>CM074952.1:1920907-1938404 GCA_037577455.1 Pangasius macronema | reverse complement strand
CCTTTATCCTGAGTGTTGAAATCCGATTGGCTGACGAGTTGGTAGTAATGATCTTTTCCCAGCTCACGAATAATTAATTAGTGCAGCATTTTCTGAGGCTGTGATTGGCTGCTGCGCTCTATGGGGCTCATGAATGAAACATCTGAGCGTTCTGGAGGCCTTTGATTAAAGATGAAGTGAAACTGGTGGAAATGATCGATCAGCATCCGGCAGAACCGGAGAGAACTCTGTGTGTGTGTGTGTGTGTGTGTGTGTGTGTGTGTGTGTGTGTGTGTGTGTGTGTGAAGCAGTATGATTTGCTCCACATTCCCCCCGGCGATGAGGTCTGTCAGGCTAACGCTGCTAACTTGAGAGAGAAATTTTCAGTTTTCCTGAATTTTTTTCTAAGTGGAACAGCTTGGCCCTGAAGGAACCCAAATCACACACCTCACATTTACACACACACACACACACACCTCACTTTATAATCATTCCACACTGATAACGTTACACACACATCGTCCCACACCTTCACACACACTCACACCAGGAACGCTAGAAAGACACAGAGGTAGAGGCAGAAAGTGAGAGAAATGCACAAACTCGATGAAATCAATCGTTAAAGCTGCAGTTTGTAACTTTTTAAACTTGTTTCTACTCCTACACTCACCGCACAGTCTCAAAGACACATCAGAAACGCTGCGATCTTTAATATCGCGCTGAAACGGAGCTCACTCCTTCATCCATTTTGGGCTTTTGTTTACATTTTATTAGCTCCGCCCCCAGGGTGAAGTAGCGCTGTTCAGCTGTGCTGCTTTTCCCAAAAACTGTTTCTCTCTGACTTGTTTCATTTATTGCATTATAAAGGATCAATAGTTATATAGAAATATAACAAAATATATATATTACTTTAATTGTAATGTAAAGCAACCTTGGAGGTGAGAAAGGTACTATATTATTATTATTATTATTATTATTATTATTATTATTAATTTTAAATGTATAAAAGTCTGTGTAAAGACAAAATAATTAATCTTTCATATTATAAATCAACCTTGCATTTGTGAAAGGTGTTGAATTATTTGTTTATTTATTTATTTATTTATTATTATTATTATTATTATTATTATTATTATTATAAAATGTTAATCCAGCTCTGTTACAAAGTCAAGAATTAAAAAAAAATATAAGCTGTGTGTAAGAAAGGTACTATATAATGTAGGATTTTATTTTATTTTACTGTATTGTATTTTATTTTATTATTTTTAAAAATCCTATAAAAGGCATTCAGAATATTTTTTATTATTTTTAATCTTTTTTTTCCGGCCAGCAGATGATGTAAATTGTATGTGTATGTGCAGCGGCAGAAAATCTAAATTACAAACACAAATCAGAGCCCAAGGCCATGTTTTTAAGCTCGTGCTGATTATAAATGCTGCGGTCAGGGGGCAGAAAGGGGGAATCCTGCCTGACCTGGCAACACTGAAGGGCAGTTTAAGTGCATTAGCCAAGGTTTCTGGTTTAGTCCAAATCTTTCAGCGTGTATTTTTTCTTCGGAAGACGAAAAGAAACCCATCCACTCTTGGTTCTGATCTGCGTGCGAGTGTGAAGACCTCGCCCTGACGCGCTCGCAGACAGACACGCGTCTCGCAGGAGTGATAAACACGACAGCTCCGAATCACATCATATCAGAAACATCTGAAAAGCGATTATAGCTTTCTCAGGTCACGGCGTTGTGTCGTGTGTTTGTTTGTGAGAGAGCGGCGTGAGGAGGAAGAGGCGCAGACAGATAAAGAGACGCAGACTGAAATCCCCCGAGTGCACTGTCCTTATAAATCTCTCTGATCTCTGGGAAAATAATCAGCCTGTGAGTGAACGATGTGTTTCGGAGGAAATGTATCAGAAATTGTGTGTGAGTGTGTGTGTGTGTGTGTGTGTGTGTGTGTCAGATGTCTGAACATGTTAAAGATGAAGGGAAGCACACTGAGTGTTAGAGAGTTACTGCAGAACATCAGAGTGTGTGTGTGTGTGTGTGTGTGTGTGTGTGTGTGTGTGTGGGTGTGTGTGTGTGTGCGCAAGCGACGAAGTGTTCACCTCAACATCAGACACAGGGGTCAGAGGTCAAACAGAGCCTGGGGGTGTGGTTAAGGGCGGAGCCACAACACATGACAAAAACAGGAAGTCGGTTTGTTATCTTACTCCACAGACATGACACTTTTCCTTTTGTTCTTTCTTTCGTTTTTTTTAGTTTGTGCATTTGTTAATTTCTTTCTGTTGTTCTTTCTTTAGTATGTTCATTTTTGCTTTCTTTCTTTCTTTCTTTCTTTCTTTCGTTTGATCTTTTCATTCTTTTGCTCCGTTCTCAGTCTTGCTCTCTTGTTTTATTTCTTGTTTTTTTTTCATTAATATATTTATTTATTCCTTTTTTTTGTTCTTTCTTTGTTTCTTACTTTCTTTAATTAGTTTGTTCTTTGTTTTGTTCTTGCCTCCTTTTAATTCATTCATTTATTCTTTCAAAGTTTATTTCATACTTTCTTTCTTTTATTTATTTATTTTTTGTTCTTTTTGTTTGTTCATTTTCGTTTCACTTTGTTTGGTTGTCATTTGGTTTAAACTGTTATACTTTTTATCTTATCTTCTGTCTTTCTGTTTTCTTTCATCCCTCCATCACACTCAGGTCCACACACACACACACACACACACACACACACACACACACATACACACACACACACACACACACAGCTTTAAGAGACTGTTGTTTTTTTATAAAGTTGAACTAATTGAGTCTTGTGTTTAACTGAAATCGTTTCCAAGAAAAACTCCATCTGTGTGTGTGTTGGCCAGCAAGCCCCGTCGCCGTGGTGACAGATTTCATCAGAGTTAGTTTTGTATTATGCGCACACACACACACACACACACACACACCTGCTGTCATAAAGATAGTCTGTGTGTGTCTTTCAGATGAAGTTGCACTTGTTCATGAGGGTCAGGATTGTTATGACAGTGATGTGTGTGTGTGTGTGTGTGTGTGTGTGTGTGTGTGTGTGTGTGTGTGTGTGGGAATGCCGTGTTGCCATAGTGCCATTGTGGATGTCTGGAAGTCAAGAGAGAGTGAGAAATAGTACAATGTGGAGGTAGAGAAGGGTAATGAGGGAAAGAGGGAAAAAGATGGCAGATGAAGAGTCTGAGGGTGAAGGAAAAATGATGGAGGGAAAAATAGAGACAAAATGGAATAGACAGATGAGGAAGGAGAGAGATGGAAAGATGGATAGAGGATGTGAGGAGCAGAAAATGAAAGAGAGTTTAGGAGATGTAGAAGTGGTAGAGAAAGCATGATGCAAATTATACAGTAAAGAAAGAGGAGAGTTGACGAGAGCATGAAAGGAAAAGAAAGTGTGAAAAAGGTAAGAAAAGAGAGCCGGCGGGAGAGAGATAGAGAGAAAAAAGTGACGTGGAGAGTAAGAGAGAGAAGTGAGGGAATGAGGGAGAGTGTGACGGAAGGAAGCAAAGAAGGGGATATAAAGAGAGAGAAGACAGAGAATCATCTTTATTCGGTAAACTGAGGCAAATGGTGTTTATGAGGAGGTGAAGCTGAGAGTGAGAGAGAGAGAGAGAGAGAGAGAGAGGTAAAGAGCAGAAGACAGAATAAGGTGCAGAGAGAGACGGAGAGAGATGCAGAAAGATAGAGAGAGGAAGAGTGAGCAAGAGACAGGGAGAAAATGGGACAGAGACAGACTGAGAATGATAGAGACAGACAGAGAGAAAACAGAGTGACAGACAGAAAGAATGAGATAGACAGAGAGAGAAAAATTAATAACAGTCATGCCAATAGAGCACTGCTGAAAAAGAGAGAGAAAGACAAATAGGTAAGAGATAGAGAGAGACAAGCAGACAGAGACAGAGAGACAGACAGACATGGACAGAGAGAGACAGACAGACAGAGACATAGAGGGAGACAGACAGACAGGGACAGAGTGAGACAGACAGACAGAGACATAGAGGGAGACAGACAGACAGACAGGGACAGAGTGACACAGAGAGACAGACAGACATGGACAGAGAGAAACAGACAGACAGAGACATAGAGGGAGACAGACAGACAGGGACAGAGTGAGACAGACAGACAGGGACAGAGAGAGACAGACAGACAGGGACAGAGTAAGAGAGACAGACAGACAGGGACAGAGTGAGACAGACAGACAGGGACAGAGTGAGAGAGAGACAGACAGACAGAGACGGAGTGAGACAGACAGACAGGGACGGAGTGAGACAGACAGACAGAGACATAGATGGAGACAGACAGACAGGGACAGAGTGAGACAGACAGACAGGGACATAGTATGAGAGAGAGACAGACAGGGACAGAGTGAGAGAGAGAGAGAGAGAGAGAGAGACAGACAGGGACAGAGTGAGAAAGAGAGACAGACAGACAGAGACAGAGAGAGACAGACAGACGGGGACAGAGTGAGACAGACAGACAGAGAGACAGACAGACAGACAGACAGGGACAGAGTGAGACAGACAGACAGAGACATAGAGGGAGACAGACAGACAGAGACGGAGAGAGACAGACAGACAGGGACAGAGTGAGAGAGAGACAGACAGACAGGGACAGAGTGAGACAGACAGATGAATGTGTGTGGGAGCGTGACACATTAACGGTCATCGGATAGACAAAAGCTGTTTATTAAGTATAACTTAGTTTAGTTTAGTTATAACTAAGTTAATTACACATTACTCCATAACGACTTTACTGACTTTGTGTGTTGTTATTCAGTGTCACTCACCAGTTTGCAGCTAGTCGTAGCTAAGCTAATGGAAGTTTTATAGTATTTACGGTAGATTATCGTTATACTTCAGCACTTCCGGTTAAATTAGTTGAAACCCCCACAGAACTGCGCTAGCGCTAGCAGGAATGAGCAGCATCCTGACCCTGATCGGACGGCTAGCTAGGAAGTTAGTGCCTAGCATGTTAGCTGAACAGGATAGCTATATAGACTGCGAGCTAGCTGCGATCGCTGGAGTTTGTTTATTCACTATGGCTCATCAGTTTGCTCTTTAATAGCCTTTAATATCCTTTCATGGTATTTATGATACATTTAGAGTAAAACTTCAGCTAGTTTGATTTTGCTGTTTGCTAAAATTGTAACGAAACTCGCTAAGTAAAGCTAACACCGTCTGCTAGATTAATGTGAGAGATTTTTTTGACACTTTCCTCTAAGCAGACAGAATTTCTGCTTCTTGCGTCATACAGTCTGGAGGAACTTGTTCGGAAATAATGCGGCTGAACAAGTCAATGTTAAAGTAAGTGAGGTGTTAATCGGCTATTTTGTTTTTTTTAAAAAAAAAACATTTCAGTGGTGTTTTACAGTGAAAAGAGAGAATGAAATGAGAAGTACAGTTAAACCCAGGGTAATGATGCAACATTTTAAAAGACAATGACAGACAAAAAGAGAGAGAGAGAGAGAGAAAGCGAGTGAAGGAAGGGCAGAGGAAAAGATTAGCGTTTCCTCCGTCCTCAGCGTCATGTAGCTGCTGAGAAAGGACGGCCGAGCGAGGACCGAGCAGCGACTCGTGCCTTTCCCTTATCTCCTAACCAGCAGCGATGTTTCTGAGAGAGAGAGAGACATCAGGACGGCGCTGACATCCACTCCGCACACCCCGTATCTGTCCATTTGTCTCCCTTCCTGTTCCGCTAGTGCGCTCGGTTCTGTTTTTATCACACTCGAAATGTAATTAATTCTCTCTCTCTCTCTCTCTCTGTCTGCTTTCCGTCCCTCTTAATGGCTCTTCTGGCGCTCTCGGTTTTAATCCATCCGTGTGACGAGTTTTATCCGTTTCTGACACCCGTGACAAGTGCGCTACATCCTCGCTCCGTGTTCCCTAATTAGGCCAGGGTTACCTTGTGTTCACGCTAGCAAGAGACAGACTGCTCGTGTCGCTTGTGGGGGGCGTGGCCTGTCCACGGTTTACTGATTCATTTAAAATAAAATAAAAGGGGTTAAGTTGAGATAAGAAACAATAATAGCTATAGATAGCTTCTACAGCTAAAGTAGTCACACAGAAGTTAAGTAACACGCTAATCAGTGTGAGAAGCGGCTGTTTGGATTACACGTCGCGTGCTCGGCTTGGTTCGCTAATGGTAGCACGCTAACGCTACTAGCTACGGAAACCAGAGGCGCTAACGATCTGCTCCTTCCTTCCTCTAAGCTTTATTTTTAGCTTTAATGTCTCCGTACACATTTAATGATATAGTGACATATGATGAAACAACGGAAATTGGCTTTTCTCCCATTTTTGCACGTCAAATGAAGATCTGCGAGATCTTAAATAATCTTTATAATATTTCACAGGTATGCTTTACGTCACCATGTGTGCTGACACTGGAGACTCCTTCCTAGCGCTGAGGCTGACAGATGGCGCTTGCGATCGATCAGAAAAGCCTTGTTTGGTTTATTTGAGCTGACATTATTAATGCAGCTACTTCATCTCCTTACATTTACTGTTTATTTACATGATTACACACACACACACACACACACAGACACACACACACACACACACACACACACACACACAGTGCATTAGTGTGTTTGGGCCCCAGGGGTTAGCACACAGAAGCCGGTCTGGTCCTAATTCACAGTTATTAGATTTGTCCCTCAGTAGGGAGCGAGATCTGCAAATCACCTCCAGCGAAAAAAAGGGGGACTTTAAAGTAATCACACATAAGTGCTGTTAAGTGTGTGTGTGTGTGTGTGTGTGTGTGTGTGTGTGTGTGTGTGTGTGTGTGTGTGTTTTGCCCTGCTTCTCTCTCTCTCTCTCTCTCTCTCTCTGTCTCTCGTCTCCCTCTTTGTCTCTTCCTTTTTCAGTCTCTCTGTTTCTCTCCCTCTCTCTCTCTCTCTCTCTCCCTCTGTCTCTCTCTCTCTCTCTCTCTCTATCTTTCTCTCATTCTGTCTCTCTCTTCATCTGTTTCTCTCTCTGTCTTTTTGTCTCTCATTTTGTCTCTCTCATCTCTCTCTTTATGTCTCTTTCTTTTTCAGTCTCTCTGTTTCTCTCCCTCTGTCTCTCACTCTCTCTCTCTGTCTGTCTTTCTCTCATTCTGTCTCTCTCACTCTCTGTCTTTCTCTGTTTCTGTCTCTCTCTCCATCCATTTCTCTCTCTGTCTTTTTGTCTGTCATTTTGTTTCTCTCGTCTCCCTCTTTGTCTCTTTCTTTTTTAATCTCTCTTTTTTTCTCCCTCTGTCTATCTCTGTCTTTCTTTTATTTTCTTTCTCTCTTTCTGTTTCTCTTGTTCACTCTCTCTCTCTCTCTGACTCTCTCTTCCTCCTTCTCTTCTTCATCTCTTTCTTCCTTCCTCTCATTTCCAGTTCACTCTTTTGCATTATTACTCTTCCTTTATTTCTCTTTTCTCTCTCTTGCTCTCCATTCCTGCCCTCTCTGCCTCCTGCTGTTTCTCTCTTCTTCTTTCTCTTCCTCCTCCTTTCACATGCTATCATCATTCCCCCTCTCTTTCTATCCGCTTTCCATCATTCTATACGTCCTGTTCCATCTTTCTTCCTTTGCTTCTGTCCCTCATTCTAGCAATCGTTTTCTGTCATCCTTTCCCCAACCTCCTTCTCTTCTTTATCCATTCTCTCTTTCTTCCTTCCTCTCCTTCCTTCTTACTCCTTTCCTGACTTTGCTTTTCTTTTCTCTTTTCATCTTTTACTGTCTATTTCCTCAATTTCTGCTCTTTCCTTTATTTATCTTCCCTTCTCTCATTCTTTATTTTTTCTTTTCTTCTTTCTCTCTCTCTCTCTCTCTCTCTCTCTCTCTCTCTCTCTCTCTCTCTCTCTCTCTCTCTCTCTCTCAGAGATGTATTTTGTATATTACAGGAGTAAAAATTAATAAAATATCAGCCATAACTGCACTGATATGAATCATGTCAATAATAATAATAAACTGGCTTTTTATTTTCCTTTCTCCATCTTTTTTATCTCTTCCTCTTTTATGGCTCCAAGCTTCTCGTCTCCTTAGCAACCGCCTCAGCAAATACCAAAACTTTTACACACACACACACACACACACACACACACACACACACAGTGCTTCAGTTGATCCATAAACAATGTTCGGAACAATGAAAACATCTGAGAACAAACAGAGAGAGAGAGAGAGAGAGAGAGAGAGAGAGAGAGAGAGAGAGAGAGAGGCATGATGAAATGTAGAGAGAGTGAAAGAGAGAGGGAGGGAGCAATAAAAATAGACATAGAGAGAGAGACTGAGGGAGAGAGAGAAAGATATAGAGATGCAGAGAGAAAAGGCAATGTTAGGAAAGGACATGGAAAACTGGAACAAGACGGACAGACAGACAGAGAGAGAGAGAGAGAGACAGACAGACAGACAGAGAGAGAGAGAGAGAGATACAGATAGACAGAGAGACAGACAGAGAGAGAGAGATACAGAGAGACAGACAGAGATACAGATAGACAGAGAGACAGACAGATAGACAGAGAGACAGACAGAGAGACAGACAGATAGACAGAGAGACAGACAGAGAGAGAGAAAGAGAGAGAGACAGACAGAGATAGACAGAGAGACAGACAGACAGAGAGAGAGAGATATACAGATAGACAGAGAGACAGACAGACAGAGAGAGATACAGATAGAGTGACAGAGGAAGAAATAAAGAAAGAATTTTAAAATGTATGGAGACAGAGAGAAACTGACAGAGATGAACAGATAGAGACAGAGGAAGAAATAAAGAAAGAATTGTAAAAAATAGAGACAGACAAACTGGTAGACACACACACACACACACACACAGATAGACAGATAAACAGATAAACAGACACAGACAGCAACAATCCTAGAGAAACAGAAACACACACACACACACACACACACACACACACACACACACCTCTAACCTTTAGAGAGACACAAAGGAAGAAATAGAGAAAGAATGTGAAAAAATAGAGGCAGTCAGACGAATTCAGAAAGACAGACAGAAAGACAGACTGTCTCTATATCTCAACGGTGTCTCTGTTTCTTTTTTAGTCTCTGTCCATCTGTCTGTCTGAGAGAGAGAGAAAGAGAGAGAGAGAGAGAGAGAAAGAGAGAGAGAGAGAGAGAGGGAGAGAGAGATGAGGAATAAGAATAAGAGAAATAGATCAGGAGAGATGTGTAGTGAGGTAGAGAGGAACAAGAGAGAGAGAGAGAATTTTAAAAATACTCGATAAAATGAGTGTGTGTGTGTGTGTGTGTGTGTGTGTGTGTGTGTGTGTGCGCGTGCACGCTGATTAAAATGCCTCTCAGCCCTGTGAGAATAACCAAACCTACACTCCTTCACCCACACTCTCTGAGACACACGCTGCAGTCATGTGTGCGTGTGTGTGTGTGTGTGTGTGTGTGTGTGTGTGTGTGTGTGTGTGTGAGATTGACAAGGTGCATGTATGTTTTGCTTTATTGTGCTGTGCATCATTACACACTGACAGAGAAGTATCACAGATTCATCCATAATTCTCACACACACTTAGTCACACACACACACACACACACACACACACACACACACACACACACACACACACACAGGTTTATAGACTCACACTGGGGGAAATTTGTCCTGTTTAATAGGATGAGCAGGTGGTGGAGTGTGTGCACTGAATGTAGGAGCGAAACAGAAAGAGAGAGCAGATGGAGGAGTGATGAAGCAGATGAATAAATGTGTGTGTGTGTGTGTGTGTGTGTGTGTGTAGTAGTGGATGTTAAATGTAATTACAGTGATAGATACACAGTTAAAACAGTTGTGCTTGTGATGTTCAGTTGAGCCAAAAATCATGATCAGAATTAAAATGTGATTAATTGTGTAGACGTAACATTTTAGCTCTGTGCGTGAGGGTGTGTGTGTATGTGTGTGTCACAGTTTTCAGGAGTTGATCTATCTCTCTCTCTCTCTCACAAACACACACACCCTCTTTATCTTTTTTGTTGGCTCAGTCTCAGTGAAGGAGGCGTGGCCTCTGTCTGAGTCTCAGTGAAGGAGGCGTGGCCTCTGTCTGAGTCTCAGTAAAGGAGGCGTGGCCTCTGTCTCAGTCTCAGGGAAGGAGGCGTGGCCTGTGTGTCTCAGTGAAGGAGGCGTGGCCTTTGTGTCTTAGTCTCAGTGAAGGGGGCGTGGCCTTTGTGTCTTAGTCTCAGTGAAGGGGCGTGGCTTCTGTCTCAGTCTCAGGGAANTGTGTCTCAGTCTCAGTGAAGGAGGAGACCATCACTCTCATACACACCCGTTTAATCAACATGGGTCTCTGTGTGTGTGTGTGTGTGTGTGTGTGTGTGTGTGTGTGTGTGTGTGTGTGTATAAGAGATAATACTTCAACCTCAGGGCAGTTTTTTTTAGAGAATAATCACTTTGAGTGAAACATATTTAAATTTGCAAATCCTCAGAGCCATTAGCCAAAACATTTTATTATTTATGATTCTGACTTGGATTATCTCTCTCTGTGCCGTTTCCCCGGGCGTGCATGTTAAACACTATGCAGTGAGTGAGTGTGTGTGTGTGTGTGTGTGTGTGTGTGTGTGTGTGTGTGTGTGTGTGTGTGTTGACCATGCGACACTGTTACACAGCACACTGGATCACTTACACACCAGCGTCCACTTTCCGAGCTGTTATTAGCTTCTTTTATTATTAGCTTTTTAAATTTTTTTCAGTGTCTGTAAACTCCTGTTCAGCTTTCCTCAGGAGGAGAGAACCGGTGTGCAAAGGATTGTGGGAAATCCAGCAGCCAGTGTGTCTCTCTTTATCTCTCTGTTGTTGTCTCTGTCTTTCTCTCTCACTATTTTTATCCCTTACCATCTGTCTGTCTCTTTTACTCGCTGTGTGTCTTTCTTACTGTCAGTCTGTCTGTCTGTCTGTCTGTCTGTCTGTCTGTCTCAGTTGTGTTCTTTCTTTCTCTGTCTGTCTCACTCTCTTTCTCTGTCTGTCTCACTCTCTTACTGTCTGTCTCACTCTCTTTCTGTTTGTCTCATATTTCTGAATGTCATTTTCTTACAGTCTGTCTATTTCTATCTGTGTATCTGTCTCTCTTTCTCTGTCTGTTGAGCGCTGTTTCTCTGCTGTTCCGTGTCACTCTCGTTTTCTCTGTCTGTCTGTCTCACTCTCTTTCTGTCTGTCTCACTCTCTCACTCTACTGAGCGCTGTTTCTGTGCTGTTCTGTTTGTGCGTCTCTCACTCTCTCTTACTGTCTGTCGTTTATCTATCTCAGTCTGTCTGTCTGTTTATCATTGCATTTCTCTTATCTGTCTCTTTGTCTGTCTGTCATTCTGATCTGACTCAGTTCCTGATCGGTGGTCTCTTGGTGAAAAGAGCTTTCTGCACGAGTGCTCTCCCTCCCTCCCTCTCTCTCTCTCTCTCTCTCTCTCTCTTGCTCTCTCTCTCTTCACCTCTTCACACTTCATCAGTCCTCAGTATTACATTTGGAAAGGAGCCAAAGTGCTCCTCATCCTCCCTTTGTTGCTGCCTCTCTCAAATATTAGTGCCTAAGGAATGTGTGTGTGTGTGTGTGTATGTGTGTGTGTGTGTGTGTGTGTGTGTGTGTGTGTGAGTGATGTAAGACCCAGTCGCCCTCTTGCTAGCGTTTGATAAAAACCGGCGTCTCTTTGGGCTGTCAGCTGTATTTAAACTTCGTGTCAATGTTTAAGGGTGAAACATTAGAGCTGATTTACAGCTGAGGGTGAGAGAGACACACCGAGACACTGGACAACATCACAACAATCAGAACTGACTTGTGTGTGTGTGTGTGTGTGTGTGTGTGTGTGTGTGTGTGTGTGTGTACATGGCGTGGAGGGGGGGTGTAAGGACAGGAACAGTTTAGTCAAAATCTAAAATGCACTCAACGTTCCCCTCACCCCAGAATGTAATTTTGCTTCTTTAGTGTTGTGCCACTGCTACGTAGACTAATGTTGCTAATAAATAAGCTAACATTATAGCTACCGTTTTAGCGTTGTTCTAGTTTATGTAAATCATCACACTTCAAAGTTACCATAAATTTCATTTCCTTGGTCTAAATATGTCATTTTTTGTGTGTGTTTACATGCTGTAAATGGTTGGCCTTTGGTAGTTAACATTTGCTGTCTAGTAATCCAGACAGCTAGCTAACGCATATTTACACATAACTTCTGACTTGATTAGCTAGCCAGCTATCTAGCTATTCATTAGCTAATATAGGTTCAGAATAGAATAGCTAGGGCAAGCTAAGAATTAGCTTTACATATTCATTTTAACCTGGATTAAAGCTCTAGTTAACATTAGCTTTGTGCTTATTGTCTAGCTAGCGTCTATGGAATAACTAGCCGTAACTAGCGCTCTGTTTGGTGTTTAGCTAATTTAACAGGCATTCATTTGGTTTAACGAGCTAGCTAACCCTTATGTTCTACATGCCAAAGCTAGCTAGCTATAGAGTTCTGATTGTTAATAAGATTAGGTAGATATTAGTGTTTTGTAATGTTCTGCAGATGTTAGCTTAACAAAGTACACAAAGTATTTCGCTGATGTGAGCTGATGTATTATTAACAGAATTATTTTCATCCTGATTGGATTTGGCAGAACTGGATGAAAAACAGTCACGCTAATGAAGGAAGTCGCGAACCGAAACCTCCCTGAGAGAGGAAGTGATGAAAGAGAGAAGGAAAGAAAGACGGGTCGGTTCAGAGGCCAAGTGTCTCGGGTCAGCGTAGTCCATTTGGCCGGAGTGCGAGGGAAAAACGTCGGACATTTTGGCCTTCTTGCACTTTTGCTTTTACGGCTTTTTCCCACCATTAGCGCATTCCGTTCATATCTGACACTCGATCCTGCTCATTTATTTTTCTCTCCCTCTCCCTGACTGTGTCATTTTTTTCCCCACTTCTTTTCCTTTCTTTCTTAAACACTGCTATCTTTCTTCCATCTATCATGCCTGCTGAGACTTTTCAGAGCAGTCTGAACGTGAATGCCGTCTCTGCCTCGTCTCTGCCTCGTCCCTGCCTCGTCCTCCCCGGCGTCTTTTCATGATCGTGTGATTCATCACGTGTTGTTGCTCGTTAGAAATGATTCTGTGTGCGCAGAAATCAAAAAGCTCCGGCGGCTCTGCGCTGCGAGAGTTAATTATAGATCAGCGCTGCAGCTGACACGTTCGTCTATGAAATCAAAACGGACAGATTCGTGCCCTCAGCCGTCTTTATTTCTATTGGAAGCGATGCGCCGATGACTCGGAGCGAACCGGGTTATGTTTTTCTCCGGCTCGGTTACGCACCGTGGAATGAAAGAAAGAAAAAAAAACAACAACAAAAACGACCAGAATCTGAACTGAACAGCTGAATAGAATACAGACGTGAAGAAGCTTCTGAGACATGAATGATAAAAACGGGAATCAGGAGAGAATGAATGCACTGAATGGGGCGTTGGACCACAAACTAGCTCACTCTGGAGCACGAGCTAGAATGGAAGTGTTATATTGGAAAAAGGAAAATGGGGACAGAGTTCTAGAACATTGGCTAGAACATTCCAGAACACTGAATGGTGCATTCTAGAACATAAACTAGTTCATGCTGGAACACGACCTAGAATGGAAGTGTTATATTGGAAAAAGGAAATGGGGACAGAGTTCTAGAACATTGGCTAGAACATTCTGGAACACATTCTACCATTTTGGTACATTCTACCATCTTGGCCACTAAATTCCAGAACACTGAATGGTGCATTCTAGAACACTAACTAGTTCACTCTGGAGCACGAGTTAGAATGGAAGTGTTATATTGGAAAAGGAAATGGGGACAGAGTTCTAGAACATTGGCTAGAACATTCTGGAACACTGAATGGTGCATTCTAACCAACTAACTAACTAGTTCTCTCTGGAACATGAGTTAGAGTGTGCATGTTAAAGTGGAAGCATAAAAACGGGGATGCTTTTCTAGAACATTGCCTAGAACATTCTGGAGCGCTGAGGGTTACATTCCATCATTTTGTTCACTAAATTCCAGAACACTGAATGGTGCATTCTAGAACACTAACTAGTTCACTCTGGAATCTAGAATGGAAGTGTTATATTGGAAAAAGAAATGGGGACAGAGTTCTAGAACATTGGCTAGAACATTCTGGAACACTGAATGGTGCATTCTAGAACACTAACTAGTTCTCTCTGGAACATGAGCTAGAGTGTGTGTGTTATAATGTGTGTATTTCGATGTATTTCTAGAATATTGTCTACTTCAGTCTAGAACACTGAATGCTGCATTCTAGAACCCTGCCTGTCACATTCTAGAAGGCAGTTAGATCATTTTGGAACTACAATATTCATTCAATGTTCTAGATCATTAATGCATTTCACAGCCGAATTCATTCTAGATCAGGGGCTATAATGTGTATGTGTTTATGTGGATTAAGTTAATAGAGGGTGTGGTTCTAGAACACTGGCTAGAGCATTGCGGAACACATAATTGTAAGTTCTAGAACACTGGCTAGAGCATTGCGGAACACATAATTGTAAGTTCTAGAACACTGGCTAGTTCACTCCGGAACACGAGCCAAAACGCACGTGCCAAAGCTGAAAGGAGAAATGGGGATGTAGTTCTAGAGCACTGGCGAGTTCATTCTAGAACACGCAGTGTTACATTCTGCAAAACCGGCCAGTAAATTATAGCGCATTTTAGAACACAGTTTAGGTCATTCTGGAACAGGAGCTAGCATGTGCGTGTTAAACTGCATAAAGGGAAAAAAACCCGGAGGATGTAGTTCTAGAACACTGGCTGGTTCATTCTGGAACACATGATCAGTCACTGAGTGTAGTTCTAGAACACTGGATGGTTCATTCTGGAACACATGATCGGTCACTGAGTGTAGTTCTAGAACACTGGCTGGTTCATTCTGGAACACATGATCAGTCACTGAGTGTAGTTCTAGAACNTGGAACACATGATCGGTCACTGAGTGTAGTTCTAGAACACTGGGTGGTGCATTCCACATCACTAAATGGTGCGGTCTTGGACGGTGTCTAGAGTGAAGGTGTTTGCTGGTTCATTCTAGAACATCAGTTAGAATAAGGTATGTGTTTACATGGGTTAAGTTAATAGAGGGTGTGGTTCTAGAACACTGGCTAGTTTATTCTAAAAAAAAAAAAAAACATACAGTACATTCTAGAACACGTGCTACAGTGTCGCTGTTAAAGCACAGCGCAGAAAGGGTGTAGCTCTCGTACAGTGTGCAGTGAACTGGTCCTGGGAGCGATGCGCTGACGACTCGGAGGGGAACCGGGGGACTCTGTTCCCCAGAGGAATGAAAAGGGGATTTGAGGTTGAGCTGAATAGATGAATAGTTTGATGTACAGCGGAACAGAAGACATGAATGATGAAGTAGGGGTCCAGGAGAGTTCACTATACACAAAAGCCTATGTTAAGCCGTTTGGCGTTGCGGTATTGGAAGCATGAGAGCGCAGCCGTGACCTCCTGCCATGGGAATTTCTCTCTGTCCCTCTGCGCTACACGCTACACGCTTTGGTAAAAACGATGTAGCTGCGAGTTCCAAACCTCGGACCAGCGCCAGCACCCCATGCCTCGAATACCACCAGGTCACATGACTCGCGTTCGTGATGTAGGGAAGCGAGCTCTTCAGTTCTCTCTTGTGGGAAGCGTCAAGTGGGAAATGAGAACTGTGGTTTTACCGGGCTGCGTCTCCATCAGCAGGGTGCTGATCAGGGATCGCTCCCTAAAAAAATCCCATAATGCACCTCAAAAACCAGGGAGCATCGAAGCAAACTTCGTAACACGACCTAGAACGTATGTATTGAAGTGTACAAGTAGAACTGGGACGTAGTCCTGGAGCTTGCTAGCACTTTTTCGTACACTGGCTAGTTCATTCTGTAGCACTGAATGGCATGCTTTACAACATTGGCTGGTACATGCTGTAGCACTGAGTAGTGCTATCTAGAACCCAGACTGGTTTGTTTTGTAACTCTAGCTATAATGGGGTGTTTGTTACAGCGTGAAACGAGAACGAAGGAAATGTTCTAGGGAGGAGTTCATTGTAGCACGTGGGCTAGAAAGTACAGCAGGTGTTGCCGTAGCAAGCGATGAAGATCAGAGAGCACTCCGGGGAGCAGAGGGGTTGAGGCCGTTGACTTTGTCCTTTCTTTCAAGAATCTCAAGCCGAGCGGTTCCCTGCAGAGCAAAGCTCCTCAACTCTTCAGAAGGACGTTCTTGTATACGTTTGCATGAAAAAAAAAACTTCCACATCCTGCTCTCTCCACTTAGGATACCGATATGACCTACAGTATGTAAGCCAGAAGAAGAAGAAGAAGAAGGAGATGATGATGTAAGGTCATACTGATCACCTTACATTCATAGTACCTCCTAGACTAAAGGTTCTAAGTTCTAGGTACGTTCTAGAACAATCAATAGTGCATTCTAGAACCCGGGATCTTTCATCCTGAAAGCGTGTCTGTTCTACAACGTTCTAGAGCACTAGTCTGGGTTTGTTTCGGACAACGTTACGCCTTTTCTGATTAACGCGTGGAGGGCTTCGTGGATGTTTACTCCGAAATTTTTGCTCCTTCAAACTGGCAACCTTTCTAGGTCTAGAACCCCGACAAGACACCGTTGCCATGGTTACGTCTCAGAGGGCGGACTCTCGTTCTCGTCGCTTCTAATTAAACCATTTTCATACACCGCGGCGTATTAATCGCTCCAGTGTGTGTAATTAAGATTAATGCTTCACTGTCGCAGTTAGAACCGATCAACACGAGCCGAGCCCAAGCTGTTATTCAGGATCGTCGCCATGGTTACGTTGTGACCTGAATGAGTAAAATAACAGGAAAAAAGAAGGAAAATAACAGACAAGAGTGCAGCCTGTAGCGTCGTCACGTTGCCACACGCAGGAAAGTCATCAACAGAGACGGAAAGCAAAGTAACTTATTTTCTTATAACAGCACATCCGTTTTTTTTAGTGTTTTATTCCTCTTATACCACAGCACAAGAACAACACGTCATACTTTTTGACCATTTATAGTTACATTTTAATGCGGAACATCTGCAAAACAGGTTCGTTTTTCGAGTTAGATTCGATAAGACAATAAATAAATAAATAAATGCAACTTATCATGTTACCAAAAACCTGCAGAAACTTACAGCTTTACCTCTGACTGTTACAAAGCACTGACACTGGAGACTCCTTCCATCAGTGTAAAATAAACATCTCCTTACAGAAAACCACCATGTCAACGATGACGCACGTTTTTTTTTACGCGAATACGTCCCTGTGAATGAGCCGTTTCTATAGAAACGATAGATATGAATGAAATTAAATGAGACATCTGCTCATCATACAGTTCTGTGCGAAAGTCTTGGCACCCCCCCCCCTTTTTTTTTTAGTACAAACTTTGTTACAGATGTTTATTTTCTGACTTCTACATTATTGATTCGGTACAAAAACATTTCAGATTCCAGACATTAGTTTTCCAGCACAGAATGAAGCGTTACAGTAAAATGTTTGTGTGTCAGTAAAGAAAGCAGCA
>CM074952.1:1910858-1915448 GCA_037577455.1 Pangasius macronema | reverse complement strand
CAAGTGTTGAGGATGCAGAAGATAGGGATAGGTGGAGAGTGATGATTCGCTGTGGAGACCCCTGAAGGGAAAAAAAAAACATCAAAAATATACGTAATCGACGTGTTTTATATTTTCTTAGCCGACACGTAAAAGGACACGTGTGAGGCTTTGTTCAAAATAAAGAAGCTTAGTGTACAGCTGTTTTAGTTTCCAGATATCATCGCACGATATTTTAACATCTGGTGATATTGTGTATATAATTTTGTGCTTTTGGCACATGCTTGTGTATGTGGAAATTCTCAGCTCCACTTTTCAGGGAATCGCAGTGAAAGCACCTTCAGAGACTTTTCCCCA
Source organism: Pangasius macronema (assembly GCA_037577455.1). NCBI lineage: Eukaryota > Metazoa > Chordata > Actinopteri > Siluriformes > Pangasiidae > Pangasius > Pangasius macronema. The sequence continues at coordinate 1,915,112 of CM074952.1, read as the reverse complement.
GGAGCGGAGGGAGAGGAAAAGATCACGGATTGTGCTGTTCGTTTTAATCACCTGCATCCCTGCAGAAATTGTGCATTTAAAGAGCCTGTGCAGTTGTGATGGGCTCGAACGCCGTGATGTGTTTCTGTCTTGTTTTTCTGCACCGCGGTTGTAATTTCCTTGACTGATTGCTTTTTTTATTTTTTTGCGTCGCCATAATTTGCGCTTCATTTTCTATTTTCATCAACTGTTTTGCCCGCTCTATTGTTTTCAGTAATGATGCACAGCAGAGGAAAATAGTCTCACACACACACACACACACACACACACACACACATGGTTAGTTCACATTAATATCAGCATTCTCCACACACCATCCCTGCATGTCCCTATTTTACTAACTAGGTCAAGAAGGGGCGGGGCTCACGTTAAACTTGATCAGCCAATCGCAGACTTCACATATGACCTCATGATGCTAGCCCTTTTTCGGCTTTTTGTCTTCACATAATGCTTAGCATAAACAAATATCTTTGCTAGTTTTTACACCCAGCTAGCATGGAAAGCATAAACGTAGCGTCTTTAGCAGTAGATATGTGACGTCATGTAGCTAGAAAAGTTTGCTGTAGCAAGCTAGCTAACATCTGCTAACATCTGTTAACATCTTTAGTGATGTCATATAGTAACGTTTGCTGCTTAACTTAGAAATCAGGACTCCAGATGTTTGGCTGGTCCCCATGAGGACCTCCATTGACATGTTTATTAATGCAGCTAATTAATGCTACACTTAACACTAAGCCTCTAACCTTAACCTCAGAAACCAGTAGGAAAAGATTTCACTCTTTTTTTATTATTATTTTTTCAAATTATACAAACAATAATAACCAAATATCCGCATAAGATCGCAACTGCCAGATATTTCTATTCTTTGGTCCCACACACACACACACACACACACACACACACACACACACACAACACTTTCTGTAGCCCCTCCTCTCTCTCTCTCTCTCTCTCTCTCTCTCTCTCTCTCTCTCTCTCTCTCTCTATCTTTCTTTCTATCAGAGTGTGACTGTTTTGCGGAGTTCCTTTGGTTCTGCTCAGTGGGTTATAGGGCTACTGATTGCTGATGACCATTCTGAAATGGTCACAGACACGCACACACACACACACACACACACACACACACACACACACACACTGGGGGCCATTAGAGCAGACTGTGCCATGTGCGGTTGCTGGATGACTTAATCACTGATCTTAATCTCACACACAGTGAGAGAGAGAAAGAGAGAGAGAGAGAGAGAGAGAGAGAGAATGAAAGACGATGTGAAAGAGCCCTGAATAACAGTGTCCTCTCGTAGCTGAACGGTGTGCGTAGCTGAACGGTGTGCGTAGCTGAACGGTGTGCGTAGCTGAACAGTGTGTGTAGCATCTTCTCTTTGCTCCGTTTCGTTCTCCTCATTCATCTTTTCCTCTTTCAGCCTCAGTCAGCGGCCATGATGCCCCTAATCGGACTCTTCTGGCTGGTCCAGTTGGCGAGTTCTACATTTCCAGAGGAACCTGGACCCCTCAACACCATCCCTACTGAAGGTAACCTCACTGCACTACACCGCAACCATTAGAGTTACAGCCTTATTTAAGAACAAAAACAGTTTGAGTCATTCGAGTTAGCCGTGCTGTATAACTACTCAATTCGAGTTACTCTAGTAACTCGAGGTGTAATTTATGTCTGAACTATTATAGAATGTATGCAAGCTCAAATAACTCATCTATTTACGTATATATTGTTTCTTCGAGCTGTTTGAGTCATTGATGTTAGCCTAATGTTATTTTCTAGGGTAACTCAAATCAATTATTAGAAAATGTGTTGCACCCTTAAAACCCTTAAAACACTCGAAAACCACTCAGATAGTTAACGATAATGAAAACGCTTCCGAGTTCAGAGTTTACTGCAGCTTTAATCTGCGTAAATTAAAACATCTATTTGCCTTTGTACTATTTCATCAAGTACTCCTAAAGTAGCTAAACTACTCACATATTTGACTATAATCAGTTACCACTACTTTATTAAGTTGTTTAATTTAAATCAATTACTAAAACACATTAACCAGCTCAGATACGTAACTCGGTTACAGTTTCTTTTATCAGTATGATGCATTTGAGTTACTGTAAATTGGGAAATTGAACTGTGTAACTAAAATAAATGTGTTTGCCCAGTTCTTTAAGTCATTTGTTTAAAATGTTGTATTGAGTATTTGAATCGTTTGAGTTATTATAACTTGGTTGTGTAACTCAGTCGTGTAACCCTGAACTCTGAAGAATTTGAAGCATTTGAGTTACAAAACTTAAACTGGTTTTGTCATTGAGTTGTAACAAAGTGATGTGACTTAACCTAACTCAGTTCAGTGGTGTGATTCAAACTAACAATTTTAATCTACACAAGTCTGCTAACTCAAATCAGAAACTGACCGAGAAGCTGACTAACTTGAACTAATCGTTAGACGTGTACAAAATTAAAAACTAAACTGAAATTGACGTTAACTTAGTTAAATTGAGTTATGTTAGGATTTGACTTACAGTCCTGATTCTCATACTTATATATATTAGCTTAGTTATATTAGCCATCAGATTTCTCGGATTTGTTTAGTACTTTTAAGGTATTTGAGTTATCTATAATAAAAATAGTGTACTGTACTTAACCCTAAATAATTCGAAGGGCTCATTTAGAATAAATGCCTCAGTCATTTGCTTTACCGTGACTCAATTTAGTTGTGTAAACAAAATCAATAATTGGACCACATGCTGTGTTTCTGGAGAAACCTGGACCCGTAAAGCACTCAATTAGTCGGCTATCCTCAAACGCCATATTGAGACAGGCTGCCGCGAGTCATTTGAGTTAACGACCTCGTTTAGATTGCCCTTAACAGTGCTTAAACAAATTATTCGAATGTACACAAATGCGACAACAGACGAGAAGTTCGGCTAATGGTGCTTTAACCCGTCGTCCACTGCCAGTTGTCACCCGTTTGCTCGAGTCGTTTGAGTTGTGATTTATTTGCCGTTTATGTATAAACACCACAGATTGATTAAATTAGAGTAAAAAAGCAGCCGGTTTCCTCCATTCCTTCACCCCGGAGCTTTTAGCCAGGTCTTGTGTGAGATCTCAGGTTACTGATCTGAAGTACTGATCCGTGAGATAGCAGGGAGGAATTCGGGACGTCAGGCCCGGAGGAAGGACCTTAACGGATAGAGAGCAAGAGATGGAGAGATATGAGTAGGATAGAGAGAGGGAAAGGGAGGAGTGGAGGAGTGGAGAGGTACTTCACTGTTAATGCAGTCAAGGTCGAGGAGATGTTTCCTCACGTCGCAATCCATCTAAACCTGCAGTATAGTTATATCATGACATTTTAATATCTAAAGTCATGCACTTGTTTTTTTTTTTTTAAAGAATTTCTGTATTATGAATTCCTGCAAAGCTGTTTTGTGGTGATGTGTAATTGTTAAAAATGCTAGACAAATAAAATGTGTATTACGTTTATTTCTTAAGTCGTACAGCTTAGACATGAATTGAACTTGTTCAGTAAAACTCATTTAATTTAAAGCATACTCTCTCTGTCTCTCTCTCTCTCTCTCTCTCTCTCTCTCTCCAGTCGTAAGGAGGTATCCGATCTTCCTCGGCCGAGCTCATAGCTCGTCCGTAAATCAGGAGCCGCTACACATCCAGAGAGTCCTGCAGGTCAACCGCACGCTCTACATCGGGGCCAGGTAGGAGTGATGTGCGTAATCAACACACGAGTGATCTCACGGTTCCGACTCGCAGCTTAGTTCTAGAGAGTCTGGTACAATTCGTAGTCTTTGCCTACTTTCACTGGATTGACATTACAAATGACCAATAGTATTTGAAAGTCTGCATAAATAGTCTTTCTTCTAACTGTGAGAAGTCAGAGCGCTTACGCAGCACTTCGCTCCATTAAAGGAAGAGAAGTTGTGGCGAAGTTCATGTAGATGTTGAAGAGTCGCCAAATATAAGTCCTGCGTTTGACACGAACGAATTTGGGATTAAATTTTAAAGCGATAGCTCCGCCCCCACTCCAAATTTGCAGTTTTACAGTTTGTAATTTATTATAAATTATACGGTTTATTATGCACGAGCTCACACACCATGCCAAAGCGGCTCTGGCCTATCCCGCGCTCCGCAGCGAGCGAATCTGATGAATGTAAAAAGAAGTAGCGAAACGGTAGGAAGTAAACATTTCACGGCTTGTAAAAATCCCG
>CM074952.1:1903358-1905858 GCA_037577455.1 Pangasius macronema | reverse complement strand
ACACAGCACACACAGAACGCACAACACACACAATACACACACAGAACGCACAACACACACAATACACACACAGAACACACAACACACACAATACACACACAGAACGCACAACACACACAATACACACACAGAATGCACAACAAAGTTCACATTTTTCCTTGATTTCCATGTTCTCTTCCTCCTCTCTTCCACGTTCACACGCTCGTGTTAAGAACAGCTCGTCTGTAATAGAGCTGTAGGACTAAAGTCTGATCTCGAGATGTTTTTTGTTTTTTTTTTGTTCCATCATCATTGACTTGGACTTGTCTCTGACTTGTGGGCATCTGTAGCTGGACTGTGCTTCCAGGGGCAGACACAGGCTGTCTGAGGGGCAGGGGGCATAAACAAGGGCATCTGGAGGGCATTAAGTCATGGCGTTTCTAATAAAGAGGAACCCTACAGGTTCTATAGGGGAGAACGTCTCATTTTCACCACTAAAATTGGCAGCCGTGGTATTTCATCATGTTTCCTTACATGTAGAGGAACCCTGTAGGGCATCGCTGCTTCTCCACTGAAAGGGAAGCCTAGAGGGCACTTCAGCACCTTTATATACCATCCAGGGCACAGTAGAGGGCGCAGTAGAGGGCACAGTAGAGGGCACAATCGCCGCAGTTTATTCCCCGTCAGGCACAGAGTCGTGACCAGCGGTGCTCATCCCGGGCTTGGGCATTGGCCTCGCTAAATGTGCTCTTGGTCTCAGCTGAGATTGTGCAAAAATGAGGTTTGTTTAATGTAATAACAAGGTAATAACAATGTAATATGTAATAACAGTGTAATAACAATGTAATAACAGTGTAATAACAGTGTTAATGATTGGCAAGGTGCACATATGACGCTGATTAGGTGAAGTAAAGGCTCAGCCTCAGCCAGGACTCGATTTTGTTTCTGTCTTGATCTGACTCGATTTTGACGTCGACCCTCTTCAGACTCGGTCCTGACTCGATCTCGGACTCGTCCTGGTCTCAGACTCGTTCTTGACTACAGCTCCAGTCTGTAAGGTCAGGGTCATTCATATATTACGTTAGATATTCTTGCATTCCTGTTCTAAAAATGGATTTATTCGTTCGCGGTAATCTTGTTTCCCGTTGGAGCTTTTCTTCAGTTCACGTATCGCGAGTGTATCTTCATCCTGCACGCGCAGGACCTCGCTCTACGACCACACGCTCCACGACCACGCGCTCCACGACCACTCGCTCCACGACCACACACTCCACACGCTCCACGACCACACGCTCCACGACCACACGCTCCACACGCTCCACGACCACACGCTCCACGACCACACGCTCCACACGCTCCACGACCACACGCTCCACGACCACGCGCTCCACGACCACGCGCTCCACGGCCACGCGCTCCACGACCACGCGCTCCACGGAGGAGGACGTAAATAAATGCAGGAATGATTCTTCATTACATCGTGCATCAGCAGTGCGCGTAGTGGGCGTGTCCAAGGCGTGTGTCGCGTGGACCAGGAAGTGACAGAGGAAGAAAACAAGTACAATTCTTTCTTTTTTTTTACACTAATATAATCATTCTATACTACTGATCTTTAAGAGAGAGAGAGAGAGAGAATTTTGAAGAGCTAAAGAGACAGCTAGAAGAGAACGGAGAGAAAAATAGTGAGAGAGAGGAAGATGGAGAGGAAGAAAAGATGGAAAGACCAAAGGACGTCTAGTAAGAGAAAGGAGAGAAGTGGAAAAGAGATGAAGAGAATAAGAAAGCCTGAAAGATAGAGCTAGAGGAGGACGGAGAGAACGATCGTGAAAGAGAGGAGGATGGATGGATGGAACGAAAGAAACACAGAACAAGTGAAAGTGGAGGATGGAGTGAAAGAAAGTCAAAAGTGAAAGAGGAAGATGGCAAGAAAGAGAAGGATAGTGAAAGAGACGAGGATGGAGAGAAAGATAGAATAAGTGAGAGGTGGATAGAGAGGAAAAATGACAGGAGGATGGAGAGGAGGTAAGATCATGAGAAAGGGGGATGGAGGGAAACAGGATGGAGAGGTAGAAAGACAGAACGAGTGAAAGAGAGGGGACCTCTCTTTCTTTGTCCCTTTCCATCTGTCCTCTGTCTATATGCTCCTACTTTTACTTCCCCTTTCTCTCTCTCTCTGAGAGAGAGAGGAACAGATTGAGAGACTGAAGATGTGTTTATTTGCATATGCTAATCTCCATCACTCCATCCCTGAGGAACTCCACCACCGTGACCTCTGACCACACACACACACACACACACACACACACACTCACACACACACACACACACACACACACACACACCCCTGCATAATTAACAGATGTTGTGTTAGCATATGCTAAGCATATGCTAATCCTTTGGCCACTTTAGGGGTGTTAGAAGAGCACTAAAACGAGCGAGGCTTAAAACACACACACACACACACACACACACACACACACACACACACACACACACACACACACACACACGCACACACACA
>CM074952.1:1900429-1903258 GCA_037577455.1 Pangasius macronema | reverse complement strand
CGTTTCATTTGAAATCCATTGTGGTGGTGTATAGAGCCAAAAATGTTAGAATTGTGTCGATGTGCCAATATTTATGGCCCTGACTGTATATATAAAACTATTTTAGTTTGTCCAGTTACTTTTGAGCCTGTGAAAATGGAGGGACTCTGTAAAACATGGCTGTAATTCTTAAACAGTTAATAGATTATTTCTGTTAAACCCCTTGAATTGAAGCTGAAACTTTACACTTCAATCTTCTACACTTCATTGATCGCTTCCCTTGTGGTGGTGAACAGAGGCGAATTGTGTCACTGTCAAAATACTTATGGACCCAACTGTATAATTCTTACCAATGGTACAATCCGTTGTTTTTAAAAGACACCCCTCAAATCCTTGCAAGTGTATGCGCTATTAATAGCACAAAACTCCAACACTGCAGATTAAAGTGAAATATGAACATTTAAACGTCCACATCACACAGTCATTAGTCGCTGCTGTGGGGACGTCGACTAGTCAGGGAGGCGGAGAGACCCCGAGGCAGGCAGTAAAGGAGAAGCAGGTCTTAAGTGGACTCTGTTAGTCTGGAAATATTTCAGACAAGATGCACAAGACTTCGATATCACCCTCTGATATCACTTTGTGGAGACTACTGCAGTAATCTTTGCTGTCCTTTAAAAGGTCAGTACATTGTAAATAAAATCCCTGCACTGTGGCAGACTGAACTGCACTGTGACCAGCGCTGTGTGAAAGGGCTTTGGGCTGCACATCACGACCCAATCCCATTCAGATAGTTTAGAGTCAGCACAGCGGGGCCTGAGGCTAAATGAGGCAGAGTCGCGTTTTTAAACCCTACCGACGCCGGAGTTCAACATGGCGGAAAAAGCTACAAGAAGCTTCCACTCTTGGCTTAAAGATAAGCGAGTTCAGCCGCCAGCACATCCACACGTGTGCATTTTAGGAATTGGTGTGTCCTTAAATAGCGTACTACGCTGAACAGATTTATTATTTTGCCCATTTATTGCACTGATTTTTTATTAACAGTGTAGCCTGCGCATCAGCCCCCTGCTTTTCAGATTAAACTGCAGTTAAATACTGTAGTCACTTCAGAGTGACTTTCCTGACAGTAAATACAGACAACTGATAGTCACTAGATCACTGGATACTCATTAGATCACTAGTCAGTCACTAGATCAGGATAGACACTAGATCCCTGGTCAGCCACTAGGCGATGGCTGGAGCTGCTGAAGTGAACTTACTGCTCGGTGTGCTGAGTTGCAGTTTGCAGTGACTCACCTGAGCGTGGAAATTTGCCATGGTGGTCGTTTCAATGTCTTTCTTGCCAAGGATCTCCATCTTTACAGGAGAGTTGGGGAATTTGGAAGAAAAATATTCCAGGAAGTCGGGGAGGTAGGAGGCAGCTCCATGGACGATGCCCATGACATAGTGCGCAGCTCCATTATGGTCCTCGCAGAACGCCAGTGTCACGAATTCATGAGCGAACCTCTGCATCTCCTCGGGCGAGAGAACAGAGAGCTCGCGGCTGTAGGCGTGTAAGACCAGGGCTCCGCCGTTCGGCTGCTGCTCCACATGCACAAAACGCCCAAATTCCAAACCGTCTATCCCCGGCAGCCGAGAATGGAGCTGGGAAGTCCTCCCGCTGCCTGCTGTGCCAGTGTCCCCGGCTCCAGGGCTGGACTTCGCGCAGCTGCCCTTCTCCTGCTTGACGGGGGCAGTAGAAGAGGAGGAGAGCGAGAGTGTTTTGCAGACAGGAAAGGGGGATTTGAATTCCGTCTCTGATTTGGACAGCATTGCTGGGAGTTCGGGGCTCAGCAGAGCAGAATACAGCGTCTGGCTGGACTTGCTGTACATCTTGGGCCGCTTGCGTCTCTCCGCCTCTTTGTGTTTCTTTTTCTTTTTCTTCTTAGCCTTTTTGAGCAGCAGCTCCTCAGCATTTGCCTTTGGTTTCTCCATATCAGCTAGAAGAAGAGAGACAGGAGCATTAAATCAGTGAGGCCACAGATGTAATAACAGCCGAAATGAAACAGGAAATTGAAACTGTTTATACGAGGCCTGTGTGATATTGAGTGTTCCCTGATTGTTTCCTGCGATTTTCCATTTAAATGATGACAATAAATGATTTAATCATCCTGAACATTAGGCGAGGTGTAACGATGTTTTCAGCTGCGGCTATCGAGAAACCTTCATTCTGCAGTAACGTGCAGTAAACAGTTCTCCACTGCAATAATTGAAAAAGCTTTTTTTAAAAAGGTGTTACTGAGAGTATAACCCTGCACCACCATGAGCTCCTTTCACCTAATGTTGCTCTTAAAATGGCAAATAATCATTCTAACTGAGCTTCCACGGGTGTACAAATACACCAAATTAAAATACAATATGATACAGTACAAATTCAACACAGGACAAATAAACACTGGCTGGCTGTGTGCTGTAGGTCTCCGTTTTCAGGGAGGTTTTCAGTGAGCTCTTCGCACAAACACTGCTGTGATGTTCTTAGCACTGCTCCTGTGTTCCCGGTTCTTTACGCCCACAGTGGCAGGGTTTTACAGTCACTGACCACAACAGCTCCTGAAGATACATCAGAACACCAGCTAAGCTTCTTCTAGCAGGCTTCAAACAACATAAACACACTCCTCTGAAGGACAGAGGATAGTTACTAACACAAACGCACACCTACGCTAACGTTGTCCACACAGTTTACTGCAAAGTAAAGGCGGGTCTTCAGCTGAAACTGGATATCACTCATGATATCTGTTTCTTTTCAACACAATAACCCTATAAAGGTAACACTGCTAAGGCATGTTAGCCATTGCTAGCAGTCAGTAATGGAAT
>CM074952.1:1854084-1871903 GCA_037577455.1 Pangasius macronema | reverse complement strand
AGCGTTAGAGTAACTATAGAGTAACGTTAATGTTAGAGTAACGGAGCGTTAGAGTAACTATAGAGTAACGTTAATGTCAGAGTAACGGAGCGTTAGAGTAACTATAGAGTAACGTTAATGTCAGAGTAACGGAGCGTTAGAGTAACTGTAGAGTAACGTTAATGTTAGAGTAACGGAGCGTTAGAGTAACTATAGAGTAACGTTAATGTTAGCGTAATGTTAGCGCTACATCAGAGAAGCATAGTAACAGATGAGTACTCTCAGAGTAATGTTAGTAGCATGGTAACTCTAAAGGAGCCTTAATGTTAGTAACTTTAGTGGTATGTTTCAAGAGTTACTCATGCGAAAGAATATCTCTAAAGTTAATGTTAGAGTAATGTTATAATTATAATTCACAGAAACATTACGGGAACCATCAATTAATGTAGATTTAATTAGAATTAATGTAGATTCATTAAAGCTACAGATGTATTAATGCTACAGATTAATTAAAGCTACTGATTTGTTCATACTGCAGATGTATTAATATTTCAACCAACTGTCCAGCTGTACAAATCCACAGCAGTCTCAAAGCTGATCATTTTTCAGGTTTTGTATATATGTGACACATTTTTATTAAAAACAAAATTTTTTTTTTCATAATTTTTTTCTCTCAGTATAAATGTACTTTAATTGAAGGGCTGATTCCTCTGATATGTTCAGTGTGTCGTTAATGTTAATTAGAATTTAACAATAACATTTTAAACCAGTTTTTACCGAGAGTGCCAATAGTAATTTAGAGCTGAAGTATCATCATCATCATCATAGACATAATCATTTTCTTTGTTCCTCTGACTCTCTTTTTCATATCTCTCTTGTGAATGTGTGTGTGTGTGTGTGTGTGTGTGTGTGTGTGTGTAGCTGTTTTATTGAGTTAGGTGTGTAAATACAGCTTGTCTGTCGGCTGAACCCTGAGCACATTCTGGCTGCAGCTCTACACACACACACACACACACACACGCACACACGCACACACACACACACACACACACACACACACACACACAAACACGAGCGCACACACACATGCACCGTTATCCAGTTACACTCATTACTTTAACAAGGACAACCAAAATGAGAAGATCGATCCTGTATCACATTACAGTAAAAATGGTTTAGTGTCTATTTCAGATGGACTTAACTGCAACACACACACACACACACACACACACACACACACATACACACACAGTAAATATAAGAGATGCTGTGTGATGGTTTTGCTTCAGCTGGTGGTCGGTTTTTCACAGAGCTCCATTGTGCTTGTCCTCGCGAGGAATGTGTAAACTCAGTTATATCCCTCTGCCCTAAAGCTACTGCGCTGTGTGTGTGTGTGTGTGTGTGTGTGTGTGTGTGTGTGTGTGTGTATTAAACCCTGTTGTCCTCTCTCTGAGGAGTCTCGCCCCATGCCCGTGGTTAGAGGAAACATTAGACGCTATAGATGTTTCACAGACACCATTAAAGCCTGTGTGTGTATATATGTGTGTGTGTGTGTGTGTGTGTGTGTGTGTGTGTGTGTGTGTGTGTATGCGGGGCTCCTGGGTGCTGCAGCCAGATCAGGTTTCTCGCTGTTTAATTGTCAGTTTGAATCCAGACGATGCCACAGCTCGGGACTCTGGGAGGACATGATAGTCCTGCTGTCTCTCTGTGGTCCATCACATGACCACTAGCCAATCAGAAGTGTCTGTCAGCTTTTATGTACAGAAGAAGGCCATTAGCGCTCTCCTCGTATGGACCCTCAGGCTAGTCCGCTAGCAGCCTGCCCCAAAATCACAGGAAACGCAGCTTAGCGTGATCAGGTTCTTTATCTCCACCTCGTCCATTACTTTTTTCCAATCTGTTAGGCATTATCTCTTACACACGTAAGGAATAAAACACCCGTGTTTGATTCCTTTTATACCACACTGACATTTAATGTCGTGCAGTGACCAAGAAACAAGTTAGTTCCTGTTCACACTTATGTTATAGCAGCTGTAAACTCTCCTTCCCTCACCAGATTCTCTTGTCTTTTCTCCACACAGCGTAATCTGTCCTGAAGATGTCTGAAAACGTTGAGTTACAGCTTCACCTCTGACGTCTTCCATAAATATAAAAAATAAGCATCTGTTTTTTTAAACAAAATCCATTTATTATTAGTGTTCTTTATATAATTCACTCATTCTTGATTCGATTCATTCTTTCTTTGATCCATTCACTAGTTGTTTAATCAATTCGTTTATCCATTATTCGAACAACGGGACGTGTTCTCTTCGTTTTGAAAGAGCTCACGCGTGGAGATCACACTCGTCCCCGTGTCATCATCTCCATCAGCACTTGACGTTAACGCTATAACAACTTCACCTCCGTTCATTAGGCTTCGCCGCTCTCTCGCTTTGCTTCACCTCTGGCTGTAACAGAGTCTCGGAGCGCTCGTTTCTCTTCACTACGGAGCGGTGCAGGTGTGTCATTAAAGAATCCGCGATGTTTCTCGGCGAGAGCGCGACTGACGCCGTGTTCCTGTGAAACTTCTCGACTTGTTATTCCTGTGTTCTCGTTTCCGTCGCGTTTTCTTTCTGATTTCCGATATCGCTAATTATCGGCGCGCGGCACAATGACGGCACAAAGCAAAGAGATCCGGGAGAGGAATTCTCGTTGTGGCTGAGAGCTCTTTCTCGTTCCGTGCTGTAAACACGTGGCTGTAATTCCAGCTTTCTAAACGCTCGCTCTTTATGAGAAAATGCGTTGCGTTCATGTGTGGTCTCTTTCTTTTCCCGCAGGCTTCCCTTCGAGCAGGACGTGGATCACGGGAACACCTCACATCTGGGCGACTGTGACGGTAAGATGACAGCTTTATGGCTTTTAGCACAATCACCCACCAACACGCTGTAAAATAAACAGCGCCGGATCAACACCTACTAAAATCCGGATTTTTTTGCGCGGACAGTTCAACAGAGCGAGCTATAAAAAAAAACACACACACACAAAAACACAACAGCTGACTGTTTTCCTTAAACACAGAATACACACAGCGGTGATTTAGCCTGTAGTCATGCTTTGTAACAGTGTTATAAATGTGTTATAGATGGAGTAAGCGTTTGCGTTCTCAGATCGCATCGTGAAGCAGGAGTGAAGGCTGCAGTGAGAAACAGATAACCGAAAAAAAATCAAACGGAGCGGTAAAATCAAAAGCCGAATGTGCCGTTATGTTGGTTTTAAGGCCACAGTCTGCAGTACAGAGTCTGAATAACTGGTCACATGGTCCAGAGTGGGAGGGGCTAAACATGTGTAAGGCGTGCATAAGCTTTATTATCACAAGGCTGCTCGGCTCTAATGCAGCCTTCATCAGAATTATTCACCCTCACATCGAGTAAAAGCTAACCTAGCAAGTCAGCGCTAACCCGGCGACTGAAAGCTAGCCTTGTGAATCCAAGCTAATCTAGCGTGCTAGACCTGAACAGGTGAGCGTAAGCTAGCTAAACTAAAACTAAAAGCTAGCACAACGCTAAACAATTTCTCTCGGGGGTCTATCGGGACTAAGCTAGCCTAGCAACTGAAAGCTAACCTAACGCATGAAATTTAACCTAGCGAGTGAAAGCTAATCTTGTGAGACGAAGCTAATGTACGGTATAATCGACCTAAATGGATTTTAAAAGGTGTGTAATCGGCGATAGGGTGAAGTTTTCTGTAAGGAGATGTGTGTTTTGACATTTATGGAGGTAAGGAGTCTCCAGTGCTAGTGACAGTATTACACAACAAAAGAGAAAAGTAAGCAGAAAATTGTAATCTTTGGCAAATCACTGTGGTAGAAGAGGAATAAAACACTTTGGGGCATGCTGTTATAGGAAGATAATCCACTTCATGGCGGTGACAGTATCTCCGCTTCATCAGTTGATTATTTTCCTGTAACAGCACCACGCGGTGTGGTTTATTCCTTATTTAATAACGCTGTTTCAAGCGAAGACCAAGCCGTTGTTCTTTACTCGACGCAGAGGTTTGGACCTGACTGACTGCGGGAAGATGCGGAGAGATCCTCCTGTAGTGATGTGATGCGATGTGATGTGATGAAAGTTTCCTCTAAAATGGATGACATAAGCAGTAACACAACACCACCGTCGTTACATAACACACAATAACACACAATAACACGCAATAACACACAATAACACACAATAACACGCAATCAGAGGAGACGGAAAAAAGCCGAGTGTGTGGTGTCACAGGGGTTCAGTGTGTTCCCACTCAGCCTTGTGATCTCATCTCTCTCCTGTCTCACATCTCATCGACCGCTCTCCTGCTGCTCTTCACCTCGACCCCAGTGTGTGTGTGTGTGTGTGTGTGTGTGTGTGTGTGTGTGTGTGTATGTGAGGTGGTGAGGGTATTTTTTTTTTTACTGCAGCAAATCGATCACTGAGTCAGGAACAGAGACTCATGTTTGTGTGTGTGTGTGTGTGTGTGTGTGAGAGCAGGTTAACGTAACGTCAGCATTACCGGTAAATTATTTAATCTCTACTCCCGACGTACAGCTTAATTCAGGACTGAAATAAAAGTATAAAAGTATAAAAGTTCTGTCCAAATTTACAATAAAACACATATAAAATATTAAATAACTATTTATAAATATTTGTAAAAAATTTTTACTTTTTAAAAATATTTTTTTACATTTTAATATCTTGATATTATTTAAATAATTTAAAATGATCATTAAATAAAAAAATATAATTTATTATTTTAAAAAAGTATAATAAACCTGGAATTTATTCTGCATGTGTGTGTGTGTGCGTGTGTGTGTGTGTGTGTGTGTGTGTGTGTGTGTGTGTGTGTGTGTGTGTGTGTGTGTGAACGTGTCAGCAAAAGTTTTATTTGTAAAGTTTGAAAGCAGAAAGTTTGTTGTTGAGCTTAAAGACGTTTCTTTCATAAAAAAAAGCTTCAGTCTCTTAATGAAGTTTTACATCCCAGTGAACTTTAGTAATCAGTGTTTCAGTTCATCTTAGTAAGCTAGTTAAGGTTAACTAAGTAAGCTAGTTAAGGTTAACTAAGTAAGCTAGCTGGTTAAAATATTGATGGTGATTATTGGTGATTCGAAACCTAATTATAAAACACCAACACATCTTTAATCATTTAACTGAATCTCCCTGGTTTATAGTAATAATCGTTCATTATGTTTTGGGCTTTAAAAAAAAAACGGAAACTTTACTACAATGTTTTTGTTAAAAAAAAAAAAAGAGGGAGAGATTTGTCTGGAAAAAGAGCTTGGAGAGCTTTGTGCTAAAGATTTTTTTAGGAAATGATGAGAAAATGTGCTGCAGAAGAGATTTTGTAGAAAAAGATAAATATCGGCGTCTTTTCTCCAAATTTCTGTAGCAAATTTTCTCGTCTTTTCCCAAAATCTTCAGTACAAAGCTCTCCGATCTCTTTTTCCAGACTTGACAGGAATTTATAACAAAAGTATAAAAATAATTAAATAACTAAGGCAGATATTTTACGTACAGATGAAAACATTTACTGAAAAAAGACTTGTTTCCAATCCTGCTGAAGTCGGAAGAAAAGCCCCAGAGCAGAGATTTGCGCTTTTTGTTCGTGTGTACCAGTTTAACAGGTAATTTATAAACGTGTACTTGGATGGAAAATCCAGACATCTAACAACATACTTAGATATTAACAAGACACTTAACCTTTCTCTCTCTCATTCTCTCTCTCATTCTCTCTCTCATTCTCTCATTCTCTCTCTCATTCTCTCATTCTCTCTCTCTCCTGTATATTGGTTTAAATGTCGCTTGATCCTCTCGTCTCGTCTGATCTGAACGAGGATCTTAATTAGACGTGCCTCAGCTCTCCTGCTGCTCCACCGCGTGCTCACTGATCTGCTTCAAAATGTCAGACTAATCTTTTTACTCCCTTCTTCCACTCGTTTCTTCCACACCTCTTTCACTGTTTTTGACGCTGGAGTGGATAAAAGTGGAGTCAGACAGACAGAGAGAGAGAGAGAGAGAGTAAGTTTTACTCTAAGAATTTTCTTTTCCTGCTGATGCCTCACAGAATATTTAGCTCCGCCCACTTAAATTTTGGAGCTAATTTGCATATTATCCCAAAATTTTTTTTGCTGTATTTCGTATCAAAACGCTGAGTAGAGCGTGGAACTTAATAATTATCAAAAACATGCTGAGATTTGTGAACAATATGGCCGCTGCATGTCAATCAATCCAAGAGGGGCGGAGCTTGGTTTACTCAAACATGATGATTGACACATGATTGGCATGTGAGCGACGCAATTCCAAGATGGCGGACCGTATTGCGATGCCTGTAATCGATTTCTGTATTAGGGATTTTAATTTCACGTTTGACTGCGTGTTTTATGTCATTAAAAAAAACGTGAAACTCGTAGAAATGACGTAAACGCGATGGGTCGGATTTCCTGTGCCTCAGGCCCGGTGTGTCGCTTTCTATCATTTTCACGTCTCATTGTGGACGGGAAACTTTCAGACTGAAAATAACAGCGTGGCAAAAACAATAACACTGTATAAAATTACCCGCGGTTGTGTGGACAAGGCCGAAGTCTCTTTTTGTCTCTTGTTTCAGTCTCCTTTTTTCTGTCAGTCTCATTCCCTCGCTTTCTTTCCCTTTTCCCTCCACTATCTAATATACTGTACAATAATAGTGAACATGAAAACTAGCGCTGCTTTTCGACAGATAGACGTCTCTGATACCTGTCTCTCTCTCTCTCTCTCTCTCTCTCTGAGCAGTCGATAAGATGGTGGATGTTACACTTGAAGGGTGTGTGTGTGTGTGTGTGTGTGTGTGTGTGTGTTCGTATTTCACATTGTTGAAACAGTTTCACTCTCGTTACAGTGACGGATGCAAGTTGTACAAACACAGCGTAGGATTACATACAGTGCTCGAGGGGAAATGACGGAATAATAACGTCATTTTCGGCTTCGGTTAGAGATGATTGGATGATGATTTCGGTGTGGAGTTTCCTAAATGATGCTAAACGTACAAATTCACATGCCTTTAATTCATCGCCGAGCTGGTAAACAAGGTGCTCATGTAACCCTTCCCTAGCAAGCGACGAGCAACAGGCCACTGCTCGTTTCCCACTTGTGTACACGGAGCCACGATTTCAGCTACAAGTGACGAGCGACATTTGAACTGAGATTCTTATGCAAATTGTACGCAAATTAGTTATGACATGGCAAAGAGGCAAATCCAAATGATTGGCTCGAGTGATACTTCGGAGCAATCCTGTGGCACGTGTCGTCCGACGTTTCTTCACTTCCCCACTCAGGACTTTAGTTCCTACCTGCAGTTAGTTTCCGTTTACTGTTTGACGCTCAAAAATGTTTTGTCATGTTTTGTTGTTGTTGTTGTTGTTGTTTTGGTGGGTTAGCGCATTAGCGCAGACTTCAGGAGGGTGACAGCAGAAAAGTGAAATAGTAGTAAATATATGGCCTTAAATGTGTGCAGAGAAAAATAAAGCTTGGAAGAAATAAGTAGCAGAGACTGTTAGTGCCTCTGGTTAGTGTACAGTTAGCTAGTACAATTAGCTTGATTTGCTAATCTGAAAACAAAGTCAGTACGAAGCCAAGCACACAACACGTCAATCAAACAACCAATTGTAACACTGATTGTCGTGCGTTGGTTAATTTGCGAGTGTGAGCGTAGGCCCATCACTTTACTTTTCACTTCTTTCACTGAACATCCAGCTTAGCAATAAAACTTGGTTTTAATTACAGACTATAATAGTTTAACCAGCTAGCTAGCTATGCTTTATAACTAGAGAACTTGGCTAATGCTAACATTACCTCTTCAACAGTAGCTGCAGCTGGAGACGTTAATAAACTATCAACGCTTGCTAGCAAGTTCTCTAGCTAGCATTAGGCTAATTATTATATTGCATAATTAAAGTAGTTTTGAAGTTAGCGATAAAAAGATAAGCTATTAGTTTATCTCTATTATTAGATAAACTATTAAATACTATTGAGTATTAAGATTTCAATAAAAAAAAAAACTTCATGTTTGTCACTAGGCAACAGTCAGCAGTTTGTGTGGCAGGAGTGTTGTGTGTGTGTGTGTGTGTGTGTGTGTGTGTGTGTGTGTGTGTGTGCGTGCGTGTGTGTGTGTGTGTGGTGCAGCTCTAGATGTGCCACCAAACACACCCTTCCCACAGTCCCACAGTTAATCTCTTTAGTGCTGACACACTGAGGTCTGCAGTCACTGCTATACACACACACACACACACACACACACACGCACACGCACACACACGCACAAAACAATCCTGCCACACACAAATTGCTGAGGGTGAAGCTATGTGGGACTCTTGATCACCGCTGAAACTCAGTGAAACACAGCTCTGAAACACACACACACACACGCACACACATACACACACCTGCTTCAGTACACAGCAACTGTGTGTGTGTGTGTGTGTGTAAAGTTTGATTAACAGTGGCAGTAGTGCTGGAGGACAGTGTGTGAGGAGCTGTATATCAACTTTTACAGGAAAATTTTTATGGAAATTGTGTCTTCAAGTAGGCAGAAGCATTAGCATTCCTATACAGTATATACACATATTTTCAAGATTTGTTAGCCACATGAGCTAAACTGAGAGGATTTTATCCATAATCTTCACAGCTAATGCTAGCTGGCTGAAATACGCTAACCTGAGAGGATTTCTGAGAGGTTTTTAATCCATATTGATCACAATCTTAACTGCTAATGCTACCTAGCTAACATGAGGTAAACTGACAGGATTTCTGAGAGGTTTTTAATCCATATTGATCACAATCTTAACTGCTAATGCTACCTAGCTAGCTAACATGAGCTAAACTGACAGGATTTCTGAGAGTTTTTTTTTAAGTCTTATTCGTAAATGCTAGCTAGGCAGCATTCATAAATTGGTATAATTTCTTCAGCTAATTAGCTAGCTAGCATTAGCTAACATTAGCTAATCTGAGAGGATTTCTGAGAGACTGATTGTGCTTATATAGTTTTATAATCCTGACTGCTGATTTTATGTAGCTAGCTACACGTAGCTACCTAGTGAGCTAATCAGCACAATTTCTGACAGAAATTTAATTGTATTCCTGTATGTTTCTAATCATCACTGCTAACAGTAGCTTGCTAGCTAACATAAAATAACCTGACAAAATTTCTAAGAGGGATTTTTTTTTTTGCTAGTGCTAGCTAGCTAAAATAAGCTAACAGTTTATATTCATAAATGTTCATGATCTTTGTTGCTAATAGTAGATAGCTAGTATACAAACCTGACAGAATTTCTAAAAGGATTTTAAAGTTGTATTTATAATTGATCATATTTGTTGGAAAGGCTACTTAAATTAGCAAATATAAGCTGACTAAAAGGATTTTAAAATCATAAATGTTTGTTGCTAACGGTAGCTAGATAGCTAACTTAAGATCGGCCGCGTACATGGCTACAAACTGACGTAAAAACAAACAAATTAGGCGTGCAGTTCTAGCATTTTTCATCACTAGAATTTCCAAAGAGCCTCTTGCAGAGAAAGCGAAACTGGTGAGCAGCTATTTTATGAGTAAGATAAATTAAAACTTTTAGAGACTTTTTCGACTCGGCTGTACATTACGTTGGTATTTCCAGCCGCAGTTAATATGTATTAGAGCAGCACAGTGCAGTGACAGCTGTAATTTGTGTTGCCTGCATGCTAGAGTGATTAAATTGAAATAGCCAAGCGACGTGATTGTGCGGCGTTGGGGCCCCCTCGCCGATCGTTATGCTAACAACACACACACACACACACACACAAACACACACACACACACACACTGCTGTATTCTCAATTTACATTCTGCAGCAGAAATCACACCTCTGAGGGGATTGAGTTCTCGCATACACACCTGGCAGGAAGGCAGATTGGGGTGAAAACACACTTTCTGAAAAAGCTGTTCATTCATATAATCACATTTACACGGAGTGTGTTGGTTTGATAGATTGGATGCAGGTGAAAAATTTCACGTTTGTTTTCTTATTATTGACGTTCCACACCATCTGCTCGTAATAAGAGAAGCTAAAGAAGGTTCGGATGCGGACTTGGTAGCCGTAAAATGGGGAAAAGTTTGCAGAGAAGTAATCAGAAACTCCAGGCTGTGTCCCAAATCCGAATTAGTTTTCAAGCAAAGATGAGTTCTACTTTATCGATCGTGAAGGAAAAATAAAAATAATAGTGTATAGATTTGGTAAAAAAAATTACAGAAGAATAATAATAATAGAAATAAAACCGTATGTAACGATGACAAAAATGTGATCGAAATCGATGAATCCTTTATAGCCAAATTCACAGAGAAAACAGGATGTAACACAACTACTAAAAAAAAACAAACAAAAAAACTGTAATAATAACAATAACCCCATGTTTAGAAATATTTCACTTATTAAAATGCATGGCTGTGTATTTTGTTGTCGTTTTTTTTTCCTATGTGTATTTACAAACTATAATAGTTGGTCTCTTAGTAGATAGTTTGCTAGTCAACTTGGCTACTGGTCGTAACTACGCAGTTTAAGTTAGCTTGAAAGTTTTCTTAGCTACGTAACATCAGATTGAAGCTTCAATATAGCAGCGTGTCAATCCGGATGGGATAGATATTACGCTATGCTATTTCTGCTGGTCATTTTATAGTAAAAGGTGAAAGACGGCGTAATTTTTTCAGATGCATGAATGTTAAAATCTGCGGGATTTTCACCAGGTGGATTGGGGCGTGGCTAAACTCCCAGATATACACCAGGAATAATTACATTAGCCAGCTCCATTTATAAAAACTAATCCAGTCTTAATAGAGCTATAAATTAGTGTTTATATCAATAAAAAAATCTTGACAAATATGAACACTTTGCACAGTGATGTGAAACTTTAAATATTGGTACAGGGTTTAGAAGAATAGTGAGTTATCTAATTAAGATGTTAGGAGGTTGTTGTGAGACTGCATTACACCAACTTGCCGTTCAAGGCCATTTCTTAGAGTTAAAACCGATATGCTTGCAATGCATTGTGGGTAATCCTCATGGGCAAGTCTTGTCGGGACGGATTCTACCTGTTCTCGCATTTAGGATGCTTCTAAAAAAAAAAATGTCTGCTGTTTTAACCAAGAACACTAGCTAGACCTGAGTATAAAAACACTAACGACTACTATTACAACAACAACAACAACAACAACAATAATCATAATAATAATAATCATCTTCATTTATGGAGCATTTTTCATACATATGGTAGCTCAAAATGCTGTACAATCAAGTAGTAAAAGTTTAAATATAATTAACTGTAAAAATTGATGCAAAATTGATTGGACTACACAAGGATAAATTAAACTGAATAAATAAATAAATAAATAAATTTTAGAAGTAATGAAAGAATATGTAGAATGTATTATAACTACTAAAACAGAGTACACCACAGCATCTCACATGGTGTGTGTGTGTGTGTGTGTGTGTGTGTGTGTGTAAGAACAGACCATGTGTTTCTGTTTATTTTCCGAACTGGCAGCCGCTTTATCCTGCATTATGAACTCAACACTCGGCATCGTTTTAAAACCCGGCCTGCTTTCCACATCACGCTAACCCTCAGCCGGGTTTGTAGATGAACCCAAACGTAATTACGCTGGAAATCGCTGTGGTTTGGAACACAGCCGGTGGAACCGTGATCGAGTCCACATGTGTTAATTTGAGGCGTTTGTGTTTATTGAAAATGGTAAGTGTGGACTAATTAAAGGCTGCTGCTTGTAAACGTGCGGCTTTTCATTGATTAGCACGTGTCTAATTGTTGTGTAAATGTTTCCAATTGATGCTAACTGTGTGCGTGCGTGTGCGTGCATGTGTGTGTGTGTGTGTGTGTGTGTGTGTGTGTGTGTGTGTGTGTGTGTCTTACCACCCTGAAGTTGATTATTTTCCTATTACAGCACATTATAATGTTTTATTCCTCTTACACCACAGCAATTTCCCATAAATGACATTTTTATTGATTAAAGAAAAACACTGAACTGAATAATTAAAAGTAGTGTAAACTCCTCTGTCCTGAAGATGTCGGAAAACTTGAAGTTACAGCTTCACCTCTGACTGTTACAAAGCTCTGACGCTGGAGACTCCTTCCATAAATGTTAATTAAATAAAAAAATCTCCTTACAGAAAACTCCACCATGTCGATTTGATTAAACGTGATTTTAATCTGTTTATGTGGCGTCCTCCAAGTGAATGAGCTGTTACTATAGAAACAATAACGCATTAGAACCAGCACATTAATATATGCAGTGTAGCTGATTATTGTGACACACCTTCTGTGTGTGTGTGTGTGTGTGTGTGTGTGTGTGTGTGTGTGTGTGTGTGTGGAAAAAGAGTGAGAAAGGAAATTGTAGAGAGAGGGATTGACTGAGCGAGAAAAGAGACAGAGACGGGATAATGAACACACTGATTTTGTGAACCCAGACCCTGCTGATGTACACACACACACACACACACACACACACACACACACACACACACACACACACACGCTCTCTCACATGTACCGACACGTGTCACGCACACACATGCGTGTGCATCAGTGATGGTCTGTGCAACAGAAGTTAGCTGAAGAGTAATAGGGTGCCGTTATATAAGCCTGAGTACTGCATGTTTTTAGTCACCTCACTCACTCACTTTTAGTCACCTCACTCACACACACACACACACACACACACACACACACACACACACACACACACACATACTCTCTTTCTGCAGATCAATGAGCCTGCACTCAAAGAGCTGCCAATTTGTCGGCTAATCCATACAGCAGCTGGGCTTTTAATGACACAAATCTGAAACGAGGGGCTGCAGTAAGCTAGCAGCCTTCATTAGTGCTACACACACACACACACACACACACACACACACACACACACACACACACAGCTGGAGTGTGGTTTTAAAGTCCCAGTCTGCTACAAAAGTCCTTTTCTTTCTATTACGTATCAAAAACAAATTTCCTCAATCATTGTTACTCAAAAACATACGATTAAAAAAAATGCAGTGCCTCAGAGTTAATTGTGTTTTTTTAAACACCTGATAATATTTCAAGTACTACTGAGTATCACACTGAATATTTCAGCTCTACTAAACTAAACTTTTTTTTGGTGAGTGAGCAAATAAAAAGTCCTGATTTAAATGAATCATAAAAGAGCTTCATTTTTATTCATTTTTATGTGAATTTTTTTTTTATTTACGATAATTTTTTTTTATTTATATGAACTACTAAAGAAACTACTTAAGCGTGCTCCTTTGGATAATAAACAGAGTTGTCGAGCCACACGTTAGCTTTCCTGTCTGTAAACCAGCTAGCGAGATCTGGAGGGAATTTTCAGGTGGGAGGAGTCAGTGGCACGGGCTGATGACATCACAGATCGGGGGTTTGTTTAAAACGGCGTTTCAACAACACGCTGAAGTGCTGCTTTAAGCTAGCAGGCTTTATTAATGCTGCTGTACTGTTCGCACGCACACAAACACACACACACACACACACACACACACACACACACACACAGAATATAAAGAGAGCACAAAGAGACAGATGAAAAGAGAGGAGGAGAGTGACGAGGCAACGGAGCGAGTAAAGAACGCAGGAGTGTGTCTCGAGAGAGAGACGGCTAGCTGAAGATGAAAGGATGTCACAGAAAGGAGGAGACGAGGAGCCAGGGACTGAGGACAAGAGAAAAAAAAACATACGCACACACACACACACACACACACACACACACAGTAAGCTCAGAGACATTGAGACAAAGAATACAAAAGGAAAGGCCAGATGTCTGGAACATTTTTGACTGTTCTGTAGCTAGCAACCCAATTAGCATCTAAAACCTTTCACATGACACAGTAAGTCTTAACAAGTAAGTAAAAAGAGTTAAAAATACATACATAGTGCATTATATAGTGAGCATGGTGTGGATTGGGACGCAGACGAGATCTAGTGTTCGGACTGACCCCTTAAAATGGCTGACGCTCTAATAAACACATTCAGCTAGTCATGAAGTCCAGCATTAAGAGCAGAGCCTTAAGATCACTTTTTTTTCCCCCCTAAGTAAGTCGGGTTCAGTTAAAACGGTTCACTATCTCATAAGAACACTAGTGTTTGGGACAGAGCCTTAAGTCAGCTGGTATTAAAATAAGAACACTAAATATTCATGAAGTATTTGGGACAGAACGTTAAGACGGCTGATGTTTCAAAAAGTAGGATTTGGGACGTCAGTTAAACCGGGTGACTTTCTGGAAAGAACACGAAGTACACATGAAGTCCAGTATTTGGGACAGAACCTTAAAATGGCCGACATTTTAGTAAGAACACTAACTGGTCAAAGAGTCAAATATTTCTTAAGTGTTCATTAAAGTGGATAACATTCTCATAAGAACACTAACTAAAAACATGGCTGAGATGACTTTACATAACTAATGTTTGTAATTAAAGCAGCTAATGTTTCACTGAGAACGCTAAATAGTCGTGCAAGTCGAGCATTTGGGACAGACCTGTGAGATGGCTGACGTTTTTGGGACAGAGCCGGAGATCTCATGTTGGAAAAATTATTTTTTACAGCTCGGAGATTTGAGCCTAGGCTTCAGGCTTCAGTGTGATTGCGATTACAGGAAGGTGAATCATCTCGTTCAGGTGGTCTGTGCAATTATAATAGTGGCCATAGGGCATGTGTGCTCATTACACACACACACACACACACACACACACACACACACACGCAGTGGGGTTTCACAGGCCTCTCTAACAAGTGCACTCCTGTGGGATTGTGGCTCTGTAATTGGAGCTCCAGCCCCGCTCACCGTTCAGCCGTGCGGCTCGGCCTCCATCGCGCTTTAATGTTCTCCCTGCCCGAGGGAACGCCGAGAGAACGAGCAGATCCACACCCATACACCTCTTTCTCCCTCTCCGCCTCCTCCCCCCTGCTCGTTTTGTCTTCTGTAAGGATAAAGCCGGGTGGTTACAAAGGCAACACTCTCTAATGGCCTGGCTTTATTCATGACCGGCTGCGGCGCTGGGGACGAGACGGCGAGCGAGACGAGGAGAATATTACAGCCCTCCAGACACGAGGACTTTTAAAGCCTCTTTCTCATTTAGAGGTAAAGACCAGTGCAGGCTGGGTAATTTCCATCAGAGGACCCGGCAGCAATAAAGTGCAAAATCCACACACACACGCACACACACACACACACTTCTAATTTTTTTTTGAGGTCATACAGGGATGAAGGAAAGTTTTTTACCGTTTGAAGGGGCTGAAATTTTAATCTGTAAAGTTAACTTCCCTGCATTTCGCTGGCTCTGTCCTCGTTCTCTGCACAATGACGATCAAGTTTAATCTAATCTAATCTAATCTAATCTAATTTACATGCATGGCCTGTATTTGCATATCAGAACCCGATTGGCTCTTTCATTTTATGATGCAATAACATTGAGATTTTCAGCTCCCTTTTTAATTTTGTTAAAAGGAAGTGCCAAAACCGACGCAATTGTCACACACTCAGTTTCACACTTTTGTCTACTCATTCAGAAAAGAAAAGTCGGATAAAGTTTGGGGGGACTTTAGGGAACTGATCGAGGCTCGGTGCATCCGGACAGATGGCTAGGTGATTATCTAAAGCCGTGGTTCTCGGAGTAGGGTCTGTGACGCATGACTGGAGGCTTTGTGTTTTTTTTGTTACAGTAGAGGAAGTCTGCTTATAGTTATTTAACCAGTCACTTGAATGAAATGGGTTTAATCCAAACCTCAGTAGCTTAAAAACTAGTCAGCCTGTAAATAATGGCAACTGGGGCCATAATGTGTTCAGCGGAAAGTTAAAAAAAAGCTTTATGGCTCTAATAAATTACAAAAATGTTAAATAATGAGCCTAATATCTGAATAGATGGATGATGTTTATAGTCCATGGTTAGAGGTTGGTGTTCAGTGGTTATTCGTTGCATATTTTATAGCCGATTTAAGGAGAGTTAAAGTCTAACACTGATTCTTATTTGTATGAAGAGAATCTGGGCATTTTTGGTTCTGAAGATTCAGAGGATTTGTGTTTTCCCTTGCGCAGAGGTCACGAGCTGAACTACTCACAACATTACTGCAGCAGAGCCGATAAACGTATGAAATAAACTGGTAGCAGTTCAGCGACTCTAGGAAGAGAAGTAGGAGTTTCTCAAGTTGAATACAGACGTCGTCTTTTCAGAGTCTGCGCTTTAGTCAGAATAAAGTGCTATTACGAGACATATTTATAGCCCTAAATTGACCACTAGTGGCTAAACGCTAAAAGCTAGCTGCTTGATGCCATTCAGTCATGCGAGGCACTTACTCAGGTGAGGAATTTAATGTAACTGAACCTTCAGAAATTGTAGATGAATCCACCTAGACTCAGAACCTCAAAATGACAGAGAATCAAACATGGCCGCTCCCAATAAAATACCAGCTACTATTTAAATTCTCTGCTGGAGTCGGAAATCTGCTTCTTGTCGTCATAGTTGAGACATTTATTAAGATTGAGTGCTCGGTTGCCTTTGGCTGAGCAAAACGTTATCAAATATGCAAAAAAGTTTCATGCGGTGATGCACAAACTGACAAGACACACACACACACACACTCAGCGCTTACCCCCACCCACGCACACACTCGCAACATTTTACTTCAGACTAATAAAAATGATTTGATAGCTGTTCTGTCTGATGGAGCTACTGTGAAAATGTGAAATGTGCAATCATCACACTCACACACACACACACACACACACGCACGCACCTGATGCATCCCTGCAGCTGGATGCAGCACTTGATGATGCACAGATGTGCCTCAGGCGGAGATTTGGCATGAACGCGATGAAGCGCAGGCGGAGAGCAACCTCACGGCCTCGCCAAGGAAGCGCGATGAGAAAGAGGGACGAGCCAAGACGGGATAAACTGCCTGGTGTTTTTTTATTTCATTTTACAGCACGGCAGCTGAGACCGTCTGACTGGCCGTCTGCCATGGAGGAAAAACAGAAGCTCGAGAGATCATTAACACACTACAGAAATCCCAGAGAGAGAGAGAGAGAGAGAGAGAGAGAGAGAGATTGATTTTGACTTCTAAATGCCCTCTAATAATGAACTTGTACTAATAATGAGCACTTTAAAAAAAACTGCCACATTTGTTTCATCAGGGAACAGGAGCGCGAACGAAAGCACACCGTCACATCAGCATGCAAAATTCAGAGCTCATGTCCTCAGAGAGAGAGAGAGAGAGAGAGAGAGAGAAATGTAGAGTGAGACGATATAATATAAATGATTAATATAAACCTGTGGTCTGCAGCTCCACTCCTCTCACAGCTGCTGTTATAGAAAATCAATCAGCATCTTCAGACCAATCAGAATGCAGAGCAGCGCAGAGCTGGAGCACGGAGGACGGCGCTGAGTCAAAATAAATAAAATAAAGACAAAATAAACCTTTTCATTTGTACATTAAATAGAAATGCACTCAGACTCCAGAACCGTACTGAGCAGGAAGTGGAGACAGGGCACTCTGAAGAGGAAGCAGAATACATCAGCAGAATCGAGTCTGAGTACAGGAAGTGCAGCAGGAAGTACAGGAAGTGCAGCAGGAAGTACAGGAAGTGCAGCAGGAAGTACAGGAAGTACAGCAGGAAGTCCTCAGAGTTCTCATTACAGGAACATGAACCGTTTCAGCTGTTCAGCAGGTTCTGGAACGACATCTGAGTGAAGGTTCATATGGGGAAAAGCTTAAAGGCATCTATCTATCTATCTATCTATCTATCTATCTATCTATCT
>CM074952.1:1841874-1854068 GCA_037577455.1 Pangasius macronema | reverse complement strand
ATCTATCTATCTATCTATCTATCTATCTATCTATCTATCTATCTATCTATCTGTCTGTCTGTCTGTCTATCTATCTGCCTGTCCGTCCGTCTGTCCATCTGTGGAGCTTTCTATCTGTCCATCCATCCATCTATCAGTCCATCTCTGTCCGTCTATCTATCTGTCTGTCTGTCTTTCATTTCTTATTCTCATCTGTTTCTTTTCTCTCTCATTCTCTGTCCATCTCTCGTTTTCTTTATTTCCTACTCCATCTCTCCTTTTCTCTCTTTCTCTCTATCTTTTTTTTNACTTGTCCTTTCTTTTTCCCATCTTCTTGTTATCTTTTTAATGTATATTGTGCTCTCTCACCATCTCTCTTTTTCTCTCTTCGTCTGTTTTTCTCTTATTCGCTCTCTCTGACTTTCTTGCTCACCCACACGCTCTCCATCTTCATCTGTCTTTCCTCTATCTCCCTTTTTAGCACTCTCCATTTTTTTTCTCTTCCATCTTTATTTTGGTCCATCTCTCTTCGCTCATCGCTCTCCTCCGCTCTGCACTTGCGTGAGTTTGTCTCCTCGGTGACTCGGCGTGAACTTTGCTCCACATGTAAATACAGTCTGGTAAAGTTGGGCGAGTGCGAATCGCGCCGCAGCCGTTTCTCACAGCACAGTTAATGTTGCGAGAAGAGCAGAGGCATAAAGAGATACTTTTAATCAGGAAGACAGTTATTACAGCTATTAACATTACCATCCACTTTAGCTAATGAGCATAATTATCCACTAGACCAATGGCGGAGCTCCACATTCCCCTCGTCCCGCTGAGGAATTAATGACTCAGGCTTTTGAGGCTGATAAAAAGAAGGTCAATTCCGTTTACTGATGCTGAGCAATGATTGTGTAAGATTGTGTTTTTGGTATTTCTATGGGTATTTATTGTGTGTATGTGTATGTGTGTGTGTGTGTTTTTCAGGCTTACTCCAGGAGAGCTACGTGGAGGAACCGGATGGCCTGGTATCCGTAAACCTTCTCATCATGTGTGCCGTTTCTGCGTTCACCACCGGGGCGGCGCTCTCTGCCCTGATGATCTGCTGGCTCATGACGTTCAAGCACCGGCGCCGCTCCAGGGGCGGGACTTCGAGCCAGGCTGGGCGTCGTCATGCCGACAGGGAACAGTGCGTGCTAGGACACGGGCGTAGCAGCTCAGCGATTAGCGTGACACGGATCAGCGGCGTCGATGCGCAGGTAGAGGACCTGTTCACTAACGGCTGGCCTAAATCTGGAGAAATCCAGGATCCGGGATTGCCGACTCCGGAGCAAACGCCGCTGCAACAGAAACGGCCCGCTCCTGACCTCCACGACCACACCCATCTCCACCTTCCGGACTCGGATTGGGAGCAGAGCCAAACATTTATCACCCAAACAGGTCCAAATGCGTCCATCATGTACCTGAGCTCTGATTACTTACAAGGCGGTGACGGAGGCCAGCAGGATGATCCGGGTATCCCGAATGTTGAAAGGCAGCGCTATCTTATACTTCCTCATCCCGTCATACAGAAAGAGCAAAGCAGGCATCATTCGGCTCCTAAGGCACGTAATTCCGCCAGCGATTACCGACCGGTGACGCCTCAAGACTCACCCGAGCGCAGGAAGGTCGTATCCGCTCCCAATCCGCACTCGGATTACGGCAATCCGCCACACTGGAGCCAAAATGGCGTCAGCAACAATGGCAAACCCAACAGACACCACCACAACTATCCGATACAGCCACGTACGAACGCAGCGTTGGTGCGACCCGGCGTCCTCCACGCCACCAGGGGGCTCGGTGAGCTGCAGGATTTCAGCCATGTTCTGGGAAGGAGGATGGACAGCGAGAGGGACGTGAGGAGAGAAAAAGACAGAGAGTGTACAGCCAACGGACAGTAAAGAGGCAGAGAAGCTCCCTCTTTTCCAGAGAGCCGTGACTCCCAAAACCTGCCTGAAAAACTGTCTCACTGCCGTCTATAGAACCCCACAGTGTTGCTCAAAAGATGGTTTTTCAGTTGACCAAGTGAGACGGAATCCAGACCGAGCGTTGAGCTGAGCACTCATTCACTGAAAAACCTTTCCCCTCCCCACCTCACACATCCCTTAGCACTTAGCATGCTAGCGAGGTTCTCCACAGCCCCTCTGCCCGACGACACGGAGCCATGTTTTAGGAAACCGGATATCAGTATACTGTGAAGTGTTCGCTCGACTCTACAGCCAACAGTAGCAAGTCTCTCTGAGAGGAAACTGTTCAGTGGACATTTTGTTTCTTTTTTTTTTTTTATTTCCCTGTTATGTGTTTGTGTGTGTGATATACAGGGCACCCTGATACCAGAGGCAAGTCTAGATCTCAGCTCGAAGACTTAATGTAAAGATGAAAGAGCTGAGGAGGTCTAGCAGTTGAGCCACACTGGAGCTTCTCGCGTACACAGAGCCAATGTCCAACAGACTCTTTCAGTTTGTGTTAGAAACGCTCAAAGGACAAAAGTGACTTAAAGCATCTTGCGATTGCGATTTCTTTTTAATCGGGAATGTGTGTGGAGAATGTGTGTGAGACGAACGTCCTGATTTTGACGACTGACAGCAACAACAAGACAAGATCTCAAAGACAACCTGAAATCAGAAATGACATGTTTTTAACCTTGTAGTTCGTGTCTCTGGTCTTATTGTGCACGATTCATCAGTATCAATCAGTTAATAAACAAACTTCTTGGGGCTTTTTTTTGTAACAATCAAAACCTTTTCTGATTTTTCGACATTTCACCACGCACCAGTGATCGGGGGAGACAATATTAATCGGTAATACCTTGACATGTTTTACTTCCCTTTCCCCCCACAGCCAATCATCATCAAGAAAAAAGTCAGAAACATGTTGCGAATAAAATAACGCATATCATAAATCATGCTACTTATGATCATTTCCCATTACTACGGAGATATTCAGATAACGTTAGCATATCTAGCAGTAGCTATCCGATGTTACGTAGCTAGCTGAGTTCATTAGCAAACCTTTGGGAAGCTGTCGTAATGTGTAATTAAATCTGTTTGCCAAAATTGCTAGCACCTCTAAGACTTACTTTTTTTTTTTTTAATTGTGGTGGGGAAGGAAGGAAGTAAGAAGAAAACGTAGCGCTGATATAATGCTTCAAATAAAACATCACCTCAGAAATTGTGTTATGAATAAAGAAGCGTTATAATTTCTGTCACGCTGTATCTCACCCCAGATAACGTTAGCGCTGCCTGTCTAGCGGTAGCTATCGTGGTGTTGGGAAAGTGTCGTTTTGCGTAATTAAAAGCGCTAGCATGCTAGCTAGCATTAGTACATATTAACGGAGAAGTAAAAAGAAAGACTGCTGTGAGCGTATCGGGTTTAAGAGACACAGAGACGTCTGTCGTTCGGCAAAATCAGGACGTCCACGTAAAAGAGCATTCGCCAATTCAGCAATCGTGGAACAGATCGAGAGACGACGCTGCGAGCCGCGAGCTCCGAGCTCTGGGGTGGTTTAGAAGTAATAACAACGCCAACGATAATAATCGTGGGTGGAGTTTGTGTGTGTAAATGTTTCTGATGTGTGTTTGCTGCTGGATACGAACACTGAGGGCTTTTGTGAGCGTCTTTCTGTCTTTCTGCCTCACTGACTCGGCTTCTCTCTCCTTCTCTCTAAATCTCCCTCTTTCTGTAAAGTGAAATGTGATCTCTCTCTCTCTCTCTCTCTCTCTCTCTCTCTCTCTCTCGCTCTCGCTCTCGCTCTCTCTCTCATCTTGTCTCTGGGGTGCTGCTTCGGGAAGCGTCTCAGACACTGAGGCTCTTTGTTGCGGGCCGGACAGACGAGGCTCGTCGAGGCGTTATGAGTCGGGCAGTGAGGGAATAGCAATGAGCGGCAGAACGAGTCCATCCCTCTGGGGCTCCGTCCTGATTGGAGTGAAGGTTTTAGCGGGTCATCAAAGGGAACAGGGGGTAGGACGCAAAGGATTTAATGCTAAGCAGCAACCTCGGCTTCTTCCTGCGTTTCCGTTTCCAAACCAATGCCAAAAAAACCCAAAAAATTAACACATGATGATGACATCATCAAGAGCTCCAGCCAATCAGACGCAGTCAAGGAATGACTGGAACGCTACTACTTGATCGTGTCATCAGATCAGTTCATAAGACACACCCCTTTCAATGCCCATTTCTTAGAAAAAAATCGTAGCTTCGTTGCGTTATTGTTGCGTTTTTCTTTCACGTCATTTTATTTCATTGAACAGATACAGGAGCATAAACACCTTTCACCTGCGTAACTCCATTTCTCTCAGGTATATAAACGGTTTAATTTGGCGATTTGCTCATTTTTGTGTGTAAGAAAACGTTTTTATTAATTAATTAATTCTTTATTTATTGTTCCACACAAGCAGCTATTAAACCAATAAAAGGGATAAAATGTGTAGAACTACTGCCCAGTTGCGTAACTGGTTTTTATAATCGCGCTACTACTTTTTATTATTATTTATTCAGAATCATCTGCATGACATTCAGCTTGATGTGAGCATTTACAGCTGCGTGTCAAAAGTTTTTGAACCCCCGTGTTAATACTGTTGTTTAAACTTCAACAAACTGGTTCATGTTAAATCCTGAAAGTAAGAAACTGGTGTCAGTGAACCGTGAAAAACGTGTGACGTTTTTGTGGACTGTGACGTGTTCTGTATAAGCAGACCTTTATTTAACGTTTACGGAAGGAGTCTCCAGTGTCAGCGCCTTGTAACAGGCAGAGGTAAAGCTGTAGCTTGAAGTTTTCAGGACTGCGGAGTTTACGCTTCTTTGTGGTTTAACGTTAACGTGACAAGCTGGAGACAGTGACTAGACTGTTCACATCCTCTCACTCGCCGAATCAAAACTCGCGGAGGAAAAACACTCTCGTGTTTCCCAGAACTTTTCCCCGTGTTCGTCGTTTTCTGAGTAATGACCCGAATGCACAAAAGCACTCTCTGAAGCATTTGCGGTTATATTTATTTGGCCGATTGTGACCTCCTGAGAGTGCTGAGTACAGGAGAACCTGAAGAGACATGAGAGAGAGAGAGAGAGAGAGAGAGAGAGAGAGAGAGAGAGAGAGAGACTGTTTGTGCAGAACGTCAGATCTGATCGAATCAGCCGACTTAATGGAGAGACGGATGGTGTATTAGCGTCACTGGCTATATTCATCACAAACATCAGTGTGTATTAGAGAATCAGGACTGACGGAGAGAGAGAGAGAGACAGAGAGAGAGAGAGAGAGAGAGAGAGAGAGAGAGATGAACAAAATCCACAGGAGACAGACAAAAAGTGCATGATCTATAGAATACCCCATGGATCTCATTACCATGTCTGAGAGAGAGAGAGAGAGAGAGAGAGAGAGAGAGAGAGAGAGAGAGAGAGAGAGAGAGAGAGAGAGAGTGTGTGTGTGTGTGTGTGTGTGTGTGTGTGTGTGTGTGTGTGTGTGTGCGCGCGTGTGTGTGTGTGTGAGATTTCTAAGTGAATTCCTCACTGTAGAGTCAGTTGTTTTTGTTTCAGCGTTTTCCTCCTCCATGCATTTTTGAGTGTCAGCTCTGGAAATGTCAGTGTGCGCTTTTAGCTCCATCTTGAGGCTTAAAAGTCATCGGTGCTCCTCCTTCCTCTCCTCTCTCCTCTCCTCTTTCCTCTCCTCTCCTCTCCTCTCCTCTCCTCTCCTCTCTCCTCTCCTCTCTTTACCCTGCATGCAGTCGAATCAGCTGAGACATGCTCGCTGTGTGTGTGAAGTTTGCTTTTCGGTTTTGCGCTGGAGTTACATGTCTCACTGAAGTAATAAACGTGTGTCTCACCCGAAATTCTTTCTACGAGGCCTCAGGAAACTTCCAACCTGACTACTTCTCAAAAAGCTTCACGGAAGACTTGAAACTAGCCCAGAAAGTTTGAAAAAGAGAGAAGTATTTGTCTTCTTTTTCTCTGAGGTCACCGAGGTGCGCACGCATTTCTGATTCTATGTATCTACAATACACATTTATTATCGTCTGCTACGAGTGTTATCTACCCCGTGAACTTCTTTTCCTCGCCCCATCAGAAAGCGCTCTGTACATCGTAGACACACTGTCTGCATTCACACGTTGCAGAAATTGATCGGATTTAATTCCGAATTATTTGTTTATAAATAAGATATTGGCAGAGTGTTTTTAAACTAGCCCCTCTAGCTAGCTAGGTTGGCTAACATTAGAGTGTCTTCTAACTTTCTTCTAACTTTTTCAGCTATTTATTAACTCAGACTCACGTGACGTTGCTACAGTGTTCAGCTACATGGTGAAGTTTAATTTGTTTATTAATCGTGACTGGAAGTCCCTCTGTGTCCTAAAACATTTCAGAGCAGTCAGTCTATTTTTCCATCACTTGTTAGCTTGGCTAATCAACTGCATTTTCGGTGAAAGGGAATAAGGGGAAAGTTGTGTATGTTAAATTATTTTCTGAACTTTTTCTTTAATATAGCCTGAGCTCCGTGTTTGCCTATCGAGCCATGATATATTCTCTCTCTCTCTCTCTCTCTCTCTCTCTCTGTCTCGCACTAGCGCTAAGCGCCACATGCCTGATTAGCCTGAGTGCATCTCAGCTCTTAATGTGATGACAAGAGTAGAGAGGAGATCCTCGGAGGGACACATCAGAGACGAGATGGTTGTATCTCTCGCTCTCTCTCTCTTGCTCTCGCTCTCTCTCTCTCTCTCTCTCTCTCTCTCTCTCTTTCTCTCTCTCTCTTCTCTGCACTCGTTGCCCTGTTTAATGTGATTGCTTTAAAGTCTGCCAGCAATTCCTGAGGCAGAAGTTAGCAAAGCTCTCAGCCAAGTCAGACACAGACTCGTCCTTCCCGCCGAACCACGCACGATTAACGTGATTAGCGCGATTAACAACCGCGACTTCAAGGACACGTGAGTCACGCTGCCGGGAGCAAACGCCTCAGCAAGTCGGCTAATCTGACGTGCAAAGTTCAGCAAAACTCTGTAGCACTATTCTTTCATCTTAGCGTTACGTCCTTGCCATTTTCAGATGGCCATTGCCACGGACGATCCCAATTAAACGTGAGCCGAATTCTGTAACAGACTGCGTGATAACACGTGTTCTGCATTTTTTTGTGTTATGTGATGAAGATCCTCTAACGATAGACCTACGATTTAAAGAAATGACTACGCTCTCCTTACGTCATCAATCAGCATGATCTAGTAGTCCTTCTAAGCGATCCTTCGAGTTTGAGGTAGTAAAGGGAATGTTTTGTGTATGTTTTGCGAGCATTGCTAGCGTACTTGTGGTTGTCTCGTGAGTTTTGTGTTACCCTGAGCCATGGGTTTTAGATCGTAGCAGCGCTTACAGTCTGCTATTTTAATCAAAGACTTCCCACACTGCCAGGACTTTGTTGTCGGCTGTCTTTTGGTTGTCAGATGAACGATGAACGCGGTGAGAATACAGTCGAGAACTGTAAGGCGTAAACCCGTCTTTCGTCAGCACACTCGTTTTAAAACCTAAACAGATATGATAAGAAATATGTTACAGGTTACATTGCTAACCTGATTTTATTATACAATCACAGTACGTAAGGTGACGATGTCTTGCCATGCATTATGGGTAATACACACAGCCACACAGCATTTGATTTGACATATAAAATGGCGTACAAGCGATTAACCCCTGATGAGCGCAGAATCTCCTGAAGTTCTGAAATCTCATTCATTTCTCCTTTATTAAAGAAAAGACAGCTTTTGTCAGTTTTAGCCACTTTCAGCCCTGGTGTGTGTGTGTGTGTGTGTGTGTGTGTGTGTGTGTGTGTGTGTGTGTGTGTGTGTGTGGAACAAAAGCCGCCCTATCTGGAACACACACTTCACCAGGGTCCTTATTTGCCGAGCCCTAATTAAAAGCATGCTTTTGAATATGATGTCCGGAGAGCCCGAGGCGACGGCCCACTGAGCACGGCTCTTTTATACTCTCCTTTCCTTTCTTTAATAGGTGTATAACCCCCACCACCGCCACCTCCATCACCGCCATCCCTCCTTCTCTCTCCCCCCCTCAAGCCATAACCAGGCAGCATCAATGGGTCACTAATGGAAAGAGGGTGTAGCTAACAGCAGCCTGAGTCATGACACACTTTTTATTTCGCAATAAGCGTGAATCAGAGGGGATTCGGCGGCGGATCCACGGTCCGTATTTATAGCTGGGGTCAAAACACAAGAGCGGACATGAAAATCAGAGGCCCAGGAATTCATCAGTTCGAGAAAATAAAAAAAAAAAAAAAGAGGCAGACGGAAGTGAAAAGCTGTGAACATGACTTGCAGTGCAAACACAAGGACTGGGAAATATGCTAAGATCAGAATATACAAATAATCAGTGCAAGCAAGACTATAAACCAGCTGTGTACACACACACACACACACACACACACACATTAATGAGCACCGCTGAGACAATGAGACCGATAACCAGAGCATATTTTTAACATTTTTATTTCTCCGTTTCCGAAAAATAAATCCGAGCTTCTGAAAACCCAGTGATAGTGCAGCTGAACCCTCAGATTGTACAGGTTTACGTTAATGTGCCGGTTCTAAGGCTAATAATACACGGATTTTAAAAAAAAAAAAACATTTTTGAACAAGGTAATCGCTGATGGGTCAAAAAGTCTGAGACACTGAAAATCTGATCTTTTTTTCACTTAAAACTGAAAGTAAACAGAAGATCTTGAAGATTTAATATTCTTGATTCCGCACTATTTCTAGGTCTGTATTTAAAAGTAAGCAGATGTGTGACCTTGAGCATGTTAGCTGCTTTGGATAAAAGGTCAGATCTTCCTCAGGTCTAATCTCTTCTATTAAAGCGTGAGATCAGACGACACTCCGATGGATTCGATCTGAAATGGATCATCAGGTTGTACACAAACTTGCGGAGTCCATGCCAGCTCGAGTCACATGCTAAGCGCTAACTCTGAATCTCGTGTGAAGATTCTACTTTTCACTCACGTCGTTGTCAGTAATAACATTTATAATGAAGACTGTTGTGTTAAATTAGAAATGAATGTAAAATACTCATGCTCTCAGACTTTTGGACCCCACTGTATGTTACATTTACGGAAGGAGTCTCCAGTGTCAGCAAGTTTCTGCTGCCTTTTTTTTTTTTTTGTCTTATAAACTTCAAGAGAGAGAAGGACGAGAGGCTGGCGAGGGAACGACTGCTCGCTGCTGCCATAACGTAAGCGAGAAGACGAACTAACTCATCGCGCTGACGTTCCATAACATTAAACGTAACTCTAAATGGATAAAAAGTGTAACGCATCATTCAACAATAAATTAGAAAACTTGGCGTCGAGACGTATCGCACCACCCCGGGTGGATTATTTTCCTCTAACAGCACCTCCCGCAGTGTGTTACTCCTTATCACATCCGCATGAGTGGAAGAGAAGGAGAAAGTTCCCAAACTAAAAACGGCAAACAGGACGACTTGTTTTCCTCCCCGAGTTATTACACCTAACGTTAACGAACTTTTTAACAAAATGGCCGACCCAGTCTCTCAGCGCAGGGCCTTGATTCGGACATGTTTCCATGGATACAGCTACATCTCTGATTGGTGGGTTTCACTCTCAGTACTGAAACTTTTATCTTCATTACTATTTTGCTATTTTTTTAAAAAATAACATTGACGCATGGCAGTATCACGGCAACATGTGCGGTATCTTTTATTCTGTCGGAGCTGAGTGTAAAAATGGCCGCAGTTTTCATGCAGCAAACACACATCGGTGAAAAAAGAGCACAAGAGCACAAAGACATTGATTCGCCTTTCGTGAAGCTGTAGAGAAACCTGCGTTAGCCGCCACTGAGCTCTTTTATATCCTGTTCTGTTGCTTTGTTTGTTTGCTTTCTGTGAGGTTTTGCTTGGTTTTCAGTGATTCGTCTTTGGTGTGTGTATTTTTTGTGTAATGATGATGATGATGATGATGATGATGAAGGTACTGTGAACTGAATCCCAGTATTCGCTCCTGAGCAGTGATTAGAGTTGTTTTTTTTGTCTTTTTTTGGTACATCTCAAAAGATGAAAGGACTTACGTGCATGAACTCAGAGTGTTCTTCACACAACGCGCACTATCGAGTGCTCTTACACTCCATCAGTCACATGCATGCTCCCTGAACCACACACACACACACACACACACACACACACACACATACACACACACACGAAGACACAAAGACACAAAAAGGAGCCAATAGGAAATGAGTTCGCACATCACTAATATGTCTGTTGCTGTTAAAATGTCACTAAGCATGGAGTGTGTGTGTGTGTGTGTGTGTGTGTGTGTGTGTGTGTGTGTGCGCACACTCTGTTGACTTTTCTTACTCCAATAAACCACCTCAATCCACTTTCTCTCCTGTTCTTAATTTCTCACACACGACTAATTCTCCAGTGACAGGATTATTTTAATATTTAATTTTTTTTTAATATATCTGATTTCTCATTGGCTGATTTCTGCATTACTCTTTATTACCGAGTGTAAATTTCATGTCACACACAGTTTAAAGCTTTAGCAGCTCATTTATTAATTCATTTTCACCCTGATTGACTCGGAAAGCAGTTCGGTGTCCCGTAATTACAGTAATTTTGTGGGTGGAAACGAGTCGATGGCGCTCAAACGCGTCGTTAGCGTGGCTAATGCTGCCTCTGGGTCGTGTGGAGAGGTTTACAGGAAAACGCAGGATGATTAAACAGTCATTTGGGCAAATTTCAGTAGCGGAAACACAGTTGTTTCTTACGAAATAAAAAATAGAGCACCAACAGTGCACTTTTTTAGCATTTGAACTTGTTTCTCGGTAAATTAGCAGCGTCGTATCTAGCTTAATTAGCTCGGTTAACTCTTCACAGAATGTTAGCGGTGTGAATGTGAATCGTTAGGAAGTGAACACACTACGGGATTTTTCTCAATCTAAACTGAGACACGCAAGCCACCGGAGTGTTTTATTCCTCTTATATCACAGCAGTGTTTCAGCGAATCATTATTTTCATTTATTAATGAATGTTATCGCTTACGTTAGAGCAGCTATAAACGGTAGCTCCCTCACCGGCCTCTTTCTTTCTCTCTTGAAGTGAATAAGACAAAAAAAAAAACAAAAACGCAGCTTGTCATGTGACCGAGATGCTGCAAAGCGTAAACTCCTCTGTCCCTGAAGATGTCGGAAAACTTTACAGGTTTACCTCTGACACTGGAGACTCCTTCCATAAACGTTATATAAACGTCTCCTTGCAGAAAACTTCACCACGTTTGTTTGTTTTTAATCCGTTTATCTTGAGCGTTCTCTGTACACGTCCCTATGAACGATATCTGTTGCTATAGAAACGATAACGTATTAGAACGAGCACATTGATATAAACCTGTCAGAGCTGCTGGTATAGAAAATTAATCAACACCTTCTGACCAATCAGAGTCCAGAATTCAACAGCGCTGTGCTGTAAACAATAATAACAGACTTGGAATGCTTAATTGGTAAAAAGGGAATAAAATTACTACTGCACAGGTGATTTTTTTTTCATTTGGCAGCTGTGGAGCAGCATGAAATATAGCTGTTTGGTTTCTGGCAGGTTCTTGCATCATCTCAGAGCTGCATGTCTCATGGCTGCAGGCACTAAAACGTTTCCAGGTGCTGGAAATAAAAATACAACCCCAAAAAAAAACCTCTAATCTATCGAACTCATCTTTGACCTTAAGCGTTAGCGACAGCAGGCTAGTCTGGTGTGATTCGCCGAGGTATCGGTTACTGACGTGAGATCTAGGTAGAGGTTTGTTTATAGAAGTCAGGGCTTATCCAGGATCACGTTTCCCATAACGCACTGGTTTAACGCTGGTGACGTGGATGATTAGAGCCCAAATCAGTAAATTCTCAGGCTAAAATAGCCGAACTCTCAGAGG
Organism: Pangasius macronema; assembly: GCA_037577455.1. Classification (NCBI taxonomy): domain Eukaryota; kingdom Metazoa; phylum Chordata; class Actinopteri; order Siluriformes; family Pangasiidae; genus Pangasius; species Pangasius macronema. The sequence continues at coordinate 1,842,154 of CM074952.1, read as the reverse complement.
AAAAAGAAAAGCCACCATTTCAAAAGGATGTGATGTTTTATAAAAAGATCTTCAGCAGGTCAGACTGACTGACGCACACGAACCCTGACTGAACAAAAAGGCTGAAGAGCAAATAAATAAAAATGTAAAGCCTTTACAGAGTGCTGGTTTATAGTTTAATATCGATTAACCGTTATTTATACTGAAGAGGTTTTATCTTTCCTGAGTAATGGTGAGTGTGGGAAAGAGGTGAAGAAGCGAGTGCAGGCAGGTTGGAATGGGTGGAGAAAGGTGTCGGGAG
>CM074952.1:1807506-1821513 GCA_037577455.1 Pangasius macronema | reverse complement strand
CTGTGTGTACAGGAGACCAGGTGGAAGGGTAGCAAGGCTCGTAGTACAGGAGCAGGATTCAAGCTGTTTTATTATGGGGTGGATAGTAAGAGAAATGGGGTAGGTGTGGTAAAGCTCGATGATTAAGGGCGTTCCTTTAACGTGGAAGGCGACGCTTTCAGGCACTTGTCCCCTTGTCAGTGGAGATTAAAGCCACGCCCCAGGGTTGTGACTGGACAGTGATTGCATTTCAGTGTGGCACGACTGCGACGCATTGATGAAAGTGACATAGGCATTGCATTCACGTCTGACCAAAGTGAACATTTCATTCTTAAAAAGAAAAAAAAAAAAGAAAAAGCAAAACCCTGCTGATTGTGTTTCATGTGACATGAGAGATCCACAATGAAGGTTTTGCTTTTCAGTGTGAAACGTTTTCTGTAGGTCACTAATGAAACGCAGCACAGTGAGATGCAGTACAGGGGCATGGTTTGCTTTTAATGGTGGATGATATTCACATCTGATGCGCAGCAAGTGTTTAATTCTTAAAAAGCAATCCCCTGGTGATTGTTTCTCCCTGAAGAGATCGAACGACGTAATGAAGGTTTTGCTTTTCAGTGCGACGTGTTGTTCTCATGGCACAAAAGAAAAGTAATACCGCTTGTGTATCGCATTTCACATCCACCCCCCTCCCCCCAGTGTGATTGCTTTTCTATCTTGCATGGAGTCTTATCCATAGACTTCACCAACAAGAACAAGTGTCTTTTAAAGTGAAGAAATGATAGCGTCAGGTTTTATGTATCGATTTAAAAGCCAATGATTGATATGAAACACTAGCAAAGTGATTTGCTCATACCCTTTAAAATAGTCCTTCTGAATGTCGTCATCATCCGTGAATTAACAGTAGGCCTACCCCAGATTCTGAACAGACACAGTGGTATCGTCAAATATCGAGTCGTTGCCTTATGAATCAAAATTATATAGTATCATGTGGAAGCCATATCATCGTTACTTGTTGAACAAGCGGAATGAGCCTCAGGTTGGGCGGAGCTGTTTGTGTGTGTTCACTACTGTGTGTGTGCACTTGGTTGGGTTAAATACAGAGCACAAATTCCGGGTCACCATACTTGGCCACAAGTCATTTCAAATTGTCCGGAGTGTGTGTGTGTATGTGTGTGTGTGTGTGTGTGTGTGTGTGTGTGTGTGTGTGTGTGTGTGTGTGTGTCCCATCTTGTGCCCTGAGTTCCCTGAGATAGGCTCCAGGCTCCCCATGACACTGTGTACAGAAAATGGATAGATTGTACAAGTTAGCTATAGCTAGTTGTCCTAAAATCAAATTAAAGGCAAATAGTCCTGCTAAAGCCACGCTCCTCTACATACATCTATGCATGTTGCCTTGGTTAGAAAGCAAGATTGCTGCTACAAGAAGGTGAAGGACGATGACTGACAGGTGAGTTCGATCTAGCACCGTAAAAAGTTTTCCACTTTCAGAACTTTTAGATGTTGAAAGTAGAATCCTTTCCAAAAATAGGTTCCCAGCACAGCCATGTGTTTGGAAAACTTCTTTTGCCCTGATTGGCTGATGTGAGGAGAAACTTCAACAAATATCATAAAAAATGTTCTGAAGTAAAAGTTCCAGACCGCACCTTTAATATCTACAAATACTTTATTGCTTTAAAGTGATCATTCGGGGCTGCGGTAAGTGGCGCAGCAAAAAACGTTCGCCTTATTGTCAGAAGATCGTGAGTTCAAATCCTGATGCACAATTGCCCGTTTTCTCTGGGTGGGAGGGGCATACTCTGTCTCACCTGTCAATCACAGAGACACTAGCCAATCGGCAGGCTTGTGATCTCATGTATGCAGAAGAGGGTTGATAGCACACGGTGTGATGACGCATGAGTAGCAGTCTGAAAAGATGTGGTTGGATGACTTCACGTGTCTCAGAGGAAGCACGTGTTAGCCTCGGAGAGCTGGCGAGGAACCGAGCAAATTGTTTTTCAGTTAGCGCTTTATCCTGGTCAGGGTTCCGGTGAATCCAGAGCCAATTCCGGGAACACTGGGGTGCAAGGGTGGAATACATTCCGGATGGGACTCCGGTACATCGCAGGCTTGAACGTGATGCAGTCATATTTATAATGTGTAAGAATCTGCTGGAAAAGCATTGTTTTGTTTTGTTTTGCTTTAATATGGGGCATGGCTTTGAGTACATGAACAGGAATGGAAGGTGGAGTCAAGCAGTAAGTAAGCAAAAAAATAATAATTTTAAAAACCTTGCAATGTTTTTGTACTTCCGCTTGCAACCGCTAGGGCTCCTGGTTATACACCTATTGCTCCTTTTAAGGCGCGTGCTCTGAACTGCCCTGGAGGAGAACGAAGGAGGGCCGGCGGCGCGAGATCATGTGACAGTCCACGCGCTGAAAAGTAGGTTAGTTAGTGAGAGAGAGAGAGAGAGAGAGAGAGAGAGACACACCACTCACACACACAAGCACACACACAGAGAGAGAGAGTGAGTGAGAGAGAGAGAGAGAGAGAGAGAGAGAGAGACACACCACTCACACACACAAGCACAGAGAGAGAGAGAGAGAGAGAGAGAGAGACAGACAGACCGCAGGGGGAAACAAGTAACGCTCCGAGGATTCAAACGGAAATGAACTCCAGCCTTTGATCGCTTGTTTGTCTTCTGCGGCGCGCGCGCGGCTCTCCGGTCAACTTCATGCGGTTTAGTTGTTTTAACGGTTTTAACGGTTTTAACGGCTCTGAGCTGAGCTTTTTGCGAATTTCATCCCATTCCTCCTTCCATCGCTGTTCAAATGTCCTGGAGTTTACATCATTATTATTATTTCCAGATAATATAAAAGAAAAAACAAATCAGCATGAGAGGTGAGTTCAGCTGTTCTCTTTCTGAAGAAGATTTTAGTTCTTTCTTGAGGATTTTCTATATTCAGTTTGCTCTGAGACACAGAGAACGCGTTTGCTTTAAATGGTTAAATATTTTTGCGTGGAGATGATGATGATGATTTATGATTAATATTTTTAATGCACGCTATTCCCTGCAGAGCCGAAGGGAAGTTTTGACAGCCATGAAAGTGACGTTGAACTCTGTTTACTTGGCCAGTAAGCGAATTCGGCTTCAATCCTAATCGTCTCCATACTCCCTTTATAAGTGCACTACAAATACTCTGTTTTGAACCCTACCTAGTTCACTAACCGTCTGTTACGTAGTGATTTGGGATACGGCTTTAGTTATGTAACTCGAGTGGAACTAGCGTGATTAAAATGTCTTAAAAATGTCTCCTAACTTCGTTTCACACGATAGGTTGTAAACAATGGGGTTTATTTGATGAGATTTAATCCTAGTTGGTGTTCGGTGTTCCCTAAAAACTGCTGTCATTTAAGATTCATCTGTTAGCTAGCTTAGTTCAGAAATTTAGCACTGCTAACAATGTTACTGTTTTGACTTAACGGCCACTTGTTTCTTTATTAAAGACAGATATTTAGAGGCTTGTTGAAAGTGTGTCAGTTTGCAAGGCTGTGTGTGTGTGTGTGTGTGTGTGGGACACAACATGGCGGCAGAAGTGTAGTGAAGTGTGTCACTAGCTGCTCCATTGACCCACTTCTGTCTGGGAGGATTAACCTCACTGAGGAAAAACTGAGCAAATCGATAAACAACAGCACCCTGTTATCCACTGCTCTGTCTATTCTGAGTACAAAAGCTGCTGTGCTGAAAGTGACAAAGCCTCATTGTGGATGGATGTCTGAGAAAAAAGGGGGGAAAAAAAAGAAAGAAAAGTTTGGCACAGAAAAGAAGTCGGTCGGAAGAAACAGCGGCCTCTCTGGCGGAAGTGTGTCATTACAGCCGACACGAAGGCAGGGGTCACAGAGTACACCTCAGTGAGGTGATTTCCCCCAGCTAGCATACATGCTAGTCAGGGGGGGGTGTTAAGCCGGATTTATCCTGTGAGATTTTCAGCCTTGATTTTGCAGTCACAGATTGAAATCGACTCAGTCAGCACCACCGCAAAACTGATGGCCGATGACAAAGTTCTCGCAGTGTCTGAGATTTCTGATTAAAATCTCATAAGTGTGAGCGCTGCTAGAAGAAACCGCCACAGGATGAAACCAAACTCACTGGATAGCTGCAAATACAATTACAAATGCAAGTGAATCACATTAGTTAATATAACTTTACCAGCCAACATGCCTTGTACAATGAGTTGTAAAGCTATCATGCATGTTAATAAATGTCCGTAATGCCTCAAGCTCACTTGGACATTCCAAGGTTTCATCTTTTCCTGAACCTGGAACAATATATTCTAAACTTGTCATCTTTTTTTTTCAAAACATGGCTAATTTTGTACAGAAGGCTCGCCTGTGTTCATATTTCACGCCTGGATTGCGCCGATTGATGACGTAAGCAGAACGTATTCGTTTTCTCTAATCACAGGTCTATCGTTAGAGGAGCTTCGGCTCGAGAAGCTCGACATCGAGAACACACATTATCACGCAGTCTGTTATAGGATTTACCCAAGATTTAATTGGTGTCTTGTCAAACAGTGTTACACGTAACAATCTTAGATTTATGTCCGGGGGAATCCCTTGAGCCGATCGTTTGGATTTGACGCTTTACAGTGTCATACCTAATTTGCAGAGATCTTCAATTCATTCAACTCAGGTTTATTTGTATAGTGCTTTTAACAATGGACATAGTCACCCAGCAGCTTTACAGAAATAAATACATTCGAATTAAATTAAACCTAAATAAATTGTAAACGTGTGAATTTATTCACGATGAGGAAATCTCAATTCAAACGTGGCTCGCCGTCGCACACAGGTATCGTGACTCCGAGTCATGCACGTATATAGAAAACGAACCGTCGTTGTCGCTTGTGAGCGTGAACGGAGGGTATGAAAGCAAACTTCAGAGACAACACGTCTCGGCCGAGTTTCCACGCACTCCTCTCCATGTTGAAATACTGTACTTTTATTCAAGGACATGAAGTTGTTTCATTTTTCCAATGAAATTCACCAAACATTTGGAGGCCGTTTTGGACACTTCTCAGTAGATACTTTTCCTGTAGCCTTGAGTTTGTGTAACTGTTCATCACAGTGAGAATCGTCATCTTTTGAAAGTTGTGGTTGTCATTTCCAGTAAAACGTCTCCAGCTTCCTGTGAACATTTCATGTTCTGATAACGCTTTTTAGTTGTTTTATCAGTCAGTAGCTGAGCACCGATGCTGCTGCTGCTGCTAATTTACTTAAAGCCTTTTCTAAAACCATGGATATTTTCTCAGAGTTAATAACAAAAGCAATACAACTTCAGACAAACGTAAACCAAACCTCGATATTTATTAATTATTAGAGCCTTGCTATACGACTAAGTGAGGACCTCAACCTTCCAGCACTTCGACCGTATACTCATCACAAGTCACTCTGGATAAAAGTCGAATGAAACGAATGAATGTAAACCTAACTCTTACTGGCTAGATGAAATCTTTTTCAACATTCCTGTATCTTTTCCCATTGAATCCCTGAAAAGAAAGACCATCTGTAATGCTTAATTAATTTACATAATTAAACAGGCTTTACATTTAGAAACCTATTCTTGGTCATGCACATTTCTTTCCGAGACAATTGTGGATTAAACAGCAAATACGATAAAATAATTTTTATAGGTAATGTTTTTTTGGTCCTGTCCTGTATAAATCATTTCTTTTTGTAATATATTTTACAGACTTTTTAATGTGACTTTGCTGGTTTGCAGGCACTTTTTAAGGTATTTAAGACTTACTTTTTTTCTAGAAATGTCCACAGTATCATAGTTTTTTTGTTGTTGTTGTTGTTGTTTTTTTTGCCATATTGCCCCTCATAAAAACAAATGATTTGCAGTGCATTATGGGAATACACACCACCTCTTCATGCACATTGTTAATGTGACACGTCAAAACAGATTTATCTAGCATTTATTTGTTTTTGTTTGTTTAGAAAAGTCTGACATTCATCAAATCTATCTATCGATCGTTTGGTGAGAAAAGTCTGACTTTCTCGTTGGAATGGAGCTGTACATCAAATTAATTATTTTTTTGTTTGTTTGTTTATTTTAGTTGTATATATATTTATTTATTTGTTGCTTAGAAAAGTTCAGTCAGTGTTTGGGACTGAGCTGATGATTGTGCATCTTATTCATTTATTTATTTCCTTATTTATTTGTTGTTTTTTTGTTTAGATTTCAGTGTGAGAGTAAACTAGACAGTGTTTGGGATTGATCTGATTATTGTACATCAACTTTCTATCTATCTATCTATCTATCTATCTATCTATCTAGTTAGTTAGCTGTAGAGGTGGGAAGTTAAGAGACGCCTGTCGTTTCAGCGTGAGATGAACGATGCGGCGTTTGTGTTTGAGACTGAGCTGATAATTGGACCTCAGCGTGCTCTTGTAGCCGTATTCTTCGTGATTGAGTGGTTTGGTCTTGTGTTCAGTGTGTAATTGGACTAAACCACTCTGCTCCTTCGTCTCTTTTACGAACACACGCTTAAGGACAAAGGGCTCGACTTAAAGATCCGGGCCCCTGGGTTAATGTTTTATGAGTGAGTACAGCGTGGGCTGATACAGACTCGTCCTCGGCTGCCTGGGGCTCGGCTGCTGCTCTTGCTCTGTGGCCTTGCTCAGTGAGGAGGTGTGTGTGTGTGTGTGTGTGTGTGTGTGTTGTAGAAATCTCTCACGTATATGAATCTGCCTCAGTTAAAAAACAGCGTATTGACAGTAAAGTCATTCCCGCACTCTTCCTTCCCGACATGTAGCGTAACAATGTCACAGCAGTAATACCCGTGTGGTGACGCGGCGTTACGCTTCACACGGCCATGTTTAGCTTTTTGTTTACATGAACACCGAAAAGTGAAGCTTCTCTTGACGTCAGATTTCCATTTCTGCCACTTTGAAATTTGAGATGTGGTTTTTTTTTTCCCCAAATAAATCAGGAAATAAAACGAAACTAGAAAAACGTGCTTTAATATTTATTCCTTTAGGGTAATGCCTGTTAACATTTCTGCTTCCAAACACTGTGACATATTAAATAAATATACTCTGTTAAACTCGAGGTTTAAACCGTTCTACAGAAACGTTTTATTCATTTCTTTTAAACCCAAAGTTTCCCAACTGGGCTTCATAAGAATGTCACATTTAATTACATGTTAGTTTATTAAAGTATGGATTTTAATAGCTGTAGTATTAATAATTCTAATAATAATCATAATGCAAAAATAGTAAAGATGTTAATATATTTCACTAATAACTAAGAAGTGACAAGTAATATTTCTTTTTTTTTTTTTTAAAAAACAAACGTTTCACTTCCTGTTAACCTGCTTAAAGTCTTCAGGCGTACTCAGAGCAAATAATAAATGTTTGCGAGCCCCATTTGATCCATTTCCTTCTGACGCTGAGTTTCAGGTTTGTGAATCGTTCCGCTTAGCTCATTTTACTTTCCTCATTCTTAACCTGGGTGCTAGATGGAGTTTTATAAGCCACAGGATTCGTTGTGTGCAGATTCTCTCTTAAATGTACAAAATAAATAGAAGAAAAGAAAATCTGGTCCAAAAGTCCTTTTCCTCTGCACCTGTAAGAAGCAAGAAGCAAAACGCAACCATTAAAAATGTATTAGTGAAGCTCTTCTTTTTTCTTCTTCTTCTTTTCAGCTCGTGGCGACTAATTAAACAGCAGCACACATCCGGAGCTTTAATTCAGCCCTGTTACTTATACTGATGAGCGGTTTCATCCCCGTGTGCATATTTAATGAGAGGCAGCGGTGTCATTCCACCGTCTTACTTTACCAGCTCCGGTACCGCTACAGGTTTAATCAGCCGCATGCTAAAATATGTATAGGACAATCTTATGGATTAAATACCATCACTTTGTTTAATCAAATGCACTTTCTTTAATCAAACTTCCTTACTTAGCATAACTGCATTAGTCCCCAGTCAGTTCCAGGTATAAGGCTTTATCTAGTCTAATCTGTGCACTATGTCGTGTTTTCCTTGTTCGTTTGGAAGAAGAATTCGGGGGGAAAAGGTCATTGCTTAGCAGGTGAAGCTGTAACGAGGAAATGAGATTAAAAAAAAAAAAGATTTTAATTATTCAAACAACTATTTAAAGACTCTGAAATGAGTGTTCATGAACTCCAAAGCTAGCCTGAATTAGATTCAACTCTAAAGCTGGATTTTTAAAATTTATTTATTTATTTTTTTTTACGTATAACCCAAATAACCCAACATTTCTAATCAGACATCACAATTTTACATTCGTTCCTGCTAAATAGTCCTGAGAAACAGTTTTGCCAGCTTGTAAAACCATCCTGCTAATCATTCGGAGCTTAGAAATATATAGAAATATATGTATAGAAATATATGTGTAGCTAGCAGAGAATATGGCCAGGTGTAGCTAACGAGCTACTATTTGAAAACGTCCCAAAATAAAGCTAGCTAGTTATTTTTAGGAGGGAAAAGTGGTATGCTAGCTAGCTAGCTAGCGGAGTGTCTCACTGCAGCTCGTCACACACTGCTCCTATCGTTTATCCTCACTTGGTGGACATGGTGTACAGATCTCAGCTCCTCAGCGTCACGGCCGTGCTTTAGCCGTGTACAAGCTGATGGTAAAAAAAAAAGACCTTTGGATTTCTGCCAGGCTTGTTAACATGTGTTTTTTTTATTATTTTTTTTAAAGAAAGAACTGGATGTTCAGCACTGACACACTGATTACATGCAGAGAGAGAGAGAGAGAGAGAGAGGAGATAAGGAGCGTCAGATTACTTACAGCTTCTCTCCTGATAAACACAAACCCTAATAAATCTCGCCTTAATTAGCTCTCGGCGGTGAAGACAGCCGTGCCGAGCGCACCAAATCAAATTCGTCTTTTCCTCCCGTGATTGTGACTAAACAAAGACTGACGCAGATTCAGCGTGAGCGTTTTATTGAAAGCTCAGCGGAGAGATTTGCGCCAAATCTTTATCCCTGACCAAGTAAATAAGAGTGTGCTGAAGTCCAAATTCCTTTCAAACTGTTGCTGTTAAATCGGAAGTAATATTGTACTAAACACGCCAATATTTAATATTTATGTTCATGTAATTATGTCCCATGGAATTCCTTAAATCCTAAACTTTAAAATGTTGTAGATTTTGTGTTTATTGCTATTTAGCTCCGTTTATTTTTATCTCTACACGCAAAATCCACCACAAGTCTCCTTCAAAATGAGGCCAAATCTAAAATGGCTTCCTGTTCACTATAAACGCTCCCTACACAGGATATAATAAAGACTCAAATGTGTCTATTTTATAGCCATTTTATACCGTACTTGGCTAGCTAGCCAAACTTAAAATGCCCCAAAACCAATTTAGCTAGCTCTCTAATGTGGGAGAGCCCCGGAAAAATGTTTTTAGACAAATATGAGCTGTAGCTAATGTTGCAGAATACGCCTAACAAAGCTAGCTAACTTTTCCGATCTCAGATTTTCCTTTGTTGCTGGTATTGAACTCCATTTCTGCTTCTGAAAATCCACCAACTCTTTCTCACAGGAATCTTTTTTTTTCTGCCAACATACATAGGCCCAGTCCAGAATGGTTTTCCGTCCCCTATAAGCGCTCCCTACATAGGATATAACGCACAATAGCTTCGTAATCCCAGTGTGTCGCAGTTTATAAGATTCAGAATACATGTTTGTTTAGGAAAGCACTTGGACTTTTAGTTTTTTTTTTCCCCCTAAAGAAAATGAATGATTACGTTTACTTTTTATAGTCATGTGCCAGGAATAACATGCTTGGGGTTTTTTTTTTTGTACATTAAGAAATGGCAGTGCTTGAAGTGGGCCAGTTCTCACTGGAATGCTCTCTGCTCGTTTAGGTGCGTTGCGTGAGCTCAGCGTACTCCTCTTCGCCAAGCGTGATCAGATCTAACTGTACCTAGCCTATCCAGGTATATCCTGGGAAGTTTGCAGCACACACAAAGCGCGAGTGTGTGATTTCAGCGGCGTTTACGACGTCGGACTGGATTGAAACGCTTGTTAAAATGAAAGAGTAATTGCCACGTGTGTGTCGAGAACACACTTCAGAAACACTTCAGAAACGGTGTGTAATTTGGCCTGAATGGAGCTTGAGAACCTGCAGTCACAGCACACACCACAGTGCTCAGCGATCAGGGGCACTTTAAACCAAAAGTCATGGATATTTTTCAATATTTGTGTGGTTGAGTTATTTAGTTATTAGATAATTAGTATCTTCATGAGTCTGCGTCTCCTAACATGACATAAGAGCACAGTATTCTGTACACTCGGTATTTTGCCGTAAAATAAAAGTCATTTTAGTATAAAGAGTACAAAGAAAAAGACAAACAGTAAAATAAAAGTAAATTTACTGCTCGTGTAGTAAATATAAACTGGTGGGGGTTTTTTTCTTTTACATCTAAATCCAGACTGCATACATGACATGAAAATTGCATGTTACGCTGTCATTAGAGTGTGTATAAAGTCAGGTATCTCAGTGGATATTATGGAAATACCTGATTTTATACACACTCTAATGACAGCTTGGGCTCTCTGTTAGGAGAAAAAGAAAAAAAATAAATAAATAAAAATAATAATAATAATAATAATAAAGATATGCTGTGTTCTGCATTCACTTTTCTTCCTGTTTTTGTGCTATAAAGATGAACTGGCGTACACAAACCTGTCTCCTCTGCTAGAGTGCGTTACAGTATTGGTGTTAGTCATGTCATAGTTTCAAAATTACATAACCGTGCGCTTAAACCGGTAACACCGGCGTGCCAAAAATAGCAGCACCAGCACTCTTTTTCCCCCCTCACTTTTTTCCCAAGCACTGAGCAATGTGAGTTAAACCAAATGGTTTAGACAGGAGGAAACGATTAACCAAAAAAAAAAAAAAATAATAAAAACTCTTAAACGTGACTTGTTACAGCTCTAACACAGTGTGTGTTCTGGTGAACGTCGACCGAGGCCCGGTTATAACCTCGCAGCTCGCCTCAGCCATGGAGATGTGACTTTAAAAATAGATTTACGAGCGAGCTCCGAGTTCATATTCCTGACGTGCTGCCACAAGTCATGAGCTAGCGTGAGTTATTAGGACTTTTTAAGAACGTGCTGGAAAGAGGACAGGGCCTTACGGTTGGTAGGGTGGTGCTGGTGGTTGTTGTTGGGGTGGACGATATGACGTGTATCGTAATAATTGTTTGCGATATCGACGTAATATCTTCTACGGAGTTTAACATCGGTACTTTTACAACATCGCAGGTTTATATTAATGCGCTCATTCCAATATGTTCTCGTTTCTATAGTAACAGCTCATTCACAGGGTCGATTATGGTGACGTTTTCATTAAGGAGACATTTCTGGAAGGAGTCTCCAGTGTCGGCGCTTTGTAACAGAGGTAAAGCTGGAACTTTAGGTCTTCAGGACAGAGGAGTTTACGCATCTTTGCGGTTTCTTTCTTCAAGACAGAGAAAAGAGCGGCTGGTGAGGGAACGACTGTTTACAGCTGCTGTAACATAAGTGAGAACAGGAACTGAATTGTTTCATGGCCATTCCACAGCATTAAACATAACTATGCTGTAATCGTTGGCAAACCGCTGTGGTATAAGAGGAGTAAAACACTTCAGGATGTGCTCTTATAGGAAAATAATCACCTTTGGAGTGGGAGTCGGACCTCCGCCTCGTCACATCGCCCCCGCTGAGTATTTCTGTACAACAGCATGACGCCGAGTGTTTTATTCCCGAGTTAACATACTTTCAGGTGTCGTGATTTAATATCCCTACCATATCGCCATTCTTAGGATCGGTGAGCGGCGTGTCAGCCAAATGATAAACAAACGAAATCATGACTAAAAAAAACTACTTTCGCCTCTGATGTTCACAACCAGTTTTGAAAAATTGAAAACGAACAGGAATGACGTTGAACACCTCTCAGCCTGTCCGTATCCCGACCAATCAGAGGCTAACTGTGTCCGAGAGTACCCATTCAGACAGAAGGGGTGGGACACAGCAGGGAGAAACTCATCCCTACGGTTGCTATGGTGACCGTCCTCTTTCTCGAATGATTGCGTTGTATGGAACGTGGCCAGCTAGTGGTTATATAACAGCAGGCAGGAGGCTAGAGAGCAGAACAAGAACCGAGGAGAACATCTGACATCACCGGGACTTGTTTTTAATATCTTCACTACATCTTTTTTTATTTTTATTTATTGCTATATTATTGTCCACACGTATGCTTCGTCTTATGAATCACAATTCCTCGTTGTGATAGCAGCGTTTGAGTGTTTGTCCAGTGATCCCCAGCCCCACATCACAATAAACTAGGCCTTATCTAACAGCTTGCGTCATCACACAAAAACCTATTAAGATCTAAACACACACACACACACACACACACACACACGCTTTATCAGGACGAGCCTGTGTAGCTCAGCTCTGCTGTAACATTGTGTCTCTCATGGCTTCCCGAAAGTCCAGTGACGGAAACTTTATAACGTCCCTGGTCGTGATGAGCCGCTCTCGCGGGACGGAGAGGACTTCTGATGGACGGAGAGGACTTCTGATGGACGGAGAGGACTTCTGATGGACGGAGAGGACTTCNGCTCAGACGAGCAGCAGAACTGAAAAACAGCACGTCTCTGGAATGTCGGGGTGGTTTTTAAGACGTCGCCTTGGGCTTTATCTTCGCATGCGATGGCGTACTGTTCCCTTTTTTTTTTCATTCAGATTATATTTCCAGGAACACGCTCACTCCACCACGCCGCAACAAAGCCTCTCTTCATTCTCACCTGATTCGATTCAAGGGATTAAACCCCATTAAACAGATGTAACTATTAACATCTGAAGGTTCAGTAGTGAACAGTTCCTTCTTTGCTTTCTCAGTATGGTTGATTTTATCTTTCTCCTAATTTACTCAGAATTACGCAGTGCCAGAACTTTTTATTTTTTTTACCCCTCTTACGAGGCACTCCTTTTTACCCACAGCTACTCAAGGAACACACTGTGAAATATGAGAGATGTTTGTATGATACCAAACTTCTATTAACATTCGAATCACCAGAATTTCCAGAACAGACCCATATGACAACTAATGGGCGTGGCTTAATATTTTAATCAGCCCGTATGATTGACACTCGAGAACCTGTGCTTTCCAACCCTACATGCATCAACTTGCCCAGTTATTGAACACAGCAGTGACTCACGAACGCATTATTTTCTTTAAAGCTTTGTGGGTGGGACAAACAGCATCCGCCTTGTGACTGGTTCAGGTGAAGCTTTACGCATCTGTTACCCAATATTAGCCCCGCCCACTCTGGTTTGAAAGGGAACAAGTGAACTGTAGTGAGAAAGTGATTTGAATCATCTCGACTGCAGGAAGCGAAGCAAACGCGCTGTGTGTTCTGGGTTGCGGTGTTTTGGGGGGTTTTTTGTTTGTGTTTGTTTTTTCGAGCTCTGATTCGGCCCGATAGTAACCGGCGGGTCCTGATCTTCCTCTGTAGTTTGTTGCTGGTGAGGAGAATTTTACGAGGATCTGCAGCAAAATGACATGAAAGGGACTGATCGCTTCTGTCACTGATAAAACTGGAACATCGAGTATGGCGTTATATCTGTTCTGTAACGGAAATGCAGCGTGACGCGCAGAGGGGAACACAATGAGCGAGATACGAGCACACAGGAGATCATGCTCTGGTACACACTGAGGTTTATCTGACCTCAAACATGCTGCATGAGCTCTGACTCTGTTTGTGAGGAACTGTGTTGATCCTGTCTCTCTCTCTCTCTCTCTCTCTCTCTCTCTCTCTCTCTCTCTCTCAGCCCAAATCGAGGTGATCCCCTGTAAGATCTGTGGGGACAAATCATCAGGGATCCATTATGGAGTGATCACATGTGAAGGATGTAAGGTAATGTAGACTAAAAAAAAAAAAATCAGCATCTCTCTCTCTCTCTCTCTCTCTCTCTCTCTCTCTCTCTCTCTCTCTCTCTCTCTCTGTGTGTGTGTGTGTG
>CM074952.1:1789788-1801761 GCA_037577455.1 Pangasius macronema | reverse complement strand
TTCACTTCACTTCCAAAATACTAAGATTGAATTTGAAAAACTGTATAAATGAACCAATCTTTTACGTTCTCTTATCTTTAGATGCTGGCTAAGCTTCCTGCGATAAAGTCCATCTGCAGCCTCCACATCGACAAGCTGGAGTTTTTCCGGCTGCTCCACCCTGAAACAGCCTACAGCTTCCCACCTCTGTATCGGGAGGTGTTCGGTAGCGAGAGCTTCTCCCCCGACTCCACCAAGGGCTAGACGACACCACCGTGTCACTCAAACTGGTGTTCGAGAGTGAATGTTCGAGAGAGAGCGAGAGCGAGAGATGTAGGGATGAAAGGAAGGACTGGTAGATGTGACGCGTCATTAACAGACCAGCAGCTCACTGACAATCCTGCACACAACACTTTTGGACTCCAAATCCCACGATACCTTTCTCTGAGCTCTTTCCTTTAACAGGTGTTCTGCGGTGCAGCCCGAGAGCGGCGCCGGTTTGTCGCGTCGTTTTAAACTGGCGGGGAAAAGAAAAAATCGGATCGAAGACGTTCAGACAGATGGATACTTTCGTGCCAGAATAATGGTGGCTAATTTAGGTTCACCTACACATAGAGATTCTACTGGCCTATGTGACGCTATGCATAACCTGTAGCTATGAAAACCATTCGTTCAGTCAGAATGTCTCATTGAAAGAAAAGCGTCGAAACGCTCTGCCTTTCGTAGCAGCTTCTTTGGTAAAGGTTTACAGAACCGGCTTGGTTCTGGCTTTACAAGTTGGTGACGAGGACAGGGTTGACGTAAACAGCTGACACGTTACCGTTGTCATGGCGATTGCATACATTATCACTCTGGTAAAAGCACGACAACTGTGATAAACACATTAAATCGGGACGGCTAGTCACGTTGAATCATCAGTTTTAATCATAATGCGTTATTATTTTTTATTTACCAACGGTTAGCTAGCTCACTAAATCCGATCTCAAGCTTTACCACGATGCGGAATAATCCTGTGTTGTATTTTATTTTAAAAGCTGTTCAGTGCCCACGTTTAAAAATCCACTTCAGAAAAATGGAAGATTTTCACTATTATCACTCAGAAACGCAGTAAAAGAACCCTGCAGGAAAGTTTTGGCACCTTTTCATCACTATTAATGTGCCCGTCCCTTTCGATTTTTCGGTGGTCTCCTCCCTCAACGGTACTGGCGTAGTCTCGTCAAGCGTGGCATGCCTTGCCGCACATCCAATCCTAGTCTGCTTAAGTCTCTGAGAGAGACGTGGGACACGACTGTACTTTTTTTTTTTTTTTTTTTTTCCACCAGTTTTTCTGAATGTAATGGAAATGTAGCCCAGCCTCGAGGACGAGACAGAATGTATTATTGTAGTTTCTGATCCTCAGCAGGGTTTAGCATTTTTATGATGCTAATCTGCTAATACGATGCAGGCGTGTGAACGAGGCTGTGTGCAGACTCTCCTCTTTTTTTTTTTAATCTTTATTATTGTTAAAAATGTTTTTTTTTTTTAAACACTGTTCCATTTCTTTTTTCCTGGAAATGCCACTCTAGAATGAAACACATAGTATATTATTTTGGTATTTTGATTTTTCTGTAATCAGAATAGATGTTGTGTGTGTGTGTGTGTGTGTGTATATAGTATTTGAAATTAGAATATATTTATATATATATTAAGTATATATTGTACAGATACATGGAGAATGAACTATTAAACGAGAGCAGCGATGTGTGAAGCACAGTACCGTATTTTCCATACTATAAGCGAACAATTTTACTAACAGCGAAACAACATCACAAATTATTGTCATTATCGTTTTTTTTTTTTTTTTTTGCATTAGCCCGTTTGTTCCTGGTTTTGTGTTATTCATGGTACTCTATCAAACAAACGAACGGGTATAAAGAGAATTACAAGGAGTTTTCATTTTTCATTTATAAAATCTAAACCTATGCTGCCTTTTCACCGCGAAGCGAAAGGAAGCGACTGTAATGCGTAAGTGATATCTCTCAGTCAAAAATATACTGAGAGCGAATTATCAACCATGTTGTCATTTAAATCTACTTCGTAATCAATCATATTTTAGTGACATACTGTAGATGCTATAAGTCAAACCAGGTAATAATTTAGCTTTAATGGCTTTGGTTGTGGCGTGCTAGCTAGCTCATGTTAATCAGTTAACCACGACTAGCTATACGTAAACTACATTCAAGTTACACATCATATGTTTGTTGAAACGATTTACATGAAGTGATAATTTTCACATTATTTGAACACGGTACAATTAGACGTCGGTTAGACTGTCGGTGACTCCCCGCTAAAGTCTGGCAGACGTTCAGACCGCTGTGTTCAGACAGTCGTGTGCAGTGAAAAGGCGGCATTACAGATATTATCCGGGAATGAGAGGAAATAATACGCTACTACAGTAATAACGATGGAGCAAAAAAAATGAACTAGACTGAAGTTTCATTTTATAGTTAAAATCAAAATGCCTGTAACAGTAGCGTAACGTATATGCAGATTTTTTCCCCCCTTCTACGAAGACAGAATTTAATAGCGTTTATTCTTGCCTGGAAAATACAGTGGTATGAAGTGTAATAATAAATTATTATTATTATTATTATTATTATTATTATTATATGTAAGACTGAGTTCGACTGACCGACTCTACGACGAAAGAATTTTTTTTATTTTAAAAGCAGGTGAATAGCACTTACAGATCTTACACCTCCACAAATGTGGAAAGTTAGTACACCCTCTCACCCTCAGGCTAGGTGATATCCAGGTTAGTGCTTGCGCTGTCTTTCTCTCATACACACACACACACACACACACACACCAGCTTTCTCCAGGTCTTTCCCTCACACTGCTGTTCTCTCTACTCACTGGATTTTTCCCCTTTCCCTTGTTCAGTTATGAACTGGGAAGCTACTGCCCACTATTGTTTAATGCACTCTGACTGTGAGTGTTTATTCGAGCAAGCTGATGGATGAACGTTTTAACTTTACACATACCGTATTTTACCACCAGGGTCAGACACGATACGAAATGCACAGAGACGAGCTGTGTTAGCCCGACTATAAGCTGCTTATTTTCTAATGAATATGAGACATGATGTATTTCCAAGCTTATTATGCATTCACAACAGCAGATGGCGCTATTGTAAGGCTAAAGAGCCCAATTCAGTCTGTTTACACGGGCATCGGATTTATACAATGTCTTACACTAGGAAGTCAAGTCAGAATAACGATAGATTTCTGAAAATAGAATTAACAAATAAAAATGAAATTATTGGCTAACCTTTCATGGGAGAATGATGATGCTGTATAATATATACATATATTTATAATGAAAACATTTACACACAGTTTTACTAAATGAGGCCCAGTGAGTTCTGTCTCTTTTCAGTATATTATATAATCATATCTTGGGGTGAACTCATTACCTAAATCTAGGTCAGAACAGTTTTTTTTTCCCCTCAGAAGCGACATATGAAACGATCGGTCAGAAAAGCTGGCTGTTTTCATCGTCCTGGCCGTTGACACTTGCTTCATGTGTCGTGTTGGAATAGAGGTCTTCTCGACCTATAGTTACTGGTTTCCTTGTGGTTTTGTTAAAAAGCTGGTTAGAAAACAGTTCTCTGGGTGTTTACGACAGTGTCATAATGGGACTGTGCAATAGATATGATGTATATCTGATTAGTATATATGATATGATTCACCCTAGCATGAGTCAGTTAACGGGATGATTTGGTCTAAAAAACATACACAGTGTAAGTGGTTTTAACAGATTCATCATAAGGTGAAGGAAAAATATGACAAAACGTGGTTTATAAAATGATGCATTTAACAGTTTTTAGATTGTGTGTACATACTACTGCGTGGCTCTCGTCTTGCTAGTACACACACACACACACTCAGGGAGTTAGTTGGGCTCTGGGTCCCGTAAAGTCTTCTTCAGACACCTTTAACCCTGCAGAAGTCCTCGAACCTCCATCACTGTGTTAGTAACCGCTTTCCTGAATGTTAAGACTTCCCACAGAAGTGTCACTTTTTTTCTTAAATTAAATAGGATCTTGTATAGTTATAAAATTAAATATAAAAATATAAAGATGGATTCTAGTTTTTGAATCTTGTTTTTCTCTTTTTTTGTGATTTCTCATGGCTGTTTTCTTCCCTGCAGTGTTTCTCTTTCCTCACCTGTTTAGTGTCGTCATCGTCCATATGAATTGTAATTATATTTTTTAAAGAGTTTTTAAAACAGAAAATCTGACTCATGATCCTTCTGTTTTCTTTCTTTCTGGATTTATTGTTTTAAAAAAAATTACATAGATTTTAATAACTATAATTTATGACATGGATACAAGTATTAAAAAAAAAGACGAACACGATGTAGAGTTGTATTCTGGGGATACATGTGGGAAAAAAAAGTTAAATAAATAAGTCTTTTTTCATAGCATAGTGGTGTGTGTGGTTCATTTTCTTAGTTTATGTTAATTTTCACATTTAGGACTGCAGAATTATAGAATTATATATAATCCTATATTTAGAAAATGTAATAAAATATTTCAGAGTTTTAATTTTATATATATAGTTTTCCTATGAACAGTCAAGTTATGTTATATAAGTCATAATACAACATGTGAGATTTGCTGCCTCCCTGTGGTCAATATGTGAACTGCAGGGTGCGTTAGTATAAATATCACGCCTGCGCCACTGCTTGCACTTGACAGTAGTGTAATTTCTGAGCGATATGCAACAGTAGCAGTGACTTTAAAAGTCTGACTGGGTGATATGATAATACACTGATATGAAGGTAAATTGTGAGCATTGTATTCATACAGTATATACAGTTATGTATATGTTCAATTTATCTAGTGTCTTTCCAACACCCAAGGCTGCTTTATAAAGTGTAATGTTTAAAAAACACCTTTGAGAAGTAGAAAAAGAAGAAGAATATTGTCTGAATAAAAAAAGCTCTTCACACTGACAAGTTAATGATAAAAAATATTTTTAATAAAATTTTTATATTTTATATTTTTCCTGGTTTTTCGTAAATATGAAATGTTTCATTATTTTAATAGTTTGAGGTTTAGTGTCAATGTTACCGTAACGTGGAGGATGTGAGAGTGTTCAGCTTTTTAATGAAACTGCTTAAATTTTTATTTTTTTTTTGGCAAAAAAATGTGTAAGTTATAAATGTACAGTGAGAAAGAGAGTTTGTAAAGTTACTCAAATCTGCCAGACATTTATGATGCTCTAAATGCACAGTATAGCAGATATATAAATAATGCCTTTATTCATCTGCTAATGTTACCAAAGGTAAAAAGTCACTCAGCCTCATTTATACATTTTTAGTAAAATTATATGTAAATGTAAATGTTTTTTTGGGCCAAACTGAACCAAAACCAAAACTTTGCAATGCTCTCCCCATGCTTCGGGGGTTTCCTCTAGGTTCTCCGGTTTCCTCCCCTAGTCCAAAGACATGCTTTGTAGGATTGTAGATTGGTTGTTCCAAATTGCCCGTAGTGTGTGAAAGAGTGTGTGTTCGTGATTGTGCTCTGCGATTGCTTGGCACCCTGTCCAAGGTTTCCCCCTGCCTTGTGCCCTGAGTCCACTAGGACAGGCTCCAGGCTCCTTATGACACTGTGTAGGATAAGCAGATGGATGGACACATATGCGGATTCCTTTAGTAAAACTAACCATACACAAAGGTTTACACTCTGCTATTTAACAGCTTATTATAAGCTTCATTCAGTCAGATAGAAATTTTATTTGGAGTATTCTCAATCGATTTCCTGCTCTGATTTAGCTGTATACATGAATGTTTTTTTTCTGACTGAGCTCTCATTCGGATTAGTAACAGATTATTTATTATTATTTTTATTATTTTTATTATTAACTGTACATGTCAGTTTTCTAGAAAGTACCAGCTCGTGTATATACACCTCTCGCCCACTAGATGGCGCTGTTGTATGCTATTTCCCCCCCTACTTGCGCGCAGAAGCCGCACTGCGCATGCGCGAGGAGCGGTAACTCCAGAATGCAGGACCGCTAGCTGGACTCCGCTTTACAAGCGCCGCTCTATTGAGCTGTACGAGGAGGACGTGTCTGCTGAGCCTGTTTCACATTTTCACGGATATTTTTCAAGCCAAGAAGTCATTTTTTAAAAACAATAAAACATAAAAAAAATACTGTTTGCACCACAAGCGCTGGATTAACGTTTACAAGAAAGAAAAAAAAACAAAACAAACAAAAGCAGCAGGAATCCGTTAGCCGCTGGATGTGGAAGAGGAGTTGCTCAGCTAACGCTAACGTTTCCCCCGCGCGCTCAGCCCGTTCCTGCGCCTGCTTTCCTCATTAACTCCTTTTGGGGGTTTTTTTTTGTCTTTTTTTTGTCTTTTTGACTCTCGGGTGTTTTTTTTTTATAAGTTGATCAGATTCCTGCCTCGAAAAAGAAACCAAGGAGTCGTGTTTAAAGATGTCTGTCGCGGGCTTAAAGAAGCAGTTTTACAAAGCAAGCCAGGTTTGTTGTTATAACTTCTTTGTTTTTTTTTTTGTTTTTTTTAAAGTTCTACCTAAAATCTACAAAAAATAGCTTTTAAAAAATATCAGATCATGTCCATGTCCTGTTAGGAATCCTGTATTCAAATTATGATAAAGTTTTACAGCTTTGTATCGCCATAAAACAGTTCATTAGAGTTATTAACTGGGTTATAACTGTTTATAACTTCACCTCAGTGAATATATATATATATATATAGTGTATATATATTAGTATGTATAACATTGAATAATGTCTATGTTGGGATGAGTCTTATTTGTTCTCTTGTTAAACTAACAGAACTTGAGAACTTGAGTGTTTTGCTGACATGTCACAGCTGTAGTCTTGCAGGTTTTCCTGCAAAAAAAAAAAGGGGAAAAAAATCAAATTGCATTCAGCACACTTAAAATCTGCACACAGGACGAGTTTAACAAGCTTTACACCACTCCACTCTCAGGGTTACTGGTCTCCTGCAGTGCCATAACACTGGTTTGGAGGTTAGACCAGTTAGGAAAATATGTGCCACGTTTGCTAGAACTGGCCTGGGGAGAAAAAAAAGAAAGAAAGAAAAGAAAGATCCATCTAAGTGACTGTAAGGGTTAAGCTGGGGATCATGCTGAGTCCACTAAAGCACGGTTTCCTCCTCAAAATTCCCCTTTATTAAGCGCTGGTTTGGGTTGGTTGTTTTTTCCAGAGCAGGTAGATGTTGAGTGGGCTGTGGGTTTGAAACGCCTCGCCTCGTCTCGCCTCGCCTCGCCTCGCCTCCCACTGCTGCGCTTTTACAGAAAGCAGCTCGTTTTCCTGGTCATTTCTCAGCGAGGCAAGATTAAGAAGCGATGCGCACACAGATCCTGACTTTAATACTAATCATATACAGCGTGTCCCACAAGTCTCCATGAGCACAGGGGACAGTGTTTGCCAGCACCACGCCGGTTGTGACCTCGTCAGTGGATGTTCGTGGACATCACGTCTCTGTTGGTCCTCAACACTTCCAGGCTTTATGAATTTGTTAATCAGTTTGGCGACAGTGTGGTGTGTGATGAGCTCACCATGTTTCCTGGTAAAGTCCATCACAACCTTCCCGATCCGGCCATGAGAATGATTTCAGTACCTTCTTCTTTTGCCAAAGGCGTTCTCAAAAGCAATCTGAAAAAATATATATAATATAAACTAAGTATGAAAAATTTTGGAAGACGTTTTGCTAAAAAGTGTTCATTTGTCCTCTGTATGTTGACTTTTGGGACGCGCTGTATTATTAGAGTTAACACACGATAACCAGTGCAGATACTCCGCCTTTCCGATGCTTGGCTTTGACGTTTACTTCACAACGAACAACCGATTCAACCGTCCGTCCGTCCTGATGTCACGTTCCTCGGTACATTGTCGTCTCTTCTCGTGGCTTCGTACGCCGGTGCCGTGACCCCGCAGCGGTTTAATCTTCATCCTGTGACGCGAAACTGCCAGGATATTGTTCAAAGCACGATCACTTTTGGTCTTACATGAATAAGTCCTGTTAAATTGAAGCAGCAAATACGAACGACTCTTTATTTCTCTACTTTCACAACTTTCTTTCCTGAAACATGGTATGTTTTCGTGAGGCAAAGAAACACTCAGCGTTGTGCTGTTACAGGAAAATAATCAGCGACAGCCTGGCGCGATCAACCCGACCAAACTCTCACCGCCATGAAGTCGATCATTTTACAATAACAGCACATCCTTAAAAAAAGTGTTTTATTCCTCTTATTCCACAGCAGTTTACCAACAATTACAGTGGCTTGTTTATTAAAGAATGACTGTTTATCCATTTATAGTTGCTTTAACATTGTAGATGTGATAAACATAACATCATGGATATTGTGAAATCTTTTTATTTTATGTATTTCTTGTCTTTGTTTTTGTTTTTTTGTTTATTTTGTTAATAATTATAAACCAATTGGAAGGAGCTGAGTTGAAGTTAAAATTTTGTATGGAATTTTCAGTATTTTCAATCGTTTATTTTATTTTTTTTAAAGTATCACTAAACTCAGTTTATCTACACTTATTTTAAAGAAACCTGAAGGAAGTTTCTTTGCAAACCTATACATTACGATTCGTAAAAATACCTTCCGGAATTGTGATATGATGTTCTTGTCGTTATCGCCCGCTCCTACACGGGGAAGACGTGTGGAAATTAGACAGTAAACTGTGTTCATTGTGGCTTTCATCTTCGAAACGGTGCACAGGCCACGCCCACACGCGATAACCTAGAGACATCAGCTACACTGGAACAGCCGAACGTTACCCGTGTAAATAATTTAGGAAATCTGTTTCCCTGCTATATATCGTCCCGTTTCTAGCCACCTGTGGGAAACGTTCTGGAGCCATGTGACCATTTCACTCGCTCACTGTGTGTCAGGTGATTAATGGGGATGAGTGCACCTCTTTCTTTCAGGGATTGATGATGATATTTATTACACTGAAGCTCAGGGCTCAGGCGAGTCCAGATATTAGAGTGCAGAGAGTTTTGCTTTCACTCCGATGATTTCACACGGCTGCATCATTACTCACAGTTTTGTTTTTGGCTTAAAATTATAATTTTTTTTCCCCCAGTGTTGTGAGGAACACCGCGTACCCGAAGTGTACTGCAAACGCCGAGATCCTGAGCAAAAATAAATAACACTTTATTCATATTAGGCTGAAGTGTGTGTGAGTGCAGCGTGTCCCCGGAAAATTGAAAAGAAAGCAGCGATATAAACAGCTGATTAAATAATCAGTCGTCGTTCTACGAGCGATGCGTCGCTGCCGAGTTCCGAGAGAGAACAAAAGACCCTTTCGTTTTTTTTTTCTAAACCTAAAGTTGCAAAAAGACAATTAGCCTAGCCACCTGACGCTACCTGGTTATAACCTGACTGAAGAATCTATCGAGAATTTTGTTTAGGAATCGGTCCGACGTTAGCTGAAACGTTATCCGAGTATTATTACGGATTAGCGCTAAAAGACAGGAAGTGCTATTCGGCTAAAGCAACGCTTTCGAGTGCTGTAATTCTAGAAGATCCTTATGACTGATCGGCGAAATGATGCTGAGCTCACGACGACCGGACGCGTATACACATCTCACAGAGACTCTGAATGTGTAAAGTAGAGAGAAACGAACGTAGGCATACGGGTCTCTTTGTTGTTTGTCGGAACGTTCAAGACGTGACGTTTTACTATTCCCTCATTGAGGAAGTCATTTCCTAGCTGCATAAAGTTAGCTAGCTAAACCAGTCCTTTATAGGCGACTCCTCGGTAAGAAGGTGACCTCGATATCTAGCGTTAGCAAGCTAGTTTCTTGATGTAGATTTCAGACGAGGTGCGTAGGTCTGTTAAAGCGATATAAATTAGGCGTGTTCCCTAACTAGCAAGCTAAGCTGATCAATTTCTTAGTTAACTTCACTGATACTATAGTTAGCCACTTACTCTCGCTGTGGTTTCAGCACCAGGAGGCGTGGCTGTCGTCATGGTGACGCGTCTCACTCAGGGGTCTGCAGCGTCGTTTTGTTAGTAACTGTGAATGTAACATCCAGCACGTAATATTGAACATGTGTCTAGGACAAATTTGTTATTTCTCACTACGAGTGTTTGGGTCATTTTAAAACTCTCGCACGTTGTTTCTCCCATTTTTCTTCTGTAGACTCGCTGGGCTTCAGGTGCATGTGTGAGGTCATGTGGTACACTCTATGCTGATTGGTACGACATAAAAGTTGTGTTGTAGCGGCGTAGATCAGTGAGTGTGTTTACACATATAATATTACCTGATATTCCAAAATGAAATCGGATTTTTTTTTCATTTTTACAAGTAATCTGATAATGGAAATACTCCAGAGTTTACACGGCTCAATCAATAATCAGATTTCTTTCTAAACCCGGAGTTTACACGGTTCAATCAATAATCAGATTTCTTTCTAATCCCGGAGTTTACACGGTTCAATCAATAATCAGATTTCTTTCTAATCCCGGAGTTTACACGGTTCAATCAATAATCAGATTTCTTTCTAATCCCGGAGTTTACACGGTTCAATCAATAATCAGGTTTCTTTCTAAACCCGGAGTTTACACGGTTCTATCAGTAATCAGATTTCTTTCTAAACTCATAATGTGAAACCTGTCAGTACAGTTAACTGGTTAACATTTTTTTATATTATGATAACGTAATGCACTACAGCCTTATGATTTTGTAGCTCAAGTTTTAGTATGCTTCAGAACCATGTTTTTATTCCAGATACACACACACACACACACACACACACACACACACACACACATGCATCTGAATATCAGGTCCAGCTGTGTTACTTTCAGTTTAGGACAAAAATCCTGGAGATAAAGTGTGTGTGTTGGTTTAAAGAGGTGTTGTTTAACGAGGAGCAAACATGGGATTATTCCATTAATGCAGTAAAAATGAGCTCTAACAGATTTCTGGGGTGTGTGTAATGCCTGACCTCTCACTTCCTTTCCGCTGATCATAGCGGGAAACAGAGCTGGCTGACCGCTTCCCAACTTCCTGTCAGGAATGGACTCCCCCCATGAGAGAGATAGAGAGAGAGAGAGAGAGAGAGAGAGAGAGAGAGGGAGGGAGGAACGAGAGCATGTCCTACAGAGAGGAAGAGGAGAGTTAGAGCAGGACAAAATGGAGCCCCGCTTTGTTGTTTGGCTTTAGGCCAAAGAGGAGCTGTGTATTAGTTAGCAAACGGATGTGTGTGTGTGTGTGTGTGTGTGTGTGTGTGTGTGTGTGTGTGTGTGTATAGCCTGGCTGTCAGAGTGATTGGACTGCAGTGATGCAGTTCATGCCAGAGTTCCATTATAATCGATACAGCTCAGAGGAGAGAAACACAGCCAGAGACAAACTCGGTCAACTACAGTCCTGCCTTAGCCTCATAGCCCTTTCCTTTCCCATGGTGCTTTGCTGCATTCCACACAGACAGATAGTAAACTGTGCTGAATATACACCAGTTATCCACTTTAGTAACAGCTCTTTCGTCTGGAGAACACGCCACATAAATTGATAAAAAAAATGTGCGTAATGTCGATGTGGTGAAGTTTTCTGTAAGGAGACGTTTATTTAATATTTGTGGAAGGAGTCTCCAGTGTCAGTGCTTTGTATCAGTCAAAGCCGTAATGTCTTTAAGTCTTCTGACACCTTCAGGACAGAGGAGTTTCCGGTTTCTCTGTAACGTGACAAGCTATGTTTTTTTCAATCGTATTAACTTCGAGAGAGCGAGAATAAAAGAGAGGCTACTATAACATAAGCGAGAGCAGGTATAGCTACTATAACGTAAGCGAGCGCAGGTATAGCTACTATAACGTAAGCGAGCGCAGGTATAGCTACTATAAGGTAAGCGAGAGCAGGTATAGCTACTATAATGTAAGCGAGAGCAGGTATAGCTACTATAACGTAAGCGAGAGCAGGTATAGCTACTATAA
>CM074952.1:1757193-1770364 GCA_037577455.1 Pangasius macronema | reverse complement strand
CAGGAGAACGTCGATAGAATATCAGGAGAACGTCGATAGAATATCAGCAGAACATTGATAGAACATCAGGAGAACGTCGATAGAACATCAGGAGAACGTCGATAGAATATCAGGAGAACGCCGATAGAACATCAGGAGAACATCGATAGAATATCAGCAGAACGTTGATAGAATATCAGCAGAACGTTGATAGAACATCAGGAGAACGTCGATAGAACATCAGGAGAACGTCGATAGAACATCAGCAGAACGTCGATAGAATATCAGCAGAACGTCGATAGAATATCAGGAGAACGTCGATAGAATATCAGCAGAACATTGATAGAACATTAGGAGAACGTTGATAGAACATTAGGAGAACGTCGATAGAACATCAGGAGAACATCGATAGAATATCAGCAGAATATCGATAGAACATCAGGAGAACGTCGATAGAACATCAGCAGAACGTCGATAGAACATTAGGAGAACGTCGATAGAATATCAGCAGAACGTCGATAGAACATCAGCAGAACGTCGACAGAAAATCAGGAGAACATCCATTCTGCTTTCCTTCCTTCCCTTTCCTCCTTCTTTCTCTCCTTACTTCCTTCTTTCCCTGCTTCCTTCCTTTTTTCCTTTCCTCCTCCCTTCCTCTACATTCTGTTTCCTGTCTTCGTCCCTTCTCTATTTCTTCTTTCCTCACTTCCTTTCTTCTTTCCCTTCCTCCCTTTGTCCTTATTCCCTTTCTTTCATCGTCCCTTCTTTCTCGTTTTCTTCCTTCTTTCCTCACTTCCTTCTTTATTTCTCGTTTCTTTCCTTCATTCTTTCCCTTCCTTCCTTCCTCCTTTCCTTCTTTCCATCTCTCCTCTTTTTTCTCTCCCTTCTCCTTAGAGTAACTTTAATAGTCACTCAGGATGTTATTGTTCATATCCGTATCGTGCTGCAGTAATTTCAGTGTTTATTTGTTTATAAGCAGTTCATCTTTAAGAACAAAATCGTCTTGAAACGCCGAATGAACGAATGAACACAAACGTGTGCATAACAGACATAAAGTCAGTGCAGCAGAGCTTAGAGACACACGTGCTCAGTGCTCAGTGTCAGACTGCTGGATTTAATTAAACCCAGAAAGATCAAAAGTATTGGCACATGGCTCAGAGGCAGAGGCTTCAGCTGGAGTCCACGCTAACGCTAACAGCAGCACGGAGACTGCAGTGGGGTTGAGTCCGCGTCTCTCACTAACACACCTCACGTCTCTCACTAACACTCCTCACGTCTCTCACTAACACTCCTCACGCCTGCCTGCGTTTTGCTTAAGCACATCTAATGACTTCACGGCGATGCGGACTTCTTGGCAGGATGAAGAGTTGCGCATCAGCCAACATGAAGATCCGGTGAATCAAAACAAAGGCACGCAGGAGCTCACCGTCCCGTTATCACGTTTACTTCCACCCCAGATTCCCTCTCTCCAGCAGTCAGCGAGTGAAAGAAACCGCTGTGTGAGAAAACGTTTCGTTTACCTTAAAAGCGAAGATCCTTCATGAGCGTTTATTATTTAGCCATGATTCTTAAAGCAGGTTAGTTAGCACGTAGCGGAAGGCGTGAGGGAGGAACGTGAAGGTGGATTTGGACGTCGTTTGAAAGCCAGCAGGTTTTTGGGACGAGGTCTTTCAGAAGGCCGTCTGCTCTCCTCGGGTTTAACGCAATAATAAGAACAACACGCTTCAGCTTCATGCTAACGAGTTGAGCGAGGAGCCGGGTCAGATCACGCTGCCTTCAAGTCGTAATTACGAGGTGAACGCACATGAACACCGCCGAATCGTACGTGCCACCGGGGATGCCGTACTTCTCACTGAGCCTTGAGTTGTCAGTAGGCAAGGCAAAAAAAAAACCCAGACCAGAATCACTTGAACACACCACGACCGAACTCCTGAGGAGAACTTGAAGGCAGCATGAATCAAGGTTGTAGCTGCAACGTTGTCATTTCTGTGTCACTTATGTATTTCAGTGATCGAGTGCCTAACACCACCTCAACAAACCTGTCACCTGACACCTCTAACATTTTTCACTCCATCTGTGTGTGTGTGTGTGTGTGTGTGTGTGTAGCTCCAGCAGAGCAGCCGTGCTGTAAAGCCATGTACGACTTCGAGCCGGAGAACGAGGGCGAGCTGGGCTTCCGCGAGGGCGACGTCATCACCCTGACCAGCCAGATCGACGAGAACTGGTTCGAGGGCACGCTGCTCGGCCAGTCGGGATTCTTCCCTCGCAACTACGTCGAGGTGATTGTCCCGCTGTCGCGCTAAACCTCCGTGACACGGGACACAGAGAGAGAGAGAGAGAGAGAGGGAAAGAGGGAAAGGACGGATGGTCTTTCAGCCACGTCAGCACCTGAACTCTGGCACTTTGACCTCTTATGAAGGA
The DNA here is from genome assembly GCA_037577455.1 of Pangasius macronema. Classification (NCBI taxonomy): domain Eukaryota; kingdom Metazoa; phylum Chordata; class Actinopteri; order Siluriformes; family Pangasiidae; genus Pangasius; species Pangasius macronema. The sequence goes on along the minus strand of CM074952.1, from coordinate 1,767,964 downwards.
AAGAACTTTTTCTTCTCACATTCCAGAAGAAGAAAGGAACGACTGATTACGGACGACTGACGACCGGGACTGACCGCTTTAAACCTCCTAGAAGAAGTCAGACAGACTTAACGTGACTTTAACGCACTTTTATGAACCGTATATTAACTTTCACCAAACTGACACACTCAAACACGACTCCGTCGATCATACGATTTCAAAATCTCGCTCACGTCACGCTTCAGCACGGGCGCGTGACAATATTTAATCCTTATCTCTTAGGATGAGCGTACTGTAGAAAAGTTTAAACCCAATTTTTAAAGCACTGAAATGGAAAAACGGCTCAATGCAAAGATTTTTCGTCTTTTTTTTTTTTTTTTTAAATGCCGTGTTCCCACTCCTTAGCAAACCTCAGAGAAAAAAATCTAATGTATCGGGTCTCTTTAAAAATGTCTTCCGTGATTTTATATTTCCACCACGTTGTCCACTCACAGTTTTTAATCCTTAAAGCTACACTAAGGAACCAAGAATTACCAAAAACAAAACAAAATAAAGGAAAGGATCGCACTCTGATGTGACTGAGAAAAATAAGCTCCTGTTCCGTTAGTGTATCTTTAAGGGCAGGGGTCCCATTTCCCCGTCCCATAATCGAATCCAGGAGCAGCGTTGATTAAAAAAACCGGTGGAACTTTCCTACTGTACACTCTCCCGCGTGCTACAAAAACAAGAAGAGACCCTGCGACTGACCCGACGTCTCCTGACTGCCCCCTGCTGGCCGGGATGTGCTCTTAACGACTGTCTGGACGTTGACTCGGCACTGTGGGCTGCGTGTGTTACAGCCGCTCAGTGTGTAGCGTTCCTGAGCCACACACACACACACACACACACACACACACACACACACACACACAAGTACACGAGCTTCATACACAGCTCTCACTTCTCCCGCTCGCATATATATATATGTAAAAAAAAAGTGGTTTTACATTTGCTTTAGTTTAGCGTAGTTACGCGTAACGTGTGAACGCACCTCGGTCTCGCGAGCTTCAGGATAACAGAAGGGATCAGAGTAGAGCCGAAGGACAGTAACGCCGCACGCTTTAGTGGATTTCTTCCCCTGTTTTCCAGACTATAAGTGTGTTAGAGTTTATGCATCAACCCAATTGTAATATATTTAGCTTTTAACAGTCTGGGCCGTGCAATAACCACTACAGCGATATGCTAATGATATGCTAATGACATGCTAATGATATAGAAATCTGAGACACAGACTACACTAATTGAACTTATCGCTTCAAACAAGCAGCCGTTTCATTCACACAAGTGATAATGGATGTGAAATTGATAAGTAAGGTTAATTTTTTTTTTTTTTTTTGTAAAATGCATAACTGTTTTGCACAGAGCTCCGCTATGAGAAAAAAAATCCAGTCCTGGTTTTACTATTACATTTTTAAAAAATGATTAGACATTTACATACAGCTGTCCAAATATTAAACTTTAATATATATTCATGACTCTAGGTGATTAAAAATTATTTTTTTAATCGATAATCTTGGGTTGCTTTAGCTATCTTTTTCCCCAAACATTCTTACAGTCCAAGCCCTCGTTATAAGCCTGTACGGGATAAGATAAGAATTTTTGGAATAAAATACCTCGATGACGATGTAAATAACGATGTACTCCATAGTCCGATTTTTCAGGCTCCAGCTCAAGAAATACGTCAGCGCGGAGTTACAGCAACACTAACAGGACAAACACTAAACTAGACCACACCGCTAGAGGGCACCGGAAGTGCTGTTTTAGAGGCAGTACTAAAGTAAGCCATGTGCGACTTAAACAACCAACACACACGTCCGATATCGTATAGTCTGGAAAACCTTACCACACTGATTCATCTGTTTAAGGTGATGAACGGATGAACGGATGAAGGAAGAGTGTGCGGTGTGTTAGAGCAGGAAAAACACTAAACCGCGCCGCTTCGCTCGTGTGTGCGTCACAGCCAGGGAGAGCTGAGAGACGCGTCTGCGGAACTCGCGGGTTGTGTACAGTGTAATCCGCGTACGCTGTCTGAACAGATAAAACACTACCCCTCCTTTCTCCTGTAAATACTTCAGAAAGATCATGATTATGAGTAAGACTCCACACTCCTCTGAGCGCTCTGTACAGGATGTGCTCGGCTTTAGCGCGCTGCCTGCTTTTAGCTTCTGTAACCTCTGTAGATGATACTGCTGGCAGTGTCCTGCTGTTTCCTCCACACACACACACACACACACACACACACACACACACACACACACCTGAAACAAACATTTCTGGAGGCTGTGTCATTACTTCAGCAGCTCATTAACTCGTCATTTCGACTGCCAGACGTCACTGTAATCCATCAGTAGATTCATCCGTCTCCACACTGCTGCGTTTACTCAGATCACACGTCCTGCCAACCTTCACACATCTGCGCACCAGCAGAGTTAACGTCAGTGTTCGCTGCTACGAGTTACGGCTCAGAAACACACCACGAGAGCATCTCCTCTTCCCCTCCGATTAAAATGGCACATGAGCCAATCAGCGTATAAATCTGGAATGACCGACAGTTGCGTAGGTGTTTTAAACTTTCTGATGTGAACAGACGCCGCCTGAAGGACCTGCCCTCTGGAGACAAATCTACCACTTTATATAATAATGTGCCGATGATTAGAAAGTGATTAAATACACTGTTAGATGTTTGATTGCTCTCCTGCACCAGGCGGCGCTCAGATGATCACCAACACTGCGGCCACGTGGACATTAGACGACTGATACACGTAGATAAATGTAAAAGGGTTATGTTTAAACGTGTAGTTACGGTTTCTTGTTTACTGAGCATTAATGCAGAATCACGTTTAAAAAGAAAAGCCGGCATCCAGCTGAGTTTTGACGCTTGCCATAGTTCCTGACTGTAACTGAGATTACTGGCCTCCCTGCGTTCTGGAGGATGAACCCCAGCAGGAAGAGCCTAGTGAGGGTTCAAAATGAAATATCATCCAAATGAAGCAGACAATAAACATAATAATGAGATGTTGAGTTAAAAGAACGACGTGGAACTCCAGGATCAGGGAGATCTTCATAACTCCAGGATCAGGGAGATCTTCATAACTCCAGGATCTTCCTTATATACGAGAAGGATGCCGCCAGTTTCCGACTTCCGATTGTCCGTTCTCTGAAGGATCCGACGTGTTTGTTGACGTGTGTATGATGACGTGATGCGTGTCGCTTTACTGATGCGGGCTGCAGAAGTGTCGAGCCTCAGCTTCAACAAGTCTTGCATGATGGTCGTTCGTTTTTAATCGCTTGCCCTGGTAATCCGTTAACTTTTTCACTGTCCTGTTTACAGTGTGTGTGTGTGTGAGTGAGAGAGAGAGAGAGAAATTCCTAAGTATAAAATGAAGATGGAGAAAAATGAACTGGCTTGCGTGCCTCGAATGAGAAAGCCGGGACACCCAGCCGATTCCCGTGAGGACCGCGTTTCTCTCCGTTCCCTCGCGCTCGGTGTGTTTCTGGCTTCGGCATGAGCTGTGTACAGACGTACGAGCATGAGTACAGATGTGCCTTCGCAAGCAACACTACAGTTTCAGATAAAGAAATAAAGGAGTTATTTTTTCCCTCTAATCCACCAGAGTGCCAGAATAATTGTACACACTCTAAAGGAATTATTCTGGTAGTCTTCTTTAGTATTATATTATTTTTCTATGTACACATGTTTTTTTTTTGTATTATTATTATTAATTATTTGCATGTTAGCTCTATATGATAGCTTGCTAATGTATGTTTTAGTTTGTAAAAAAAAAAAAATCTGGTTTGTCTTGAAGGAAAAAAAAAACTAACTACAGTATCCTGGTATTCCTAAATATCCTGTAAACCGGAGTATTTGTACTTGCTTTCTCCCCATCTTTTACATAAATAAATGTGTAAAAACCTCACTCTGGGACGTTTGTCTAATCAGGGGAAGATGAAATGAATGTGTGTGTGTGTGTGTGTGTGTGTGTGTGTGTGTGTGTGTGGTTTCGGCTGGTAGCCCTGTTTAGGCAGTGTTCGTTTCTCTGACCTAACTCAGCTGCGTCTTAAAGCTCTGAATCCAGCGGCTGTGCCAGTCTCCGCTACTACTGGGGGCAGTCGTGGCCTAATGGTCCGAGAGTGGGACTTGTAACCTGAAGGTGAACCTGAAGGTGGTGGGTTCGAGTCTCGGGNCACTTGGATGGGTTAAATGCAGAGCACAAATTCCGAGTATGGGTCACCACACTTGGCCACAAGTCACTTCACTTTTACACTTTTAATTATTTTATTTTTTTTACAATTACGTAAACACATTTCTCAATACTATGTTCACGTTTTCAAAACCCTTCACACCGTTGGCTTTACCAGCACGCAGCTCAGCACAGGAATTAACCTCACAACCAAAATGCACTAAAACTACTGAAAACACTTCTCTCACACACACACACACACACACACTGCTTCCCACCTTTATAAATCACAGCTGTGTATGGAAACACTGAGCAAAAAAAACAGCAAAGCTCTCAGCTTATTCGCTTATTTAGTGTTCTCGACTTTCCTTTCAGCAAATCCAGGCTTTTAAATCCTCCACAACACAAATCAGTGCCTCATAAATTCCAGTTAATTAACTCATTAACAGTCCGATGAGGAAAGCATTGGCCTTGGCTAGTCTCAGCAGCCAGAAGAGAGAGGTGAAGTACCAGAAGGCCCAGGAGTGAAAAAGGTCTGTGTAGTCCACTTCCTTCTCCTTCTCCTCCTCCTTCTCCTCCTCCTTCTCCTTCTCCTCCTTCTCCTTCCTCTCTCTTCACTTTCCTGCTCCCGGTTTATGTGTAAAATCCAAACACAGTGTGATAACGTCGAGTAAAACGGCGGCTGTTCCATTTAAGCCAAATCCAATTGAAACCAGCCCGCCAATTAGCCGCTTCTACGTCACGTGAACAAATTAGACGCGTCCTATTGGTTAACAGGCGTTTCCCAGACTTCCTAGATCTCATCTGTAAAGGCCAATTCCAGCTTTCAAATTCCACAATATTTACACAAAATAACGCAATATAAGTACTCGACTTTTACATATTGTCTTTTCACTTTCAAATTGTCACTTCGTCTAAATAAACACAAAGTAACAAATAATCTAAAAGGTGGAAAGAGTGGTTAATCTATTTTTGTTTGTTTATACACACACACACACACACACACACACACACACACACACACACACACACACACATTCATGAAAGGACTACACAAAATTCCAGCAGTGTATCTGTTGATGATGTCTGAATGGATCCAGAGATTTCTTTATCATCACACGCCCTTTACTAGTGTTTATTATTTAGAAATATCTATCTATCTATCTCTCTCTCTCTCTCAGTTCCAGTTAGTGATGTGTCTTTTGTGAACGAGTCTCTTTTGGCTCTTTGAGTCGAGTCTTCTGGGTGAACGTTCAGAGCCGACTCGCTTACATGAGCGACTCCGTTTACTCTGACCAATAATAATTTAATCAAAACACTTCCATGGAAGAATCTTTTCAACACCTAAGCTGCTTGATAAGGTAAACTGATTCATCTTTAGTATCGCTTTATCCATGTTGCTTTGCTTAATCTGACAGACGTGTGACTTGCATCTTCTGTGTTATGGTTTGTTCGAGGCAAAATAAAGTGTGTAACTCTCATTGTGCAGAAAGGAAATCACACAGACAGGTAACTCCACAGGTTCCAGTGTATATTTGTACATATTCAGTAGGTCAGCTTCCCCCCCCCCCCCCCCTTTCTGTGCAGTCCACCCAACCACACATAAATACCAGCTGCCCAGTAGCACACGGTGCAATTTACTTCTCAACGACGTCACAACAAACCTGAAGATGTCAGCACAACGGCAGAATTCAAAAATTAGGTGACAGCTCACATTACACACTAAATTTGGGCATTCACAACATTGTTTCGCGGCGGCGGACCACTCCGTTTTATTAAATAATCCTCACACTCTCTCAATTATATCCTGGGAACGCTGTGCACGAAGCAAGAACACACCCAGGATGGGACGCCGCTACATCAGGGCACCAGGACACGCACAGTTACGGACTCATTCACACTGAGGGGCAATTTCGAGTCAGATATCCACTTAGTGCTTTTTTTTAGGAGGAAACCGGAGAACCCGGAGAGACCGCGTGAACGTCGGCACAGAATCCAACCGGGAAAGCCTCGACTTTCCGCCGCTACAAATCCTACTAATCCTTTGATCGACGTACACTGTAGTAACTCTACATTTAACGCGTTGGTGGCTGCGCGTGCGTGTGTGTGTGTGTGTTGCGCACACTATCTAGATAAATATGAAAGAAAACACTTTTTTTTTCTATTCTAACCTATCCACACAATTCTGTCTACAGAAATGGAAGACATGTTCATGGAGTGTCCGTAATTAAGGAGGCAGCCATGATGATGCAGAAGCACTGAGTTCCTCACTGCATCTGTGTGTGTGTGTGTGTGTGTGTGTGTGTGTGTGTGTGTGTGTGCGCGCACATCAGATCAAAGCGGGATGTTCTTTGATCCCACACTCAGACCAACAGAGAGAAGACAGAGAGGACGTTTCCATCACTGCAGGTTGCGCAGTTGGTTGTAGACGTGCTCCAGGATTTGAGAGTAGGCCTGGTCTTTGGGGCGCACCGGTGAGTCCCTGCGGACTCCTTCCTCTTACACATGTCTGTCATTCTGCTGTGCAGGTGTAGGCATCAGTATTGTAAGGAATAAAACACTTGGGGCTGTGCTGTTACAGGAAAATAATCAACAATGTGATGAAGGAGAGTTACTCTTACCACCCCGTGTTTTATTCCTCTTATTACACCACAGAACTACGCGCCATGCTTCTTTTTATCCACTTATAGTTACATTTCATGTCATGTTCAACGTCCGTGAAACAGGTTAGTTCCTGTTCTGACTTATGTTATAGCAGCTATAAACAGTCATTCCCTCCACACAGTTACAGAGAAGCCACAAAGCGTACCCTCCTGTTAAAGTTCCAGCTTTACCTCGGACTGTTACAGAGCACCGACACTGGAGACTCCTTCCATGAATGTTAAATAAACATTTCCTCACCATATCCACGATTACAAATGTTTTTAGTTGGTTTATGTGGAGCGTCTGCTGTACGAGTCACTGTGAATGAGCTGTTACTGTAAAAACGGTAACGTTTTAATATAGAAATTAATGAGTGCGTATAAACCTGTCAGAGCTGCTCCTATAGAACATTAATCATCACCTGACGACCAATCAGAGTACAGAATCCAGTCCGAGCAGTTAGGACACTAAATACGTCTTGGCTGATTTAGGGAAAGAGGGATATTGTTGGCTGAAATGTTCTTTTGTGTTCTGTTGTAATAAGTGCTTAAATAAATAAAAGTGTTTCTGGACCTAGTTTAGGGAAACACTGTGCATGTGGCCATGTTGTGTTTTGACAAACCTTCATTTTCTCCAGTACTGATGTATCAGAACACCACATCTGATTAAAATTGACCAGGTCTGGAGCTGCTCGATAAAACTCCACCAGCATGATCTGCACACAAGGGTTCGAGTGTTCACTTCAAAACACAAAGAGCAAGAAAGATGATGATGGTGATGATGATGATGATGATGATGATGGTTTCCTTCAGGTCTATTCCGCTAAGTCACATATACAACTGACTACTACATCTATGTTGCTGCTAGTTACTCAGCTACACCTGCCTAGTCACTACACTCACTGATAACTCAGTTTATTGACTTTAATATAAGAGTAGAAACTGAGCCCAGACCTGTAGAAGTGAGCACTCGCACATCATAGCACTTAAAATCCCTTCAGTTGCTGCTACGTGTTAAATGATCGTACCATTTCATTGAGGACGTCTGTAGTGAGGAAGTTGTCTTGCACGTATGTGACTTCCACTGCCACTGGGATCCCGTAATCATTCGGCCTTTGCTAAGAGACAGAGTGAGAGAGAGAGAGAGAGTGTGAGAGAGAGAGAGAGAGAGAGAGAGAGAGAGACAGCAGAGACAGCGAGTCAGAATGAGAGACAGCAGAACAGAGAGAGACAACAAGACAGAAAGAGATATAGAGAGGGAAAGACAGAGAGACAGAAAAGCAAGAGACCGAAGAAGGATCAGAGACAGTGTGTGTGTGAGAGAGAGAGAGAGAGAGAGAGAGAGAGAGAGAGAGAGAGAGAGAGAGAGAGAGAGAGAGAGGGCGGGGTTAAGTCTTATATTTCATAAAATCTAACTTTCTGAATTCTCGTCCTCATGCGTTTTTAAGCGGTCATTTCCCTTGCTGGGTGCCATGTGCTCGCTAGCGGCAGGTGATTTAACAAAAATATCACAGAAGGATATTTCTACAGGAAATATCACTCCAGTGAGCTGCACTTACCTCGGGAGGAGGAACCACCCAGAACGGAGTGATGGTCGACGCCACACCCTGGTTGCCATGGTAATAAGGTCCTGTAAAATAACGGATGAGGTCTAAGCACAACAAACTGCCAAATCTGAGTCCATCTTCTTATACATGACTCCATCAGTGTGTTACTCAGCTGGCTGATATTCAGCACTTATACCACAGCGCTAGTCAGAAGGTAGAAGAGCGGCACTGAGAGTAGAGCAGCTGCAAACCACAGGTTTATATTAATGCCCTCGCGCCAATACCTTATCGTTTCCATAGTAACAGGGACTTGTGTGAAAGATGCTTCACGTAAAAAAGTAATCGTTGATGTGGGGAAGTTTTCTGTAAGGAGATGTTTATTTCTCACCACAGATGATGCCCAGACAGGGCTGGAAGCCGTTGCTGCTGCCCTGGAGGCGGAGCTGGTGGTCCATCTGCGAATCGATGTCCTGCAGCGATGGGAGGGCGGGGCCTCGAGGGTGACTGTGGTACCAGCCCACCAGTGAGAGCCCTCTCATGAACAGGTTCTGACAAATCTGCACACACACACACACACACACACACACACACAAGTCAGGAGAAACTCTTTCATTCATTCTCTTTCACCTCCACATCAGCATGGTGGTGGATCCGGAGTCTATCCCAGGAATACTGGGTGTGAAGCGGGAATACACACCATTTCAAACGCCAGTCCATATCTCTCTCTCTCTCTCTCTCTCTCTCTCTCTCTCTCTCTCTCTCTCTCTCTCTCTCACTCACTCACTCACTCACTCACTCACTCACTCACTCACTCACTCACTCACTCACTCGCTCGCTCACAGCCGGAGAGCCTGGAGCTGTGACACGGCACGGCTACCTGCTGTACCACCGTGTTCCTCATCTAATATTTAATGAAGTGTTAATATGACGAGAGATCTGCACCGACCTCTTCCTCCACGGCAGGTGCGGCGTCTCTGTCGGCCAACCGCGTGCGACACGGGAACGCTCGCAAAACCGTCAGCACTGTCGTGAGGAAATAAAAAAAGAGTGTTTTCCCTGCACTGATAACGCGAATGAGACGCGAGTTACACCGTACGCGATGAGCGATGAAGCCTTACGCTGTGTTGTAGTGTCCCATCGGCCTCCGAGGTAGCCCACCACCTCACTCGTGGTCAGGTGACAGTGAAAGTCCTGAATAAAAGAGGAGCGAGTGAAGCAGAGTGAAAGGAACACGGCGGCAGCAGAGCCAACAAAACTGACTGACATTAAGATCGACTTATTAGCATTGATGAGATTTCGTTATTTATGTGCTGCGCTTACATAAGCAGTAGGAAACAAATACTCAAGTGTTATTAAAATGATTGGAGTCAGCCTTATTTTGCATATTTTGATTTTTTTTTGCACTGCAGTGTTTACCATGAGCAGCAGCACGTTGCTGGAGACGGCGACGTTAAACGGCTGGAAGCGGTTGATGGCGGAGAAAGCGGACAGCTCCACCAGCGTGTGAGGATCTCTGAGGACAGACCACTTTTAAATCGAGAAGGACAATAAAATATGTCTTATATGAATGATTATACACCCGTCTTTCCTAGAGACTGGGAGAGAACCAATTTTCCCAGCGAGTGTACACTGCAGGAAATATTCATCATGTTTTATTCCGTCTGCTCTCCGGATCTCGAGCCATTACTCGTCCGCATCGCTCATCCAAGGTGAGTAAATCACAGCTCTGTCCTTTACATTACACTGACATGTGACTATATATATTATATTATATGACTCTGTATAATCCTGCAGTGTAGCGCTGTATATTATACGGCTTAACGTTTCCATCAGTCATGTGTCATATTACAGGTTTATTACCTGGCGATGTCTCTGGTTCCCAGTGTGCAGTATCTGACGGGGATTCTCTCTCTGTCTCCTCTCCTGTGCACCACACTGATGTCTGCAACACACACACACACACACACACACACACACACACACGTTTAAGTCTCAAATATTGCACTTGCCACTGCTTGCCTTCCACAACATTAAACATAACTATAAATGGATAAAAAGTGCAAAATGGTGTTGTTTATTAAATTTTAAAAAATGGCATAAGATAAAAAATAAATAAAGCTCTCCAGGACGTGCTGTTATGAAAGACGACTCCACTGTGTGCGATTGCTTACTTAACTCAGTTTAGAATAAATCACACATAAAGTCAACAAATCCTTGATTAGATCTGTAGTGAGAGCAGGGAGCAGGTGGAGGAAAACCTGGAGAGGTGGAGGTTTGCGCTGGAGAGAAGAGGAATGAGAGTCAGGCGTAGTAAGACTGAGTACATGTGTGTGAATGAAAGGGAGGGAAGTGGAACAGTAAGATTACAGGGTGAAGAGGTGAA
>CM074952.1:1738304-1757093 GCA_037577455.1 Pangasius macronema | reverse complement strand
GAAGAGGAAGGCCAAAGAGGAGGTATATGGAGGTAATAAATGAGGAGATGAAGCTAGTGGGTGCAAGTGTTGATGATTCGCTGTGGAGACCCCTGAAGGGAAAAGCCCAAAGAAGAAGAAGAAGAAGATCTAAAAGGTTTAAATTTCATCCTCTTTGGTGCGACTTGCTCTTTCCACGTTAAAGCATATGACCCTGATTTAAATACCTACAATGTTCAGTTTATTTATCAAAAAAAAACAAAAGCTATGGTTTAAAATTCTGCTCACCGTGAAACTCTGGTTTGGACTTCCTGTTTCTTTCGTCTGTTGGAATAGTCGTCTTCCCCTCCTCCTCTTCATCCTCTCCCATCTCGTCGTCCTCTCCCTCACTGGCCAGGCTCTGACAGCGCACACACACACACACACACACACACACACACACACACACACACACACACAGAGAAGAGGAAGCGCAGACTTGGACAGGGCGCATTACAAATGAACTAGTGCAATAACTCTGCGTTATGCATCTCAGCAGCTGCTATAGTCCAGAAAATACGGTAAAGCTGAAGCTCTTGCGTGACGGCTAATAAACCCTGCTCTTTTTGAACGTGCGGTGTTTCCCTCACCATGTCAGCGCTGGGCTGGTATTTACGCAGCCAGCTGGTTTTGTACTGAGCCAGTTTCTGCCCGCGGTAGCGCACCGACGCCCAGCCGCAGCCCGACTTCTTGGCAGGATTCACCAGGCGCTTGCAGTGTGTGGCCCAGGCGCTCGGGGAGTTAAAGATCTGCCCCGTTTCCACCCAGCGGATCTTCCCATCGGTCAGCAGGTCACCCACAAAGTTCTTCCCCTTCAGAGAAGACGACAGGAGAGAAAGAGTGAAGAAATTGTGAGCGATATGACAACAGTATCACAACACAATACTTGAAGACATTTCTACAATACACGACATGCACCAGGTTTGCTAAGAAACTGCTGCATTCATAAAGAACCTGTGCAATAGAAAAGCTTTCACCCTATCATTCCGGGATCGTGTTCTCTCTCCCCTGTCAATCACAGGGACACTGACCAATCGTGGGCGTCTGTGAGAGCTCATGTATGCGGAAGAGGGTGGATAGCATTTTCCTCCGAGTGTTCAGCTGCCCTGTGTCGTAGCCTGAGCAGAAGTTCGATAAGATGCGCCGACTTCACGAGTCTCGGAGGAAGCGAGAGTTAGCCTTCACCCTCAGTGGTTAGTTAGCTGTTATGTGATAGATGGGATTTGGAAAAATAGCCGAATTTGGAGAAAACGGGGCAAAAATCAAGAAAAAAAAAAGGAGCTGTGGAGAACTGATTTTTTTTTTTCAAATTAACACTAAAAGAAATGGAAAAAAATAACGTTCTCATTAATATTGTTCATATTAACTATCATTAAGATGAAGAGGTAACAGGCCGAGGATTTTAAAGTATATTTTTCAGTTATATTGCTATAAGATCTAAAGAGAAGTTACTGGGACGTTGAGTATCCATCAGTACCAGGTAGTGTATGGACAGGACGGCGTCTCCCGGCTCCACCAGGCCGTCTTTAAGCAGCACGCGTAGTGTGATTCCTCTCCGGGTCAGCACCGATCCTCGCCCAGACGACACCCGGAGCTCGGCTTCCTCTCCTCCACTCAGCTCATCATCATCCTCATCCACTCCTTCATCCACCAGCTGAGGAGACGATGGCGGCTCGGAACCTGAGTGAGCAAACGGCAAACCACACAACACGTTTAGTCTCGCTTAGCTGCAGATGGTGAAGTCGACGGATGGCGTTAAGGTCGGTGCTAAAAGTGGGTTAAAGCAGCAGGACAGGGAAACACTTCCTGAACACACTCGAGCGCAGACATTCAAGGAGCGTCCCAAAGCTCTAACTGACACCTCCTCGATTCCTCGACCCCGCCTCCATCAGGACATGATCCAGAGATCAATCGAAGTCCACCATCTTGTTGCGCTTGTATGTGGGAGTAACACGGCATAAACACCACACCTCTCTCACAACAACACAACCACAACATACAATATTTCATCTTGATTAAATAAATAATCAGTACAAATCATTTCCTTGCATGCAATTCGGCGATTGTGCTAAGCTTTAAAAATGGAGAGGTGATCAGGAGAGTCTTGTTTAGGCTAAAAACATCAACATTTAACCATGTGATGTTTTAATGAAGGCTAATTTAGCGTGTAATCACATCAGCAACGTCGCTTTAAATTGACGTTTCCACTACCTGAGGCTCATACCTGACACATATCTGACACAGACTCATCCGCTGTGTCAGATCTGATGATCTGCAATTGGAGTAAAGGTGAAATACACCTGAGTGCACGTGATCTTTGGGTGGAACGTCCCTGCGATGAGCGGAGGCGGAGGTGTGGAAGGAAAACAAGAGCAAACCAGTGAGCTATGAAGAGTTAGACGCTCACACGTTTAAAACCCAGGGTGAGGATGGAAACTAATTCTCTACAGGAAACCATGTGTAACAGGAAACTCTGGGTTTTTTTTCTCAATAAAAAAACAAAAACAAAAGGACATGATTTCATCAATTCAGTTTTAGAGTAGGTTAGTTTCAACTTTCCAACTTTTCACTGTCATCCATCCAGTAGTGCAAACAGGAAATAAGATAAATGAGATGATAAGGTTAAGATTACAGTCTACAGGTAAAGGTGAACAGTATGATACACACCAGTAATGCAAATACACATTCATATTATACTCACATTATAACATTTCTATCTGGCTAAGCGTTCTGAACTTGTTTACAGGAGAGATATACTGCATTTCCGTGCACTGATATATAAAAACACTGGACTTTATCACACGAGCTTTGCTGTTGTTTTTGTGTAAATGAGTGATGCTCCTGTCGTCCTGCTTCCATCTTTGTTCTACGCGGCCTCCTGGATTTTAATCTCACTCACATTTTAAACAACAACAACAACAAAAGTCTCATGATTTAGTGTTTGTTCTCACCCATGTCACCAAATTCGTCGCTTTTATTTGCCAGGTCTCCGATTATAAGCTTGTTTTTTTTGTCCGGCCAATTTTCCCGTCTTTGTGGTGAAGCTGTTACTCAAATAAAAGCCACGGGCTACGTCCCAAACCGCACACTAACCTACTAAATAGTATGCCAAAATAGTACGTCATCTACAAGGCGTTTTATTTTGCCATACTCATTAGTACGGTAGTATGCGGTTTGGAACGTAGCCATGGCTACCGCTGCTGTCGCGTTATTTCAGCGTTGCAGCTGGCGTAATGCGGAAGTGTGCAGATGTAGAGGTCGAAATTAAAATAAAGGTGCTGTTGTTAAAGTGTACGAGCGTTTCTAAAGTCAAATCCTGTTCTTTTGTAGCTTTAATATCCACCTTCCCTCCCCTCTATCCCTCTGCCCACTATTCCGCCATATTTTTTTTTTATCCTCAGAAAAAAATCAACCGTGCGTTTCGGGATTTCCGATTCGACACGCCGTGATACACTGAAATAAATTACAACCGTCTAATCTTAACATTTAGACTGAATTTAGCTTATTGTAACGTATATCTTCGGAGTGTGAGATTTTCTAACTGGTTTACAGCGAACACATTATTAGTCAAGGTGAATGAAAGCAAGTTTGTGCTTATAATAGGAGAGTTACGGTAAAGCGAAATCGCGCGCTTTACATAATTCAGCCACTAGGTGGCGACAAACTGGCACATTTTTATAAATCAGTAACAACTTTGCCAAGTCTAGTTGTTTAGGCTGTTGGTTGTTTATTTACAACATTTATTCCAGCAGGACTCCGTGTTCACAGGGTGTAAATGATTTTCTTCCCCTAAAACATTCTTTCAGTAGGAAAAAAACCTTTTTTTTAAACATTACATTTTTTTAATTAGCTCAAAGGTTGTCAATCAGAGATGATCCGATGATCTGTTTAATGTCTGAGTTTTGCTTCTTTGAATGAATTCAGATATATTGGGACAGTTTTTGGATTTCTGTCTTTTCTTAGCTTTCTTGCTATTAATACAACAACAAAATCTCCCAACTCATGACACATTTATGAAATCTTCAAGGTGTTGGCCTTTAAATGTAAAGATGAAAAAATCTAAATTTATATCTGAAACTCGGTTTTAATGACACGTCTGGTAATTTGGGACTGTGTAAAAGTAACCAAACACGGAAATGAAAGCAGGAGTTACTGCTAAAATTTTTGAAAGTCCGGTCCTTTATTTACCTACTAATTTAAACTGCCCAATTTACCTGAATTCACCCAAATTCCATGATTGTATAAGCTCTCAAAAATTCACCTCGGTATAGCAGTTGACATCTATCATGCATAAATATGTGTATTAATAGAAACAGGGAAGATTAAGAACGAAAGTAATCACACCCCGTGAGTCACCTACTTTCATCTTGGGCATTTTAAATGTGACATAAATCATAATTAATCCAGGCTACTGTATTTTTGGCGTTTACCTCATTACCAGCCAATCATATCATCCGAGGGGCGGGGCCTCGTTTAGTTCCTCCTGTCACGACTCACCTGTAGAAAACACCTGGACACTCTAGCGCACACTCACACTCACACACAGCTATACATCAGCAAGGTGGATTAACATTACGAGTTGTTCAGTAGAAGTGCGTGTGTGTGTGTGTGTGTGTGTGTTTCCTTCAGTAGAAGTGTGTGTGTGTGTGTGTTAAAGTTTAGTTCCTCGCGCGTTTCGGTTCCTGTACATGCTGCGATGAGGCGCGCGCAGCGTACTAAATGCCAGCTCGGGGGGACGATGATAGTCCCTGGAGACCTTTTCTTCAGCAAATTCCTATTTCACTCAAAGAAGAGAGTAATTACGTTGCAAACTTACTGTACAGTACATTTCATGCATTTTAGACTAATGTTACTAATGTTATTAAATTAACTTAAATTTTATTTTGTCACTGAGGTACTTCTCTAAATTAATACACAGGACACCTGGAGGAGTCCAAATGGGATATAAGATATATTCATAGTCTATACTGTAAAAAAATTACTGTAAAATGGACATTAACTTGCTGGCAGAATCAGAATCAGTGTATAGAGTAAAACATTTACAGTAAAGTACTATAATATGTTTACTAGGGGTGTAACGATACACTCCGGTCACAATTTCGATTCTAAGATCATTCTGAACGAAATCTGACTGAAGAGAAATCATGGCTGAAAATGTAATTTATTTATTAAATAAAATTTATTTATTTATAAGATATGGTGACAATGCAAAACAATGTGCACTTTGGTCTGAATAAAACTAAATAAATCAGAAAATTGCTACGAACAGAGCAAACATTGTGAACAAATCGTAATACAGGATCACCATATCTTATAAATAAATTAATTTACACATTCTCACAAGAATTTTGATTGAATAAACAAAGTGTCTGAAGCAAGGAAACATAATGAGCTTCGTAGCAGAAACAGAGCTCCAAAGTCAGCTAAAATGGCCTATTAAAAAAACAAAAACAATCCACTGCATTTGGCTGATGCTTTTCTCCAGAGAGACTTACAGTGGAGGCAGGATACACCTGAGCAGGTGAAGGTTTAGGCTTTCGCTTGTGGCATTGCTGGAATTTGGACTCATGACCTTCTGCACTATAGCTTCAAGCCTTAACTATTACTGAGCCGCTGTTTAGTTCTATACTAAAGCAAAACTTTTACTAGAGCATAAACCTAAACTCACAGTGGGATTGTATGGAGACTTTTAGGACACGCTGTATTTCTTATGTCTATGATCCTGTATACTAATTTACTTTTATTCCAAACTCTTTTATTGAATTAATTTCTCTTTTATTAGAGCAGCTTTCCTCATGGGAATGTCCTTTTTACCTGTAATTAGAGAACCCTAACTGTAAAGGAACGTCATTCAGGAGCACCGTGGTATTTTAAGACATATTTACATTGTTTGAGACTCTTTTTATCTTTTCCTGAAACGCTTTAAGTCTATTAATTTATATTATATTACATTATATTAATATACATTTCTAGTCCTGTTTGTCCACGCAGAGATTAAGAGAAACGTTTTCAGCCACACTTTTTTTGTACACTATAATGAGTATGCTAATTATTTACATAATTAATGATTAATGAAGTAATTAGGCGTAATTTATGGTACATCCTTTTCATACTGGATACTAAACGACCTTAAAGTAACGATGCAGCATTTACTCAGAGCCTAACAGGTAGTTACGTAGTACTTGAAAATAATATCTGCATGATTTTTGCAGGTTGAGTATATAAGTACAAATTAGCCACAATGGAGCGTCTGGAGTACAAGTCCCTGTGAATGAGCCGTTACTATAGCAACAATAATCTATTAAAACGATTGCATTGTGATTTGCAGTCAACACCTTCTGATTAATCAGAATCCAGAATTCAACAGAGTCGTGGTGTAATTTCTTTTAATTAAAACTCTCTGTATAACCGTGAAGGACTGAGCAGGACGTCGGTCACATGACACGCCATTGTTTCTCAGGTTTCTGCAGATTTCTTTCCATCCAGCGTCTTCCAGTGAAAAACAGCATGGTAATGAGATTAGATGATTAGATGATTAGATGGTTGTCTCGCTGTGAGCAGAGTGCACTGTTTCTCTGGACCACACACCCACATGCCAGCTCACATCTTCATCACTGAGACCTTTCTTGTTACGTAAAAAACCTGATTTGTTTTCCTGATCCTCAGTGATGGAATGAGCTTCCTCGATCAGCTCAGGTTTATTCCTCAGAACTCGAATGACTCCCCAGACCAAATCTAGGACAGCACGTCTGAACTGGTGTCAGAAATGTCGACATTTGGTACACTGTAGAAAGGTTTCCTGTAAACTATTCGTAATGAAGTTGCCAGTAAGCTGCAGCTATAAAACTCTTTTTACTGCAAGTCGCTGTAATTTTACACTTTATTGGAACTTCTATACTGATGTGAAAGGCTGTAAAATGCTGATGTTTTATACTAGTGTCAATCTCATTCCTATTGTAAAGGCACTGTATATGTTTCAGTAATGATCTTAACGATCGTCACATGAAAAAGTGGTGTAGTTTTAATTCAACTTTGAGTGTTAAAGTTACTTTCACAATTTTATGGTGCCACTTTAGCACCATCCCGACCTACAGTATACAGTATTTATCACTGTTTTAGATCCTTGCAGTCATTAGATACTTGTTATCCAACAGCCTTTTTCTTTTCATGGAAATTTGTGTACAAGTTAAAAAGCAGGTTTCAGAATGAAGCTAATAACTGGGTCATATTTTTGGGAAAGAAGAAATTTTAGTAAGTCTCTGAGCTCATTACTGGGGTTACACATGATACCTGACTCCACTTCATTTCCAAATGGTGCAACAAACTCTGTGGCCCTACTCCAAGTCCACACTTTGGTCATGTAGGCAAAGTTTAAAAAATTTTTTTTTTTAATGCATCAAGGATATAGAATCAGTTTACCTTAGGCATCATTTGTTGTAACAGTAAACTAGAATCGCCCAATGGACCATGAAAGGGGTTTTCCTGCATTAACACACCTGATAGAGCTCATAATAAGGGTGAAAACATTACATGTACTTATGGGGCAGATACTCTGGACTTTGCTCTCGCTATTTTCTTCACTGGGGTGGAGCACCAGTCAGAAGATTTATTGGTGCTGCTGGTGTGATGTGATTGTAGAGTGAATGTATTTGTAATGTTAGCCAGCTAGTTAGTTGGCTGTTTGTGTCTGTAAATGACAAAATGACATTACTTAATGATTAGTAGTTACTCTATTTTGGTTTTGAAGTGAGATTTTTTTATTGGTTCACAATTCCAAGCTTCACAGATTCACAGATTGAAAACTCAACTTCATGAACCTGATGTGAAAATCTGGGAAGATAATTGTTTGTGATGGTCAGAAGACACAAACTGGCCTCAAAATCATCGCAATTAATCTAATGAAGGAATAAAATAATAGGCTGTGTGTCACTTTTCGCTATATGTTGGCTATGAGACCCTGTAAGGGACAATCGCAGTTAGTGATAGAGTGGATATAAAAAATCTGTTTGTCTCTGTTAATACTACAGGTTCCTGTGATGTAAAAGAAAGAAAGAAAGAAAGAAAGAAAGAAAGAAATTATATCAGATCTTTTAACTACCTAATGTGATATTGCAAGATTTTCTTGAAATAGTCTGATGAGGCCCAGGTAGAACTTTTTGGGCATAAAAACAAGCGAGTTTATCACCCAAAGAACATACCCACGGTGAAGCATGGTGGTGGCAGCATCGTGCTGTGGTGCTGCTTTTCTTCAGATGGTACTGGAGCTCTAGTCAGGACAGAAGGAATCATGGATAATACTAATCCAAATACTAATCTATTTTGGCCCAAAACCTGCAGGCCTCTGTTAGGCCTCTGTTAGACAGCTGAAGAAAAAACACAAACTCCAAGTCAACAGATGAATGGCTTCAGAAGAAGATGGGAGTTTTGCGATGGTCCAGTCAGAGCCCAGATCTATATGCTATTACAAGCCCAGTGGAATGACTTGAAGAAGAATTGAAGAGCACAGGATATTGTCTTGCAATTTGATAGATCTGGAGCATTTTTGCAAGGAAGAGTGGAATAAAATTGCCAAATCAAGATGTGCTAAGTTGGTAGACTCTTACCCCAAACCACTGTGTGCTGGATTACACGCAAAAGGTGCTTTAACAAAGTAATAGTTAAGAGGTGGCCATACTTATGCAACTAAGTTATTATTATCCTATTAGTTTATTACTTGAATTTTGTTGGTTGTTATATCACATTAAAGCAGGAAAAAATATCTGACATAACTTGTCTTGGTTTGAGTTTTTACCTGCTTCTTACCTTTTTGTACCTGCTGTCTGTACTACACAGTGACACAGTACATGCACTATGTCTGAGTTGTGTCTCGAGGTTCCTCCTGGATGTCACACCACCTACAAAGCAGCACAGGACAAAAAACAGCGACAAACAGCTTACAATTTATTTTTTCAGGGCTATTGTTTAACCAAAAGACCCGTCTGAGTTCCTCTTAACAAAGTGACTGATGACAGCAGAGAGTCACATGTCACGTAATGTCACAAAACATCCAAGAGAGCTGGTTTAACAACCGGACGCCCCTCACAGAGACACACCACATACACACACACACACACACACACACACACACTCACGTACTCACGCACGCACACACCCTTTACCCATATACTCACACACACCCTTTACCCACATACTCACACAAACCTACTTCTCCTAAGTGTTTAAATAAAAGTGAGAAGTCATATGTGGAATTTATTTGTGTATTTAACAGGTGGATGAAAGTGAGCTTCCCTGTATAACGCTTGACTTCCAGTAATTCAGGCTGGTTAGCACTGTGGTTAGCATTGTGTTTAGCATTGTGGTTCCCAGGTTAGCGGAGAAAGTCCTATAGCTTTGATTTAAACCTACTACAGCAGATAGGCTCCTATGACATTTGCAAATTTGAAACAGTGGTAGCTTAAAATGCTGATCTGGTCACCCGAGCAGCTTTGAATCCCAGTTGTACCTAAGATCTACGTTAGAGCAGCTGATCAGGGTTTCATCCATATTGTATCATGTGTTGCCAGGTCTGCAATTTTTTTTTTTTTTTTTCCACAGAATTGAAATGATGTTAGATGGACTCTTGCACTTTAATCAGACATATTTAAACATTTCCCACGTCCCAGTTTATTTTTTTCCAGAACTTGGGATTTAGCGCTTTGTTGTAAGCCTATTTAACCTTTTCCAGCCTTGTTTAAAAGTGCCGATTTTCACCCAGAAAATTTTGACGAACTCAAAACATTCTCCGTTTACTTTGACCGATATGGCGGCGATGGCGCTGCATCAGTGCATCTTTCAAACTCTCTGAGCACGCGGGACGAAACGTTACCAGTGTGGAATGGGAAAAGGGGCGGGGCTTCCACAGAGTGTCAGTGCTATTTGTATTATAAAAAAAACATCTCTTTTGACGTATTTTTGAGTATATTCCACATCCTGCAATCCCTTCACTCCACACAGTTTGACACCTCAGCCTTAAACGATTCTTCAGTTTGTCCCTGTGGATGCTCTGAGCTTTGAAACCAGTCCAGTAAGAAAGTGTGTCAGTGATTTGTGGAGTCCCAGGAATGTTCCTGATACATGAGGCAGTATGATGCGAAGTGTTTCTGTAGGAATTAAAAACATTCACAGAGAGGAATAGGGAACCTTCTGAGCCTTTTATGTACAATCTTTTCCTTCATTCCTCTCATTCCTCGAACCTGTTCGGCCGTTTCAGCTGCTGATTTTTCTTCCTTGTCAGCAGCCGAATGTGGTGTAGCAGCCAAACAGGAAAAAAATAAATAAATAACTCATCCATGTCTCAACAGTTCGGTAGAACAGAAGCTTACAATCTTTCTTGGCTATAGGAGAAGTGTTTTCTCTTTGCATTTCTTACAAATCTCATCGATCTCCTAACATGGGAATGAGAATGAAAGTCCATGTGTATATGTCTGATGTTTGAACACAAGAAGACAAAAGCGTCAAGGGGTCCATTAAAAAAGTCTTGTGTTTACTTTTACAAATGATGAGTAAATGAAACTGAACTAAATAAAAATTTATAGCTTGTTCTAAACATTCAGGACAAAAAAAAAACGTAATGTAATGCAGTGCAATGAGACTTTATTCAGCAAACAAAAAACTTTGAGCAAAAATTTAAAGCAGAAATGGCAAAAAAAGTGATGGGAACAAACGTTTCCATAAAACTAATTTCCCCCAAATTTAGTAATCTTTAATAATGAAGTAATGAAGTCAAACATTTACATCAATTGCAGACATCAAATGCTTTCTTAGCCTCCTGACCAATCAGGTCGCAAGGTGGGGTGAGTCAACATGGAGGACAACGTGCCGGAAAAAAAATTTAGCTAACTCGGCTAGTTAGCTAGCTGATACTAACTACGTTGCTATGGATACAGTGTGCACTTTTTCCATAGCAGCACAAATAGCGTAGCAGCACCGTTAATAGTCGTAATGCTACACGACACTGTATACGTTTACACTCCTACCGAATATGACCTTGTGTGAAGGTGCCAAGGTCATTAATGTTTTTGTGATTTTGTTATTAGGTTGGTCGCAAGCTTTGGGCTGCGTTATGTGGGAACGCTCTGTTCTTCTTCAACAACAACAAGGACAATTATGTAGGTTAATTTTTTAATTTTTTACATTGTGTTCCTAAGGATTTTATGCACGCTAACGGGTTTTATTCACATCTGCCTGTGTTTGAGAGCAGTATGTGGAAAAGCAGGATCTGTCAACCTTTGTCTCTCTGAGCGATGACTCCAGTCTCGATCGGAATCTCGACGCAGCGAGACTCCATCTGCGCTTAAAAGACGATGATATCTTCCTCACGGTGAGAGTTTCAGTTCTGACACGCAATCATTAATCACATATTTATTTCTTCAGCTCACATTCTCGGTTACAGAACATTTATTATTGTTATTATTATTATTATTATTATGAAGTCAAACAGTTACATCGTTAGGATAATTATAGTTAGGATAATTATTCCTATCAGAAACTCATCATTACACTGCTGTTATAGAAAATTAATCAACACCTTTTGGCCAATCAGAGTCCAGAATTCAACAGCGCTGTGGGATCAAAGTGGATAATATATTTGTTATTTGTTGTATATTGTTATTTATCCAGATACCTTGATTTGCTAAGAACCAAACGGGAAGCTGTAATCAAATAGTGATTTATTTACAGCTCTCGTACTGTACAGTTATCACACTGCTCATTTTCCGTATCATTCCAGACATAATGCCTGATGTTCAGTAATTAATTTCAGTGTTTTATTGTTAATGTTGACGTTTTAGGTTCCAAGTCTAGAAGCCCGTGAGCTGTGGAAAGGCTTCATCTTAGCCGTGGTTAAGGTCAGTAAGGCTTTTCATAGCCAGTCATGCAGTTTTGGGTTACAGTATTCTTTTGTTCTGCTCTTCTGCTGTTGACGATATTCCAGCACAGGTTCAGATTTCTCTTTTTATTCCCCAGTATGCCAGCATTCACACTTCTTATTGCCAGCACAGGTTCAGACTCCCCACTTTATTGGCTGAAATGCCTCTTCTTATTGACCTAAATTCAGACTCTTCATCTTACTGGCCAATATACCAGTTCAAATTTTTGGTCAGCATAAGTTCAGACTCTTCGTCTTATTGGCCAATAAGCAAGACTGACCTCAGACTCTCTTGAGGTTCCTGATCCTATTGGCCAACATGCAGTCATGAGTTCAGACTCCTCTCATTTGCTGCTAGACCAGTTTATTGGCTGATATGCCACTTCCCATTATTTGTTGCACATTTGCCCTAATGGGCCCTAATGAGAAAGTGTATTCAAATGAAGCCTTGATAAAATAATCAGAATGTTTATCAGAACATAATCAGAAAAATTTCTTTCATTCACTCATACATAACACAAAGTGAACACAAAGTGCATAGCAACTTTCATTTTTCCTTTTCGCCAGCTGCATATTTTGCACCACATCACTACATCACTACATCACTACTAACCTTATTTACAAGCACAAAAATCGTTGTCATTTCCTTTAACTGTAACTTACACTTACTAACTCGGACTTCTTTCTGCGGTTTCTAGTCAGTGCCAAATTACTGTAAACATGTGGTTTTGTTTTGCCGCCATTATTAAATGGTTCACTGGGCGTTCACTGGGCTCAGAAACATGCCACGCTCTGAGAGGGGGAATTTCTGACTAACAAGGTGACATGAAAATGTTAAAAATAACTTTGTGTTTGTAAACCTGAACAAAAAAAAAAGTTTCTGTTGATGTTAGTTTCCACTCCAGTTCCATTGGTCTTGTTTATCATCACTGAAGAACTGGAGAGAGGATAGATTGGGAATGCAGGTTAATTGCAGATGTTTATGTCTCACAGCTGGAAGTGCCCACCTCCCTCAACCTGCTGCCTGGTCAGATTCAAATGCTAAAAGAAGCCATGGATAAAGAGACTGAGAGACTCAAAGACATCGCTGAAGTACCTACGACAGAATCTGACAATTACCTGTCCATACAGTCCGAAATGCCAGCGTAAGTTCACACTCCTCCGTTTATTGATTAATGTACAAGCACGAGTTCAGAGTAAGCCAATGTATTATATATAACTGGCCAATATTCCAAACTGAATTTAGTTCTCTCTCTTCACTGGTAAATATGCCAGGTTGAGGCTCCTGGAGGCATTAGCCGTTATGCCAGAATCAATTCAGACTCCTCCTCCTATTCTCCATTACGCTAGCATGAGCTCAGACTCACGCTGTTAATGTCCCATATGTCGTCTGTATTGGCTGATATGCTGGTGTATGATCAGACTCCTGTTACGATTGGCTCTTATTCTAGATATTGGCTCCTGTGATTTTTATCATTTATTTATTATTGACCAATATATCAGCGCAAGTTTAGACCTTTGTTCTATATCCAAGAGTAAGTTCAGAGGTTGTCCTTATTGGCCAGTATGCCAGAGTGCAAGAGTTCAGACTCCTCGATTGATGGGACGGTAGATTCAGACTCCTGTCCTTACTTCATGATATGCTGATGTAAGTTCAGACTCCTGCATGTATAGCCCAAGGAGCTATTCCTTTAAGACCTGACACCTATACATAAGCCACTAAAATGCTGATGTTCAGACCCTTGATCTTCTTGGCCAGTAAAAGACTTTGTAGATATATACGTTTCCTTGAATCTATTATAGACCAATATGCTTGTTTTATGCCATATAATCTGTGTTTTTCCGTGACAAGTAGATGTGAATTTAGTTTGCCCTTTTCCTACAGTGTTACGAGTGTTTTTTTTAAATCGAATTCATCAAATTGTGTGTGGCTGTGTAGGTGCTTTCACAGGGTGTTCCGGGATGATGCCGAGACCCTTTTGGAAAAGCAGAAAGGAAAAGGAAACTTGCTGCTCAGACCCAGCCGAGACGGAAACTCGTTCGCTGTTACTACTCGGCAGGACTTCAACGGGTAACACACACACACACACACACACACACACACACACACACACACACAGAGGCATGTTTGTGTACGTTTAAGCCTACCACATGCATGCATTCACAAACACACAAACACGGTCGCCTGTATACTCACACACATGAACCTGGAATTTAAAGACTTTAAAGAGACTTTACAAAAAAACAGTTGTTATGTTTTAAAACATAGCAGGTATCATCCAGACAGACAGGTTTGCATAATAAGGTGTGCTTCCCTTTGGCTATTATTGGTGTTTTTACTATATCTTGTGATGAGTAACATTGAAATCATCGAAACATTGGAATGTCACATCTCACTTTCCGTTACTTTATTCCCCGAACAGGTCGGTTTTCCGACATTACCGAGTTACAAGGATCCCCGAGGGAGGATTTGCCATTGCTCTTGACCAACCAGTGAGTACGAAACTGTTAGAAAGTACAGCTCAGGACATTCTGTAACGGTCAAATGGCTATAAAACTTTTTAAAAATCAGATGTGATGTATATAGTGCAATATATAGTGCTCCGTTTGACTGAGTATGGCAAGGATTTATACTGAAGCTGCTCACATTTTCACTCACAGAGTCAGTTTACATAACACAGCTTAATGTACTTAACACAGCTTAATGTACTTAACACAGTTTAATGTACTTAACACAGCTTAATGTACATAACACAGCTATTTTGTTGCCAGAGCGTTTGTTATGGAGGTACTTTCCAGTACAAGGAAGTAATGTGTTTGAGTGTCTCTTGAGTGCCATAAAGTTGATTAATGATCAGTCAAGAATTTAGATAACACACGTTCCTGTGTGTGTGTGTGTGTGTGTGTGTGTGTGTGTGTGTGTGTGGATTGTATGTGAGTAATTGCTGGGTTATCATTTTCATAAAGCTGTTATAATGTAAATTTATTACAACCCATCCAAACTGAGATAAGCGCCTAAAGTAATGTGAAGATTTTTTCTGCAGTAGATAAGTGAACTTTATTGTGCAGTTCAGGTTTGCATAATGTAAAATGTTTGTGGTCAGACATGCATGTAAGATAGAGATTGAGCTCTGAAATTTCAACAGAAAGTGGATGCGCTGTTTAATGCTCGATTCAGAAGGTCTGGATTAATCTTCTACACCAGCAGTTGTGACAGTAGTGTGGCTGCAAATCACAGGTTTATATTAATGCACTTGATCTAATACGGCATTGTTTCTATAATAACTATTTATACGAAGGACAAGTCACATGAACGAAATAAAAATGTTCCTTTGTGTTTTTAAAATGTTAGCAGTGGCATATCGCTGTGATATGCTTCATCACACCACGTTGTTGCTGATTATTTTCCTATAACAGAAGTTCCTGCTGGGTTGTATTGCCCTACATATATAATTAACACATGCTACGTAGCCCTTAAAAAAAGCACTCATTTGTTCCAGGTTCCTTGCCCCACACTCTATGATGTGCTAAACTATCTGATTGAGAAGACTGGAGGAGTTCTCAAGCCCTTGATTCAGGAGCAGACATACGAAAAAAGCATCGGTAAGTAAGAAGCTCACATAAATCTATAGTAACGAAAAGCAAGTGTCTAATTGAATGAATAAAGAAATGCCAAGAGGGACGCGACCAAGCTAACAGTTTAACGTCAGGGTTTGTGAACATTACGGTTCTGGAGACGTCTAGAATTTTCCGTTAAATTGTCTGGAACGTTTTTATGTAATGTTTGTGAATGTTTCTGTTGTAGGAACGATCACACAAGCGTTTTCCATGTTAGAGTTTGTCTAAATGGGAACGTTGTAATGGGGAACGTTATAGCCAAGCATTCTCGGCAAATCTAATCTAATCTGACTTCAGCCTCGTGTTTGTGATTGATAGGGAGCATGTTTATAACTCTCTGACTTAGACATCTTTACAGTAGAACTGACAGTAGAACTGCCATACTCATCAGATATGTCAGGCTTCAGTACTGATTAGTTTCTTAAAACGAATCGAAGAGCTGTTCCTTCGTTAGGGTCGCAAACCCTCTATCAGCACATTTCCTTCAAAATAACACACCTGTACCTGTGAAGGCTCGCCCCTTTTCTGCAGCCTGTATAAAAAAACTGACCTCTGTGAAGTAGGTTTATGGCAGCTGGAGAGATATGAATGCACATAAATCTGTGTTCAGCCCATCTCTTTCCGAGAACTGTGTTTTAGTAGATTAGTGTGACTAATATGTGTGTGTGTGTGTGTGTGTGCGTGCGTGCGAATCTGAATATGTGCTCAGTGAAGCAGTTATTGATTTACTTGAAATCTGGGAATCAGAAAGGAACAGGATTGCACACATCTGATCTGATCTGATATTTATTACTGATATCAGCCATCTAAAAAAAAACAAAAACAAACAAAACACTAGTTTGGTTACAGATTTGAAATATTTTCAGTATGTCACTGACGTATTTTTATATCATGAGCATGTGTAATGCGTGTGCTGTCTAAATGTGACAGGGAGAAACGGTAGAGAGAAACTGAGTGAGGATGAAACATTAAAATATATTGATCTAATATGCATATAGATGAATAATAATAATACTAATAGATCAGAGGATGCTAGCTAACCTGGCCAATGCTTCTGTTATATAATAGAATTGTTAGCCTAATGTTAGCTAGTTAGTGTAAGTTCCTTGATCTCCACGTGGAGATCTTCTCACTGCTGTCCTGCTTTAATGTGTGTGCGTGTGTGTGTGTGTGTGTTGTGAGTGTGCTCAGTAATGCCTCAGCTCCTCCTGTAACCCACAATGTATCATCTTTTTCTTTTAGAGTATGTAGAGGACAATAACGAGAACGGAGAGAAGAGTGTGCGCTGTGCATCCAGCAGCCCTGTGCCCCAAAATCTACCCCCCAAACCAGGTACTACACATGTCCTCATAACACACACACACACACACACACACACACACACACACACACACACACACACAAACTGTACATATGTTCTATACACAAAAAGTACAAATACAGGCATTATCATTATAACATTAATAATAACATTAACATCATCCTTTAGTTCCAAGGAAGAAACATCAGGCAGACGAGAGAATCTACTTAAACCCCTCCGGTCAGTCCCTCTCTTCTTTGTTTTCCTCTCGTCTCATTGTGCTATGTGTGTGTAAAGTGTGTGTAAAGTGTGTGTAATGTGTGTGTGTGTATTTCAGATGAGGAAGAGGACCCTGAAATTCCATGCGTTCCTCCTCGGGTCCCAGGTAAAGATTGTGCTTCTTTTCCCTGCTAGAGCTTCTGTCTTTACACTCAAATATCTATTCAAGAAAGCAAAATATTAGCTTATGGAGAAATGAAGATTTAGCACACCACTGCTAACACTTGTAAAAACAGCATTAAGAAGGTGATAAAAACAGAAATTAAATATGATAGACAGATAAAAGAAAGTATTCATGCAGATGAATAATAATATGGAAGAGTATCTGGAGAAAAACTTAACTACAGTTTAATAATAATTAGCTTAATGTTAGCTATTCTGTAGTGTAAAGCGATAGCATAATTTGCTAGCTAGAGATCTGATATTAGGTTAGCTATCGTATTGGGTAATGAGACAGGTTCGCTAGCAAACTTACTTAATGCTTTACACAGGATAATAATTAGCATAAAGTTTAAAGTGTTTATTTTCAGCAATGATGCTAGCTAGCTTGGCTTCACAAATACAGTTGTCTAGTTTTTGAAATGTTAGCTAGTTTCCTAGTGACACTGACTACTAGTTTACATAATACAGTAGTCTAGTTAATGTTAGCTAATTTGCTAGTGAGCCTGGTCACTAGTTTTATTTGCAAAATAATATTAACCTAATGTTAGCTAAACTGTAAGTGAATCTGGTTAATAGTTTTATTTACATAATAGTTATCCAATTATACAGCTTGTTAGATAACCTGGCTACTGGTTTAAATTACACAGTATATTAGTTATGTGATGTTAGGTAGTTTGCTAACATCAAACGTGACTACTGGCTTACTCTATACAATAGTTAACTCATTAGAAAACATAGCTATTGATTTAATACCAGCAATACAAGCATATAATAGTTAATGCTGGTTTTTGTTTACATAATACTAGATACTACAAAATCTGGAAAGGTAACTAAACTAAATTAACTATTTAGTTGTGTAGCTGGTAGCTGGTTAGCGTGACTAATCCCAAATAAATTATATCCATAGAGTAGCTCCAACTTTGTAACTATGACTTACAAGAACGCTCTTGTGCGACTTTTAGGTTGAGGACTCGTACTTTCCAGTAATTTCAGTAGCACAAGAAGATAGCATCAGCTTGGTTTTCTAGCAAGCTAGCTAACTTTAGGTAAACGATTGTGCTGATATGTAGTCATAAGGTCACAGTTAGCTTGTTGTTGACTCGAGTCACTGTGTAAAGTCAGGATGAGACAAATTCAGAGGAAAATGCAGACAAAGATATATGATAATGAGAAATGTTGTTGTGTCTTTGCAGTGAAACCTTTAAAGCAGCAAATGTCGATGCCTGAACTGATGATAGGTCCAGGTAGGTGACCTGACTCTTACTTTTTTATTATCATTGCATTATACTGTAGATGGAAAGATTTATATCAGCAATAATGATGATGATACAGAGAATAAAACGCTGTGTGTTCAAATATGACATAAGTGTAAAATTCAGGAGCAGAACGTACCCATAAAGCATTGGCTAGTTAGCAATAACTAGCTGTTATTGGGGGCAGTCGTGGCCTAATGGTCTGAGAGTGGGACTTGTAACCTGAAGGTGAACCTGAAGGTGGTGGGTTCGAG
>CM074952.1:1722034-1738285 GCA_037577455.1 Pangasius macronema | reverse complement strand
GCCCACTGCTCCGGGTGTGTGTTCACGGGTGTGTGTGTGTGTTCACTACTGTGTGTGTGCACTTGGATGGGTTAAATTTGTGCAGAGCACACATTCCGAGTCTGGG
This sequence comes from Pangasius macronema, assembly GCA_037577455.1. Taxonomy (NCBI): domain Eukaryota; kingdom Metazoa; phylum Chordata; class Actinopteri; order Siluriformes; family Pangasiidae; genus Pangasius; species Pangasius macronema. The sequence continues at coordinate 1,738,179 of CM074952.1, read as the reverse complement.
TCACCACACTTGGCCACAAAGTCACTTCACTTCACTTCAACTACATTGTGTTTGTTGTCACTAGCTAATTAGCATGCTAGTTAGGAAAACAGACTATACAAAAATCTAATGAAACTGTTACTATCTGTTCTTGGTTTTAAAAAAAATCTGCTTCAGAAAGAAAAAGTCTCATGTTGGTGAAATCTTTGTTGCAGGCGGCGCTTTGATTCCACCAGCCAGGTGGCAACACTCAATGCCCCGCGAAACAAACCTAAAAGCTCCAGTACCTTCAGTACCTCCAGGACGTGCCACAGAAACCCTTTCTGACAGTAAGGATCAACTTGTTCATTTTGAACAGAGAATGGGCATGTGTGTGACTATTCATGACTTTCAGAACTATTAAAGGGGCAGTATGTAATATTTAAGGCCCTCTGTATGTGAGGTGTTGCAATTACAATACATTGACATGCTTTTCTCCATTCTCTCATCGGACCCCCCCCCCTCGCCTCCTGTGTTGAAGCTCCCTTGTGTGTTGCCTTATAAAGAAAAAGATCAGCTGGCGGTGGAGCTCATTTCAGGGCCAGAAAATTGTAAACAGAAACCTGTAGTGTGATCCACTGATTGGCAACATCACAAACCCCAATTTATTAAAGTAGCTTTGAAATTAGAGGACGTGAACAGGTCCAGAAACACTTTTAAACAATTTAAAAAATTACAAACAGCAGCTTTAAACGATTTTTTACCAGACTCCCTTTCTTTTAATCCTAGTTTAGACATTCAGGGAAAGGGAAGTCTGCGCTGTTAATTTAAAAAAGAAATGACAAAACCTTGCAAATAATTTAATAAATTATCACATTATTCACAATAATGTTACTTTGCATTACTCACTAAATGAATATTCATGATTTTATTACATTTATTTCATTTTTTGCATTTTATTTTAAATTATTGTCTATTTTTAGGTTATTAGGTTTTTACATCATAATAATTAATAAATAAAGTATTTGTAGTATAAGACAAGTTATTTTTGGTCTTTGCGTCGTGTCATGTTGAGAAATTACCTGTTTATGATGTAAATTATTATATTTACAGTCTTTATTTAAGTCTCCATTAAAAATTGAGTGAATGAGAACAGAAAATTGAGGGTTTTTTTCATTGAAATGTTAAAAAGTAATTGTCTTGTTTTTGCTTCTACGCAGGTTTAAATGAAGAACTAAAGCAAAAGTTGAGAACGAGACCTGTTTTAGACTGACCTCTGACCCCTGGACAACCAGCTTGCCTAAAAAAATGAATGAAGGAATGAAGGAAAAAAAAAAAAAAATGAAGGAGCCATTTAGTGAAAACTGCAAAGTTGAGCCATTTTTCCTCCAGTGTAATATATCACTCCATTCACAACCAAAATGTAGGTTTGGAAGAGACTAACGAGCCGTGTGTGTGTGTGTGTGTGTGTGTGTGTGTGTGTGTGTGTGTGTGTGTTGCTCGTGAAGCATCCTGAACAGCGTATTGATCCTGTGCTGTAGTTGTTTCCATCACTCAGTGTAAATCAGGAGTAACAGGATGTAAGCGCGTGTACTCGCCACTTTACCGTCTGTGTCCGACATCCGTTCTGACAGTAAATCAGTGTATAGCATTATTGCTAATCAAAATCTAATTTTCTGTATAGCATTATTGCTAATGTTTTTCTCTTGCATTTGACGTCTCCTTTATAACCTTGTCCCTAATTTATAACCAGTATTCTAATTTAGAGTGAATATTATTTTTTCTACTTTTTAGTAAATAATCTTTTTCAGCTTCTTCGTGACTTACCCGTGATCTTCAGTTACAGAGACTAATCATCTGCTTGTATTTGTAATGTTTGGTGTACGTTAAGCACAATAAAGCATAACCTCGTTCTTTAAAATGGAAAGAATTTCTATCTTTGCTCTTATACTGATTTCTGTGAGAAGTATAATAAATGCAAATAAATAAATAAAGAAATATATGTATAAATCAGATTTACTTGTTGGAATTTTTTGTATTAGCCTGTATTCTTGAATCTGATTGGTCAGAAGGTGTTGATTAGTTTTCTATAACTGCAGCTTGACAGTAGGGCATAAATTTTATATTAATGCGCTTGTTCTAATACGTTATCGTTTCTATAGCAACAGCTCATTTACACGGCCTTGCGGTGAAGTTTTCTGTAAGATGATGTTTATGTAACATTGATGGAAGGAGTCTCCAGTGTCAGCGCTTTGTAAGAGTCCGAGCTAAAGCTGTCACCAAGTGTTCGTTAAACAGAAATACTGTAACTAAACAGCTAACGTGGTAGTTTGCTGCTATCGTTATAGAAATTATTATTCGATAAGAGAAAGATATTACCGCAGTAGATAAACATACCTCTGATAGCGAGCTGTCTCAGAACTGTAACTTGGATGAAGGATGTTAAAGACACAACCACAAATGGCTGCCTTGGTGTTTTATTTTCTTGCACAGGATTACAATGTGTCTGTTATAATACTACAGTTTCAGCAGAAAAGCATTAAAGGGTTATATACAGAGATATACAGCAAATTGCAGTAGTGTGTTAGCGAGAATAAAGAGTGTAATACTTAGTAACAGGGTCATTGTGCACGTAATCCGAAAAACATGATAAAATATTGTACATGTTTGTGGAGGTAACTGGAATTTTCTCATTTGTCCTACACATCTGTGTGCAACGAAAACAAGTACGACCTGTTCGTCGAAAAAGCGTAAAAACATTACAAAGGCAGCGATACACTATGGTACATCATCTCTCTCTCTCTCTCTCTCTCTCTCACACACACTCACACACACACACACACACACACACACACACACACAGTCATACACACGTTTCATCTTGTGTAGTCTTTTCCCCTCCATGTGGACTTCTGCTGGCACAACAATGTTGTATATACTCTATAGGAAGTGTATTACTACTAGCGTTGCGTTAGTGTGGTTCTGAATATAACACAGATTTTACTTGGGAAGCGTTCAGCAGAATTAGACGCCTATGATCAAAGACATTCGGTGCGAAAGTGTGTTAAAACGAAGCCACACAACAAGACAGTCGACTGAAATGGTTTAAATGGCCGAGCAGACACAAGGAACTCATTAGAGGTTGGAAATTAGGAAACACACACACAAAAAAAGAAAAGAAATGAAAAAAAATATATATATAATATTTTGGTTTGCTATGAGGTGGCATTCAGGCTGTTGAATGAATTTATCCCTCACACACCCGCAAAATGTCCTTACAAATGCATAAAATCACACTCACATTTACCTTTCATACACATAAAATTGTGTACGTGAGAGCAATTTCAAACATGTACCCATAAACTGCTCTCGCATTCACACAAAGACACTCGCATTTGCAATTTTACCTCAAATGTACCCACAGAATACTCTCGCATTCACACAAAGACACTCGCATTCACACAAAGACACTCGCACTCACACAGAAACACTCGCACTCACACAGAAACACTCGCACTCACACAAAGACACTCGCACTCACACAAAGACACTCGCATTCACACAAAGACACTCGCACTCACACAAAGACACTCGCACTCACACAAAGACACTCGCATTCACACAAAGACACTCGCATTCACACAAAGACACTCGCACTCACACAAAGACACTCGCATTCACACAAAGACACTCGCATTCACACAAAAACACTCGCATTCACAATTTTACCTCAAATGTACCCACAGAATGCTCTCGCATTCACACAAAGACACTCGCACTTACACAAAGACACTCGCATTCACAATGTCATCTCAGACATACACCTACAGAATGCTCTCGCATTCACACAAAGACACTCGCACTCACACACAGACACTCGCACTCACACAAAGACACTCGCATTCACAATGTCATCTCAGACATACACCTACAGAATGCTCTCGCATTCACACAAAGACACTCGCACTCACACAAAGACACTCGCACTCACACAGAAACACTCGCATTCACAATTTTACCTCAAATGTACCCACAAAAACACTCGCACTCACAGTTTTCCCCTCACATGTATAAATGCTCTCGCATTCTGACCCCATATCCGACCCCAGTTATGCCCAGAGATTCTCTCACGTTCACACAAAACACTCCGATTCACAATTATACCTCAGATTCACCCACACAATGCACTTGTAGCTGCACAAAAACACTCACACTTAATTCTCCCTTACATATGCAGACACAATGCTCTCACATTCACACAGAAACCCTCGTTCAAAACATTTTCAGATTCACCTCACACGTCAGATGAATCTGAGCTCTCACATACACAAAGATGATTCGATCTGTACACACGGTTTTGCGTACACGTGAGACCATTTCAGGTCTTAAACAGCCTAAATGTCACCTCCCTTTTGTCAGCAGTGACACCGAAGACTTGACAGAACCGAGCAGCGTAATTACAGTCATACTGCTGTGTGTAAGTCTCACATGTTCATGGATGAAATGAGAAAGTGAAAGGCACAGAGAGCTGGTCCTTCTCTCTTTTTTTCCACCCTCTCCATTTCCAAACACTGGGCTAAAAATGTGGGTAACTTCCGCTGCCGCTAAGAGCCCGAGTGACAGGCGCCAGTTCTATAAAGCAGTGGAGGAAGACGGGTGGAGGAGGGCGAGTGGAGGTCTAGGTGAGGCTGGCGTTGGAGCTGCTGGCGTTGCTGTTCCTTTTCTGGCCGCACTGCACTATGGTAGGAACCTGCAGACCCGTCTGAACCGAGAAGCTCCCGTTCCACACCTACACACAGTCACAAAGCATCAAACGTTACGACAAACCTTTAACACCTCCAGGAACTTATGAACTGGAATTCAGACTCAAACTAAAATCTAAACTAAATCACGCACTAATCAGTGTGAAAACATTCTTTTTTAAATCTACATGTTACATACTTGGCTTCATACTAGATACATTCTCAAATTAGACTAGCAAAGCATGTTAATACTAACCGTACTAGCTACACACACTAACCAGAAGGACCAAGAATCTCTGCCACTTCCTTCCAAGCTTTATTTTTCTTTGAAGGAAGCACCACGGTTTCAAATTCTTCTACTTGGAGCATCAAACAGTAAATGAGAACTAATTACAGGTAGGAACTAAAGTCGTGAGCCGGGAACTGAAGAAAAGTCGGACCACGCGTGGCATATCATTCAAGGCAATCGTTTGGATTTTTCCGCTTTAGAGCACCGTAAATAAATATATAAATAAATAAATAAATAAAATGAAAATCTCAATTCAAATGTCGCTTGCTGCTGTCGCTGGAATCGCGGCTTACTGTCGCACACGTACGTCGAAAACGAACGTCCGCTTTGTCGCTTGCTAGCGTGAACGCAGGGCTACTTTATGGACTTTTTGGACTTGCGTGAAAAACAACAGCATTTCAGACACGTTTGACTTTAGCGGCTTTAGCAATTAGAGATTTTTCTGTTATTAGTTTCCATTTGAGTGCTCAGTGATGATCAGTTTGGAAGCTCGACCCCAAAAGCTCCTGTTCTGGAGAAAAATACGAGCTCTGTACTGAGACTATGAGATAATATTTACGAATATTTAACAATCTGCTCAACTTAATTCTTATTACAAATGTTAAGGTTTGGGTTAGAAGTGCGAGAGCGTTTATATCTTATCACAGCTATGAATTAATCTTCAGCTATATTAACAGGAATTCTCTCGTTCGAATTTGAACAAATTTCCAAAGAAAGTTTGCTCTAGTTTGAGAAACAGACGGAATGCGTCATTCAATCTCGTTTACCTTTTATGGTATTAAGTTTCAGGTTTCCTGACACGTCACTCGGGTTTCATGTCAATCACACACACATCTGTAAATGCATTTTCCAGAAGACGTTTTTTTTTGCAGTGGCTTACCATAAAAGCTGGAATAACCGGCTGCTGGAACTTGGTCCTGAAAGTATGCATGAGCGCTTTGGTTTTGGCGTTGTAGAAAGACAGCGTGCCTGGAAGGACAAAACGTCAGCGCGTTTACGGAATGACACGAGGGGAATTTCCCTTCACGCAGAATGTAAGAGGCATGAAGTCTCACTCAGTAATAAAGGATTACACACATAATTATACCATAAAAAAGTTGTATAATGATCAATTAATTATAATAATCAAAGCTGTATGTAGATAAATTAAAAAAACTAAACGATAATAGATAATAGATAAATGAAAGCCTTTATTTTCAATAATACTTCATTCTTAGTACTTTATTACTGTTTTTTTTTATTTGTAATTATAACCTTTAATCCTCTTCATTGACCACAACTGGCCTGATTCCTTTACTTACCGTTAAAATGATACCCATTCGAGCTACAACTACAATACCGAGATCTTTACTGCTAAACATAAGGTTCAATCTCTGACGCTGGAGACTCCTTCCATAAAATGTTAACGAAACATACTATACTATAGAAATGTTAACGTAACTTTCTGATAAACAAAATCCAGAACTCGACAGGCCTGTGGAAAACGGTTTCAGCTTTTCCTCCTACGTGTGAGACAGACGTGTATCTGGTGTCCTCACCCTCGTCGTAGTTGCAGTAGACGCCCATGCGCTCGGGGATGGGGCAGTCCAGCGTGCGCGCCTTGTTGTTGTGCTTGGCGCTGAGGCTCTGCTGCAGCCAGTTGTTCAGATGGATGCACCAGGAGGCGCTGCTCTTCCCGAGCTGATCGAAGCGGCCGAGAGAACGCAGCGCCACACCCGCGGCGAACGCCTTGCTCTCTTTATCGAACCGGACCTCCCAGTAGTGCTGCCCTGAATCGATCATGGTGTCACCTGCGTGTACGAAATCGCAGTGAGACACACCGAGCTTCCTGTCGTGTTAAATCAGTACAGCTGTTTGCACTTTTAAGCCCAAGAACGACGACTTTTACACAAACAATCAGAGAAGAGGAAAAAATCTGGGCTTCCACAGAATGCAGTAAAAGTTTCACCGGAAGTCTTTATTCTCTCTCTCTCTCCTCCACACTCACCCAGAACAGTGTAGGACTCGGCCGTGAAGCGGTCTCGACCCACCCGGGCTGACGGCGCTCTCTTCGGAGACATCATGGCCGTCCTGCGGAGACAAACACACGTGAACACACGTCAGCAGCGTACGCAGACGGAGGAGAGATCTCCTCACAATCACCTCCAAAAACAACCAACAGAATGCAAAACACATAAACACAGAAGAATCAGATTATAACAGATCACCTGCAACACTGTCTAACGGCCCTGAACAAACGAAAGGATATTCGTCTCTCCTTTTGAAACATACACACATTTTCCCTTTCTCCTCATTCTACTTCTACTCCTCCGTTTATCCCTTCTTTTCCCCTCTTCCTTCCTTTTCTCAACCCTACTTTCTTCTTTCACTTTCACCACCTTCTCATCTACCCTTTTCCTCTTTCTTTTTCTTCTCCTTCATCCTGGCATTGTTTCATCCTTGTTTCTCTTCCCCTCCTCCAACTTCTTCTCCTTTACTTTTAGTGTTCCTTGTGTTTCTTCTTCTTCTTCTTCTTCTTCTTTTCCTCTTCCTCCATCCACTCAACCTTATTTACCTCCTTCTCATTATCCTGTTTCTCCTCCACATTTTACTCCTTCTTTTCCTCTTAACCTTCTCTACCTCCTCTCCTCCGTTTTCTCGCCCTCTCTCTTCATCTTCTTTTAGTTTCTTCGCTTCAGAAACGTATGAAAGCGACAGAACATCCTAATATATATACATATATATATATAAGAAACGATGAGGACAGAGGCCACGCCTCCTTCACTGAGAGTGGAAGATTCTGATTGGAGCAGGAGAAGGAAGTGGGCCGGACCTGGCCGGAGAGTGCATGGGAGAGCTGGTTCTGTTCTTTTCCTTGCGGATGTCCTGGATCGGGGTTTTCCCCCCGCTGCTGTCCCACTCCACACTCAGGTCCTCCACCTTCAGGTTCTGGTGCGCCGAACCCGCGTCCAGCTTAAACACGAACGCTGGAGAGAAGAGCAGAAAACGATAAAAATAAAAATGCTGAAAATGCAAAAATATTTGCTTCATAATGATGCAGCTGAGAGTAAACTTTTGCACACGCTTTTGACAAAATTAAGAGGGAAAGAAACAGAGAAATGGAATTTATAGACATTTAGTTAGTGTGTTTGGTTTCACATTAGTGTGTGATAAGATATTAGGGAAAAAAACAAAAACAAAAACAAAATCAGTTGGCTTTGTCAGTCATGTATCCGGTATTAACACAGTAGCTATTACTTTCTTCTGAAAATATTTTTCCCTAATTGTCATCATCATAAAATATGATATATTTATATATTTTGTCATATTTTTGTGCTTCCACTTGCTTCTATTTTAGTTCAGGAGTTTTTCTATTTTTATTTTACTCTGCTGTTTGCGTTAAATACTATAAAAAGGATTCATGTGTGGGAAAATATGCTGCATATAAAAGAAAAAGTGATCATAATAATTATGGAAATTTTTTGAAGGAAAAATAAACATCACATGAGCCAAAGCTGGTTAAACCGCTGCAGGAGTGTGTTTGTTGTCTTTAGCCGTACAGTCTATTGTACCAGTCAATAACTGTTTGCCTCATTAATCTTTAAGTCTGTGTGCTTCTGTGTGTGTGTGTGTGTGTGTGTGTGTGTGTGTGTGTGTGTGCGTGTGTGTGTGTGTGTGTCTCACCATGTGTCTCCAGAGTAACCAGCTCGGAGAACTCTCCTGCTACAGCTTTATTGCACGCCTTCACCCGAAACGTCATGTAGCGCGTGTCGAAGCGAAGGCCTGCGCAAACACACACAAACCCCAGCGTTTACACACAGACCACAGAAAAACACATGAAAGTAACTCAGTAACAGTGTCACACAGAGTTGAAAGATAAAGAAATATCCATAATATCCCTCGTTCTACCTGTGAGCGTGTACTCGGTCTCTTTAATCCCCTCCACCACCATCCACGGATGCTCCTCTCGAGCGCGCGGCGGCCCCTCGTGGTTCGTCCGCCGGTACTCCAGGATGTAGTGGTCGATTTTAGAGTCTGGTTCCGGTAAAGTCCACAGCACCGTGGCGGAGTTATCGCACACCTGACACTCCGACTCCTGGATCTCTGGAGTAGCAGGAACTACACGAGAAGAGAGAACAGACGAAGAGAGAGTTTACTAATCATACGGAATAATACACCGATCTGTGAATATGTACGAATATGCAAATGAGAAAGATCGCTCCTGCCACCCCAACCCTGTTCCTTTCTGCCACTGCTCTGCCTTCGGTAAACAGAGGTGCTGACATTGCAAACAAGAAAATCCCCGAAGGCAGAGAGAGAGAGAGAGAAAAAAAAAACAAAACTATTTTATCCCAAACACCTCTAGCATACGTCAGTGGATGAGACTGCTATTTGCTTTTGATAAGAAATGGTAAGAAAACAACAAAGCAACAGTCTAGAGAGACGCTACTTAATAATAAGGAACTCCTTCCTTCCTTCCTGAGATCTTCTACTGGTTATTCAAAGTAAAATCACAGGTCAGAGTTCAACTCAATAAAGTCAGAACATGTTGAGGGCAACTGCTAACCAGAATACGCATCTTTCATGTCCTCGTCCTTTCCCATTCGGTGAACAGGCTTCCCGACAGGGTGGATTTTTACTTGCGTTTGGTCCGACCGCTGCTTTAGCTGTCCACACGTATTTCTGAAAACCTAATTTTTACCTCTTTTGTATTCACAAACTAAACTAGGTCCTTGGATTCCAGTATCCGGGTCTCGAACATCGGATATCGTTTGTCATAGTCTCAGTAATTTTATTAGCAGCAGCCAAATCTATCAAAATATAACATAACGTTCCCATAACAAACACAATTTTGTTCATTACTAACAACAGCTATGTTAGCTAACAGGCTAGCTTAACAAGCAGGCTCGCTAGGTGAACAGTTACAGTTATCGCTTAACAATATGCCTATTGGTTCATGCAACTGAGCTTATTTTGCGACGTAATAACACTAATTTCATCACACCACCCCATCACTGATTTTCATTTAATAGCACTGCACTGAAGGGTTTTATGTTCCTTATATAAAATAAAGCCTGATGATGAATTAAAGCGGTTAAAGACCATCTCTTCTGTGAACACTTAGCTAAGCCCTAACACCTGCTCTTCCACCTCTACGCTGTGCACTTTGCTCCTCTAGCACTCGATTAATAATCCTGCATGGTAGCACTGCATGTTCTCTTTGCTTGTATTTCCTCACTTACAAGTTGCTTTGGATAAAAGTGTCGGCTATATGAGTAATTTTAATATTTATATATTGGCGTTTTTTTAATGGAGAGTGTTTGACAGAAAGGTTAGTCATTGTTGGAAAATGTCAGCTGTTAGATGAAGTGTGATGGACGTCCTAACAGTGTGAGTGGTGTGAAACTGACCTGGGAGGAACCTGATGGCCTGAAGCACCTCGCGCTCCTGAGTGAAGTCCACCATCAGGTGACTCATACTGTCACTCGCTTTAGCTTTTAAAGAGAGGCGAAAGGCTGGGGCCATGGTAACACTGCGCAACACACACACACACACACACACACACACACACACACACACACACAGAGTTAGCACAGTATAACATTCATGAGTTAACATCTCGCTCAGTAAACATGCACAATTAAATGATCATGCGGAACAGAAATCCTGATGATCCACAACGCAGACGTACACTCTCCTAATTTCGTCTTGCTCAAAGGTATTATAGAGGTACCTCGAATAAAGCACTCGGTTATCGTAGTATCCTCACGTATGAGGCTACTGACTCATGAAATAAGCTTCATTTAAGTGATGGCTGTCCAGCAGGCAACGCTAGCGTTAAAAAAATTACAAAAGCACCATTTAATATTTAATATTAATAAACGATCAATATATCAGTGGCGTGATACAATGAGTCATTATTACATTTTCACTGAGGATGAGCGTGTACACGTGCTTTGAAACCTAGTAGTCTGTTTACTGAGTCCAATTCAGAGCGAAACTGATTCTTATGGTCTGTTTGGAGTGTGGTTTGGTTTCACACTGCACACAATTACATAAACCAAACAGCAAAAATGTCTGACTCACCTCGCTTAGAGGCTCTCGGGCCCGAGTGTGATCGCTGTGTTCTCACCTGACTACAGAACCTTACCGAGCCTGTGGCATCTCTCAATAAAGGTGCAAAATCCAGGAGTTGTACCACTTGAGTGAGAATTCATGTTGGTTTTGATATATACGGTCAGGTCCGGAAGTATTTGGACAACGAGAGTGTTTTTATGGCTGTAATTCCTAAAGGGTAAATGCCATATTTTTGTGGAGCCTCTTAAAATAAAGCTGAAAGTCGACACTTCCATCACATCCTGATTGTTTTATTTCAAATCCATTGTGTTGGTGTATAAAGGCAAAATCACACAAACTTCATCATTGTCCAAATACTTCCGGACCTGACTGTATATCCATATATTTTAGATGCATGCTGCCCTTTATGCTATCTATATGACTTTGAGACAATAATGCTCTCACACAAGAGCGTTACTGACAGCACAATGTGCTCAACTCCGCTCACACGCTCTGCTTCAACACAATCACGTAAAAGCACTACACTAAAAACTAAGATGAGAGAAAGTAAACGAAGAGACAGAAAGTGGTGATGTAGGGAAAAGGACACGCGGAGGGAATAAGACACGATGAAAAGCACTTGCTACTGATGATGATGATGAAGGTGAGTGGGTTGTATTCTTGGCTACATTCTGCAGTCTATTGCACAGTTTTACATTTTCCCTTTTTTTTGAATTTACACATTTATTTTTAAGTTAAAGCAGAGCAGTCATGCTGTTCAATGGCCTTGAGACCAGATGAGTCCACTAAATGTGATAAGAAAGGAATAAAACGCTCCATGTCATGCTGTGACAGTAAACAACAGCATGTTCTGAAGTGTTTTATTCCCCTTACACCACAACAATTTAATCATTATTAAAGAACAACGCATTTGATCGGTTTATAGTTACATTTAAATGTTGTGTAACTTCTGTGAAACAATTCAGTTCCTGTTCTCATTTGTTCCCGCACCAGCCTCTGTTTTTCTTTTCCTCTCTTGAAGTTAAAAAAAATCAGCGTGTCATGTTACAGAGAAACCCCAAAGCGTAATCTCCTCTGTCCTGAAGATGTCAGAAATCTTAGTCTGACTGTTTGTTACAAAAAAAGCGCTGACACTGGAGACTCCTTCCATAAATGTAAAATAAATGACTCCACCAAGTCGCTGTGAACGACCTGCTGCTATAGAAACGATAACGAATTAGAACGAGAGCATTAATATAAACCTGTGATTTGCAGCTGCGCTCCTGTCAGAGCTGCTGCTATAGAAAATTAATCAACACCTCCTGACCAATCAGAATCCAGAATTCAGCAGTGCATACCATGTTTAAGTCTGGTACTGACAAGGAGAAATTCTCAAATCCTCCCTTTTGTGGTTTGTCACGTCACGAAATTTAAAAACTCAGTAAGGGTCCAGGTGTACTGTACCTATCCTTTATGTCTTTAGCCGCCTGAAAGCAGAGAAGGAGGAGAAAAAGAAGGAAAAGAGAGAAAGACAGAGAGGTGGAGAGACAGAGTGAGAAAGAATTAAACAATACGTCAGTCATTACGAGCACAGAGACAGCAGAGACGAGCGGTGACGGCAACAAGCGGCACTGTGTTACAACAATCATGTCGTGTTCAAGCCATGGCCATGTTACTGCAGCAGAGCATGATAAAAAAATGGGTTTGATATTTAATATAAAAATATATTTAAAAAAAAAAATCCCAAATAGATCACAAAGACATCATGAGGAAGTGTTTTCCTGCATTTCGTACATTTTCAAATGTTAATGGAAATTTGTCACATGGTGTCATATTAAAAATAACACATTCTTTATGAAATAGAAATAAACTTATAACATTCTGCGCATTATTTAAGAAGAGACTAATGTTCATATGAGTGTTTGTAGTGATGGACTCAAGGTCCGGGTACGTTTACAGAAAGCTTTCATATTCCTTCTTCGCTTGTTTTCCATCATTTCATTTCATATCAAATTACTGAACGATCTTGAATGACCCGGATAAGAACCAGTGATCAGTGCGGATTATAGATCGGTGTAAGCACCTGATGAACTGCTAATATTGATCGATATTAAAAGTAGTTAGACGGCGACGGTAAAAGAAGACAACATGCTGACTGAAGCGGCAAAAACAGCAGGATTTTCCAGGTGCTGGAATTTAAGAATATTTCAATCTCCTGAAAATTTATTGCGCACATTTGTTACAAGCTTTGTGATGTTAGCTAATGTTAGCTAGCATTTCAATTAGCATGGGTAGTGAGTGACACCTGGTCATTGTAAGAGATTCATCGATTTTCGGTCCGTTGTAAAAATTCCACTTGGGACAAATACAACTTTACAAATGACTTTGACGCTATCATTTTTGTTTCCAGTCACACTATCCTACACATCTTCACTAAATTCCCAGACGGAAATCGGATGTACAGTGAGTGGGTGTGTACCTGATTGAAGCCATCCGTCTCAGACGAGCAGAGCGTCTGATTGGCCACTTCCAGCAGCGCCTCAGAACTCTCCAGGGCTTTTATACAGGTGCTCAGCTGATTCTGAGGAAACATGGTGCAGAAACACACACACTCATCCCTGCACAGTATTAACTGTTCACTGGTTAAGTATTGTGGTGCAAGAAGATAAAAAATAAATGTGTACATTTGTGAGATTTGGCGACCTCTGTGGCAGAAACATGTCATTGCAAGTATCTTATATCTGATGAGCGCGTAAGACTGTTCGAGGTTAGAATATTCAGTTTTATTTTTTGACTGCATTTGTGTGAAATCTAAAGAAATCACTAACATTAACTAGAGTTTGCCCAGAATTTTTGCAAATTTTAATAACGCACGGTTTTCCAGTATATTTAGATATTTTACAGTATTCGAAGTCGTGCTTTGGATGCTAATTATTAGATACAATTTTGATGTGAAATACACTACAAATCCAAAACCGAGCAAAATTCATTTAAAGAAGCAAGTACCCAGGAAACTATCATGTTGTTAAAGATGTTGTTATAGAGGATACGTTGTGATTGCAAGAAGTTTCTAGACAAGCAGCGCACTCTGGTGGTATCCAAAATTTTCACACCGTAAATCTTACTAATTTACTAACACATCTGAGGAAAACAGTAACAATATGAACAGCTGTGTCTTGTTTCTGCCTTCATTGCACCTTTATTTCGTCTGTATAAAGACATAACGGCTACATGATAGCTAGCTTAAGCTAGGTGGTCGGATTTTCCAGTTGCCTAGCAACAGTGTCCTCTTACCGTTATCCGTGTAAATGCTGATCGGAGTGTGTGTTAGATATCCCGTAAACGAAAACATAAATTTACAAGTTGCATTTGAGCGCACGATGAATTCCATATGATCTAAAAATAAGTGAGTTATAATTATGTTAAATGTTATGTTTGATAATAAATTCTTAAATCACACACACACACACACACACACACACACACACACACACACACGCGCGCGCGCGCACACTCAATCCAATAAAGAACCAAGGTCCAATTAGAGATACAGAGACAAGGTGTAAATGCTTGAAGATCAGTTCAGCTCTAGTGTGTGTGTGTGTGTGTGTGTGTGTGTGTGTGTGTGTGTGTGTGTGTGTGTGTGTGTGCGTGTGCGTGTGAGCAGTCGTCTCACACACTCTCCAGGTGTGTCCATTCCTACGAGTGCATACTAAACACTCAAGCCCATTCACGATGAATTCATTAGCTACACCATTATCAGGACTGCTTTTAAAAATCGAATCAGAAGCTGCTTAATTCAGTGAAACATGAACAAAGCAAACACAAAAACACACACGCACACGCACACGCACACACACACACACACACACACACGTGTACTTATAATACATTTTTAATGAATGAGAAACACCACCAACACCACCTCCTTTTTAGTCGAGTGTAAAGGTTCACCATTAGAAGTAGGTGTATCAGTCTCACTATTTACAATACGGCTCGAGTTTAAGTCATGCTGCAGGGGGGGGGAGGCGTGGCCTCTGTATGTCACAATGAAGGCCACAATGGGCGTGGCCGCTATGTCCATCCATACCAAAGAAGGAGGCGTGGCCTCTGTGTCAGCTAATCCTAGTGAAAGAGGCGTGACCACTCTGGTAATCCCAGTGGGCAGGTGTGGCCTCTGTGTCCATAATTATTAATTAAACAGGCATGGCCTCTGTGTCTGTCAGTCACAGTGAAGGAGGAGGAGGAGGAGAAGGAGGAGGCGGGGCCTCTGTGTCTGTCAGTCACAGTGAAGGAGGAGGAGAAGGAGGAGGCGTGGCCTCTGTGTCTGTCAGTCACAGTGAAGGAGGAAGATGTGTGGCCTCTGTGACAGTCACAGTGAAGGAGGAAGAGGAGGCGTGGCCTCTGTGTCAGTCACACTGAAGGAGGAGGAGGCGGGGCCTCTGTGTCAGTCACACTGAAGGAGGAGGAGGCGGGGCCTCTGTGTCAGTCACACTGAAGGAGGAGGAGGAGAAGGCGGGGCCTCTGTGTGTCAGTCACAGTGAAGCAGGAGGAGGAGGCGGGGCCTCTGTGTCAGTCACACTGAAGAAGGAGGAGGAGGAGGAGGCGTGGCCTCTGTGTGTCAGTCACAGTGAAGCAGGAGGAGGAGGTGTGGCCTTTGTGTCTGTCAGTCAAATTATGTAGGCATGTCCTAAGTGTACATCAAGTCCCAGTAAAGTGGGTGTGGCCTTTATGCCTGTCAGACACAGAGAAGGAGGCGTGGCTTGTGTACCAGTCAAATCTCTCAATCTATATCCGAATCGACGCTATTCAAGGATGCACGCAGACACACGCACACACACACACACACACACACACACAAAGTATCATAGAGGCCTATGCGTTATATTGAACTTGATAAAACATCAGATTCGAATATGCAAATCGAGTAGATGCAACACCAATAAAAAGGGGGCGTGGTCTATAGGGTGAAGGGCATTTCAATTTGCATATTCATAGAATCTGGATTTATTGATCAGCGGAAATGTGCAGACTTCTGTAACTTTTTCTGCTGTCTAGTGATGTTTTTTGTGGAGTCATCATGCAGGGAAATGTATTATATAACAGAGGGAAAATGTTTA
>CM074952.1:1695665-1721934 GCA_037577455.1 Pangasius macronema | reverse complement strand
TTGTTTCTGCC
The DNA here is from genome assembly GCA_037577455.1 of Pangasius macronema. Taxonomy (NCBI): domain Eukaryota; kingdom Metazoa; phylum Chordata; class Actinopteri; order Siluriformes; family Pangasiidae; genus Pangasius; species Pangasius macronema. The sequence continues at coordinate 1,721,923 of CM074952.1, read as the reverse complement.
TTCATTGCACCTTTATTTCGTCTGTATAAAGACATAACGGCTACATGATAGCTAGCTTAAGCTAGGCGGTCGGATTTTCCAGTTGCCTAGCAACAGTGTCCTCTTACCGTTATCCGTGTAAATGCTGATCAGAGTGTGTGTTAGATATCCCATAAACGAAAACACAAATTTACAAGTTGCATTTGAACACACCATGAATTCCATATGATCTAAAAATAAATGAGTTATAATTATGTTAAATGTTATGTTTGATAATAAATTCTTAAATCACACACACACACACACACACACGCGCACACTCAATCCAATAAAGAACCAAGGTCCAATTAGATATACAGAGACAAGGTGTAAATGCTTGAAGATCAGTTCAGCTCAAGTGTGTGTGTGTGTGTGTGTGTGTGTGTGTGTGTGTGTGTGTGAGTGTGTGTGTGTGTTTGTGTGTGTGTGTGTGCGTGTGCGTGAGAGCAGTCGTCTCACACACTCTCCAGGTGTGTCCATTCCTACGAGTGCATACTAAACACTCAATCCCATTCATGATGAATTCATTAGCTACACCATTATCAGGACTGCTTTTAAAAATTGAATCAGAAGCTGCTTAATTCAGTGAAACATGAACAAAGCAAACACACACATGCACGCACACACGTGCGCGCACACACACACACACACTGTGTGTCAGTCAGACTGAAGGAGGAGGAGGAGGAGGCGGAGGCGTGGCCTCTGTGTGTCAGTCACAGTGAAGCAGGAGGAGGAGGCGGGGCCTTTGTGTCTGTCAGTCAAATTATGTAGGCGTGTCCTAAGTGTACATCAGTCCCAGTAATGTGGGTGTGGCCTTTATGCCTGTCAGACACAGAAAAGGAGGCGTGGCTTGTGTACCAGTCAAACCTCTCAATCTATATCCGAATCGACGCTATTCAAGAAAGTGTGCGCACACACACACACACACACACACACACACACACACACACACACACACACACACACAAAGTATCATAGAGGCCTACGCGTTATATTGAACTTGATAAAACATCATATTCGAATATGCAAATTGAGTAGATGCAACACCAATAAAAGGGGGCGTGGCCTGTAGGGTGAAGGGCATTTCCAATTTGCATATTAATAGAATCTGGATTTATTGATCAGCGGAAATGTGCAGACTTCTGTAACATTTTCTGCTGTCTAGTGATGTTTTTTGTGGAGTCATCATGCAGGGAAATGTATTATATAACAGAGGGAAAATGTTTAAAACATGTTTTGGTTGATTTTTTAGGTTCATTAGTGTTAAAGAAGAGAAAACAGTTCTTACCTGTAGCTCATACGTGCGACTGGCTCGCTCCTGTTTGATTCGGGTCATCATTCCCTCCTTCAGCTCGTCCAGAACAGCATGCAGAGAGCTGAACTCCGACTCCAGATCCTCCTGAACACGAGTGGAGTTTGCCTACACACACACACACACACACACACACACACACACACACACACACACACACACACACACAGCCAGTGAGAACAGCTTTGGCTCAAGCCAGGCATTGATCAATCTTGATGTCTCTTTACTACCGAGTTCTCAATCTTGAGTGGTGAGAGTGATGGACTCGACAGTTTCCTGCACCTCATTCATCACATCAGTGAGGTAATACACTGGAATACACTGTACCATATGACTTAAGTAAAGAATAAAACACTTTGTGACGTGCTGTCATCAGCTTTACTTTTACCAGCCAGAAAGATTATTATCGAAAAACAGCATGTATTGTATATGTACTTGTTTGACATTTATAGCTGGGTTTTGTGGGCGTGGCTAAATATGCCGTGGTGATTTACGTCTGATGATTGGCATTTATCCACATACAAACATGAGGCTGAAGAAAATCAGAGAAACGCTTGTAAATCTTTTGATAAACGAGCTCCAATATGTATCAACTGCTTCCAATAAGTTTGTAATTATTGAAATAAAAAATGTTATAGTAAGATATCACGATATTCATGATGATCTCAGAAAGATGGGTTGTGATATAATTTAATCAGCATATTACACAGCACTAATTCTAGGGCACATTTTCAGGTCTAAGATACTATGTTCTAGTTTAATTCACCTAACTGTAAGTCCTTTCCTAAATCTTTGGGTAAAAGAGCCTTGTTACATGTTTATATCCTTTATTCACACCTGAAATTTTTCATTTCTTATTATTTATTTCTTTATACATATCTCGTGAGTGTGAGAGACGACGGATTGCAAAGACGTGCCAATCACGTAGAGGATGTTTTATAAATAAAGTTACATTTCGCTAAAAATTTCGCATTTGTAGAGATGGAGATTTTTGTGACACGCTGTGTATTATCCTCCAGGTCCTCAATCTGAAAGGGCGCAAAATCATTTCCAGTGACGTGACTTTGTACACATTGGTGTCTTTTTTCTTTTCTTTTTTTCCTTCTCCTCAGTGCAACATACCTCCAGGTTCTGCACATTTTGCTTCAGGCAGCAGATGAAGTTCTGGATCTCCTCATTTTTCAGCGCCAATGTGTTGACGATCTTTTGGAGAGACTCCTGAAACACACACAAACACACACACGCATAAAATAAAACCCACAAGCAGTGACTCTGGGAAACGTGACCCGTTTGGTTTGGTTTCATGAGATGGAGCCTGAAGAAACTCAAAGACTTACAAAGTCAAATGCAAAGAGGAAAAGAACGACAGTTGAAGCGACAGTGACGGCTTGTTACGGTACCGAACGGGGCGGCTGGGGGTTTGATGCTACAATTACATGACCATTACGGCTAACTTTAGCATGGGGTCTCGAAATAAGCATAAAACTACATCGCATACACACAGGAACACACTCGCTGAAATATTTATACGCAACACCGTTCCTGATCGGTGTGCTTTTAATCGTGCCGTGTAAAGCTCGGTAAACAGAAACAACACCGTTGGCCAGATCTTCTGTCCAAAGCACACTGAACTCTGAAAGAACGCTTCTGTCGTCCGTCTTTTTGTGTCAATGTTTGTTTAGTCTAGCTACATTTAGTTAAAAAACAAAAAAACAGATGATAGAGTAAATAATCCGCCTCATTCGTGTTCATTATTTCACACGCAGCTTCTCGTTCACTGCTGATGCCGTGTCACGGATGCGTATGAATCTAGGGGCGTGTCTTTCTGTGTGAGGCACCTGACACGACTGACACCGATTGGCTGCGTGACTCTACAGTCTGGGTGAGAAAGAAATCAGGCCCAGCGTCGCGTCTCGCTGCTTCGTACAATCCTGCGTGGTTTTTGTTTTCAGAACATTTGCGGCACTGTTGCGCTCAGTGCCGCAAAAATCCAGTATGATCCGCTTTAAACGGTTTTCAGTATTTGTTTTTTCCTGAAAGAGAGGGAGAGCTCATTTACACCCACTCACCAACATGAGCACGGATTAAAGAATTTAATAAGCACAGTTTCCAGTGGTTCAGCTTTAGAGCTGATCTGATTAGGAAAGTTATTATATTACTTCCTCTACCAATGCAAACAATCATGCACCAGATGAGTGAGTAAACTGTAAAGCCTTTTTAAAAGAAAATCTTTTTTAAGAAGGAAAGAAAATCCTTATAGCTGTAGTCATTGTTCTGTCTTGTGCTTGTTCTGTGTTGTCTTGTGTAGCACCTTGGTCCTGGAGAAACGTTGTTTCGTTTCACTGTGTACTTGCATATGGCTGAAATGACAATAAACTCCACTTGACTCTCATAACTGAGCACAAAAAAAATGTTTTCGATACTTAAACTGGTTTAAATTTTTTCTGCCACGGCTTTGTGAAATGCACGAAAAGGTGCGACACAAAAATCTTTCACAAAACAACTGGACTAAAAGAAAAACGTTCACCAAAGACATTAAATAAAAATCCAGCTGGATTTAGGAGGTTTGTTGGCGTGGCCTGAATCAGCACTTGTGTTATTTAATAATCCAGGAGAATATCTTCTGAGGTGGAACTTCAGCAATAAGAACTGGAAGAACTGGAATAGATCTGATGTGTGCTGCTGTGTTACAGATAGGTATATTAGTGTGGAATAACCAAACTGTATAAGCATCTTCACATCTGGATTCATAGGATGGTTTGAAAATTTTGAAATCGTAAAGTATTTAAAGTCATTTCTGGCACATTTTAAAAGTAAGATACAGTGAAGAAAAAGAGGAGCAGGTCAGGTTTTCATTTCACTGCAAGTTATACACTGTATATAACTACATATATGACAAATAACAATCTTTAATCTTCAGAAACATCTCAAACCCAGGTTCCTAAAAAGTTCTTTTGATTGGGTTAATGGTTCTAGATTTTGCTCCTTTCTGAAAAGGAAAAGGACGGACCAACTGAAGAACCATTTATGTGGCAAAAGCTACTTCTGAAGCTCTGAATTCCCATGCACTTGACCTCTAATGTCCAAATCAAGACGATTCTCCTAACTACTGTAAGATCTGTAATACATGACATGAGCAAATTAGCTCAAAGATGTCTAGGATCTGCTGTAGAAAATGTTCATTTATAATTTGAGAAGCATCTTGCCTGCCTGAGCTCAGCTTTAGAGGTGTGCAGAACCAGCTGCGAGGTTAATGTTAATAGTTTGTCCACTTCAAAAGACAAAATCACCAATAATAACTGGTTTACCTTTACAAGAAATTTCGAAATCCACGTCCCTACTACGAGGAGGTGCGGGACTAGTGGGACTCTTCATACACAGCACTGCTTTAGGGTCTTGAACACAACATCCAGACTGTAATAAGCAATGCAGGAACACTATGATATGATGATGCACATTAAATAAAAGTATCGGTTGGCCTAAATATAAATAAAACTATAAATAAATCTACAGCAGGTGCATGAGCCAGTAAGACTGTATATAAACCCCTGCCTCTGACATGCACCTGCTGCTGCTGTATAACTTAAAATAAAATTTAAAAACTGCTTTAATTTGTGTATAATCAGTAATTTTTTCCTCCTGATAAACACTTTACTTTGTGTCCTTGTGTCCTGTCCTGATGGGCGGCTGCAGTGATAATAAAGCTGGAGAGCCTCATGCATCAGCTCCGCTTGCTTTCTTTGTTATCCTCAAAACATCATGAGCTCTCTGAATCTCTTCTCTCTCACCTTTTGCTCGTCCATGTCGCAGCACCGTGACTCCTGCGTCCGACGCTTTAAGGTTATTTATCTGTTTATTTATTTTTCTCCCAGATCCCGCAGAGCAGCTTCAGTACTGATGATGCTGTTATACAGCACGGAGCTCAGAGGTGCGGGATTACGTCATCGCCGGTACCGGAAGTACATTTTCAATTCGATTTAAAAAACGAGCCAGTGCTATAATCGAATCGGATTTATAAGTGAAACATTTTTATACGTTTTTATTTTTTATAAATATGTATAAAAATGAATGTGATAGTGAAAAAAATCGTTTCGTAGTCGCATAGCAACGCCAGGCGTCAAGACTCGGTTAGTATGTGTTCGTAGAGTAGGCCCGTGAAAGTCGACGTGTTGGGATCGATTGGTCGATCGGAAAAATTTTTTAATAAGAAAAACCTTCATTTCTATTTAGCTAGATACTTATCTAACTAACCTAAAGAAGTTCTAACTTCGTAAATATAAATAATCAAAAAAACATAAAAAATAGAGACTCTTGACTGCTATGTTCGAACTAGCTTAATAGTTAGCGAAAATTAACCACATAGCTGAAGCGAGTAAGGGAGGGAGTATTTAGGGGAGGTGTAGTTTTTTAAAACCTGTCCGGACTACAATAATCGAAAATGGCTACACTGTGGAATTCACAAATGTAATCTTACAGTAAATACATTAAACACCACAAATCACTCAAAATACCTTTAAAGTATATTGTTAAAAATACCGATAAATCTAATGAGTGGCGCAAACCGTGCATAAAAAAAATCATTGTGCGCATGCGCGGTGCATGCTGGGTACTCAAGTTTTTTATTCTTTACCTCTAATCCTACCATCGCGTTTTAAAGTTTTTATTTCCCCACTTATCCAAAATAGTTATAAACATGAAGCCAAAGACGTGTTGTCAGAAAATATTGCTTACTGTTTAATAATAACTAGACATTAAACTATATTTAGTTTTTTCCCTATCACACAGGATAAGAGCTCACTCTATAACGTAAATATAACCTGAAATATATCACATTTGTAAAACATAAATCATCAGCAGTTTACAGTGTAACGTGTAGTACAATGATACAAATATAAATTTGTAGCCATGGTGATTATTGAATTGGGAGGAGTTTAGAAGCTGTAGCCATGGTGATTATGGAATTGGGAGGAGTTTAGAAGCTGTAGCCATGGTGATTATGGAATTAGGAGGAGTTTAGAAGCTGTAGCCATGGTGATTATGGAATTGGGAGGAGTTTAGAAGCGGTAGCCATGGTGATTATTGAATTGGGAGGAGTTTAGAAGCTGTAGCCATGGTGATTATGGAATTGGGAGGAGTTTAGAAGCTGTAGCCATAGTGATTATGGAATTGGGAGGAGTTTAGAAGCTGTAGCCATGGTGATTATGGAATTGGGAGGAGTTTACAAGCTGTAGCCATGGTGATTATGGAATTAGGAGGAGTTTAGAAGCTGTAGCCATGGTGAATATGGAATTAGGAGGAGTTTAGAAGCTGTAGCCATGGTGAATATGGAATTAGGAGGAGTTTAGAAGCGGTAGCCGTGGTGATTATTCAATTGGGAGGAGTTTAGAAGCTGTAGCCATGGTGATTATGGAATTGGGAGGAGTTTAGAAGCTGTAGCCATGGTGATTATGGAATTGGGAGGAGTTTAGAAGCGGTAGCTGTAGGGCTGTTTGAAGTGGAGCGACTGGATCTCGTTGATGGGGTAGTAGAGGTCGTTCATGCGTCTGGCGCGTCGTTCTTCCATCAGCAGCCTGCGGGAGCGCTCTCGAGCAGCCTGTTGCTCCAGCCGCTTCTCCACCCGCTTCCTTCTCAACCACCTGCACAGAAACACAAATGAAGAACTCTTCAGGATGTGCTGTTATAATATATTATTTTCCACTAAGAGCACAACCCAGAGTGTTTTATTCCTTAGAACTGTTCCTAAACAATTTATTGTCCTACATTGATTAGTTTTAGAAGATTAAAATGACACATTCAGGGGTATTTTACTCTAAAACCTCAGACTCTAACTCTAATCCTAACCCTCTGTGTGATGTGAGATGTGATGTACGTTTGGATGGTTTCTACATATCGAGGAAGGAGAAGAGCAAAATGCTGTACACGCTGTAGCGTAACATCACATGTTCACCGTGAATATGATGAGTGTTTGCATGAGTGTGTGTGTGTTGTACTGAGTGTCAGACTTCCGAAAGAGTGTGAGGAGTCCAGCCACGTCCATCGACGACGAGAGGTAGAGCTCGGAGAAGATCTCCTCCAGCTGTTGCTCCTTCAGCTGCTGCTGCTGCTTCTTCTGCAGCCAGAGTTTAAACGCCTCCTCGGCGTCACAGCACTCCCTCTGTGCACATCCAGAGACACGGATACTCATGCTGCAGCGTTAACTAATCTCACACACACACACACACACACACACACACACACACACACACACACTCCATACAATAAGGTATAATCTATAAACGTGCTGGAACTTTCTACTGCACATCTGTTTATTGTGAATATGTTCCTGATATATTAACTAAACACAGAGCGAGTTTGTTAAGTGTGTTGATTGTGCATTGATTGTGTGTGTGTGTGTGTGTGTGTGTGTGTCCAAGAAAATTAACGTGACGCATACACATGGTCCGATACCAGCGTAATAGCGGGGACAGTGTGACGTGAAACTAGAGTGTACTGTTCTCGCTTTAATTATTATGTGCTGTTATAAAATAATATTATCATGAGCACATTCATTTTAAAAAACTGATTTCTGTTATAGAAAATTGATCAACATCTTCTGACCAATCAGAATCCAGGATTCAGCAGCTCTGTGGTGTAAAGAGAAACTACCAGCTTGTTGTGAGTTTAATATCTCCATGCTGCCGCGGAGAGATAAATAAAAATGAATCTCAGAATAACTGGCATTATATCGATAAACATAGTACAGCTTGACGTGAAAGTCTGCGCTCTAGTGGGATTTAATCCTACAGATGTACGAAATGTACGCAGGCGAGAATGTAAACCATGGCGTCAGGTAGAGCCCTGGCTGAAGACTTGAATGTAAGAAACGAGCCACCTTTCCGCTCATCCTTTCCATCTCCTGAGCTCTCTGGACTCTCCTCTCCACCTGCAGCTGCTGCCTCTTCTTCATCAGCCATGATCTGAACGCCAGCTCGTTCTCCTGACGCTTCTGCTCCTCCTCCTCGCGCCTCCGCTCCTCCTCCTGGGAAGAAAAAAGAGGCTTGGATGATACGTTTAATACAGAAGCACAGAACTTTGGAATTTATTGAGCTGGGTTTTTACGCATCCTCGTAATCGTTAGAGAAGATGCGAATGTAATTTTGTCCCCACCTCTCTGGCGAGTTTCTCTCTCCTCTGCTGTTGTTTGTTCAGCAGCTCTTTCTGCTGCGGCGAGAGGAAAAAGGTGGCGTGAGATGAAACCCCCGTGAGATGAAAGGTGGCTGATTGAACCCTACGTTTGCTGCCGTGCGTAAACACCACCCTTTGCGTGTTGCTCGCTGAATTGGGACGCGCCCGGGGTCGTGCTGGAGGCCTGGGTGCATAGCGAGGCTCGGAGGAGGCTGAAGAACCCGAGCTGGAGAGCAGTTTCGGGGAGGAGGACGGACTCTTGCCGGGTTCTCGTTGAGTCTCGGGGAGAGGCGGGAGAAGTCCAGGACTCTCCATCTCTTTCAGACTCACTAGATCAAACTTCCCGTCCTTCTCCACCAGCACTCGTCCTTCTCTCACTCCCTCTCTGCGTCCGTCTCCTCCGTCGCATTCCTCCTGAGAGGAGATCTTCAGCTTCAGCATGTGGCCCGAGACGTCCGCCGGACTGTCCTCCACGTCACTGGCAGGAACCACCAGGTCCACGAGCGTGTCTTTGAAGTGCAGACGGCGGCGACGCGTCTCGTCCGGCGCCTCCTCGTCCTGCAGCTGCCTGTTGGCCTGCTCGATCTTCTGCTGGATGGATTTCTTCTCTTCATCGACTTCATCTTCTTTATCATTCTCATGTTTAGAATCACTGCTGACATCTAGCGCATCCTCCAAAGGGTCCATGGGCGTCGGCCATCTTTCATTCTCTCCATCGTCGTCTGTGCCACTTTTACTCCGCCCTTCGTCATGTAGGAAGGGAGCAAGGAGTAGAAGGTCGAGCACCAGATAGACCCGAAGTTACAGCAGAAGTAGGACAAAACCTTTTTCAACTTTGGTTAAGTGCAGGATGGAATACAACCATCTAAAACTGTCAGATTCACTGCGATATTTACAATAAAATCCACAGTATTGTTACTGGAATTGTACTGGACACTCAGGAAATAAAGCCTGTCCCAGTCATTTACTTTTTCTGTTATACAGCTGAGTGCAAAAGTTTGCACCCCCTTTGGTTTCCAGGTGGAAAAACAATGAAAAATGTACCTGTGTTTTCCTGTTTATCTAAAAAAAAATAATAATAATGTACAATTAATGGCATTAGCAACCGAGTAGGACAGCACTTCTCTTTATTAACAAGTGCAAAAGTTTGCGTCCCTGTTAACCTGCTCTAGTCAATTACTTAGAACTCATTAAGGAAACAAATGACTTAAAAGCCAACATGTTTAATTTATTAACTCTTATTTAAGGTATTAAAAATTCAAGCAGTCGAGTTACGGGTCACAGGCAATCAGAAAAAAAACAGCAACCACATCCCATAAACTGAGTGTGAATCTTTTTGTGTATGTGTTTGTATGTGTGTGGAGCGTGTACAAAGAGTTTGCAGTGAGTGTGTGTGAGGCACGAGTAAGAATCAGGCACGAGTATGCGCCGAGTGTGTGAAGTCCACACACACACACACACACACAAACACACTTTCACAGAAATGCAGAACTATGTCTCACTGCAGTGCATTATTAAACGCAGCCTCTTTATGCATCTGTCTCCATTTTCAGCGCACACACACACACACACACACACACACACACACACACTCATACCTGCTCCTCGTTCTTGCTCTCCTCGCTGATCAGCCAGTCCAGATCTTTCTCAAAGTCGTCCTCATATTCCTCCTGAGTGTTACTGCCCACAGCCACGCTCATCTCTCTCTCTCTCTCTCTCTCTCTCTCTCTCTCTCTCTAAAGAGAATCCAATATTAAATGAATTTAAAGCCATATTTTCCGTAAGGAGATGTTTATTTATCATTTATGGAATGAGTCTCGAGGGTCAGTGCTTTGTAACAGTTTAAAAGCTCTAACTTTAGGTTTTCCAACATCTTCAGCACAGAGGAGTTTACGCTTTGTGGTTTCTCAGTAACACGAAAAGCCGCATTTATTTCTCTTATTAACCTCAAGAGAGAGAAAAGACTGCTGAGAGACCAGTTTTGAGGACGTTCCACAATATTAAATATAACTATAAATGGATAAAATGTATGTTTTTAATTGTTGGCAAATTGCTGTAGGATAAGAGGAATAAAACACTTCATAAAGGTTAGAAATAAAAACAGCCGAGCACACCGTACTGCAGTTATCCAATATACAGTTCCGTGCAAAAGTCTTAGCCCCAGGCAAAGAAACGCTGTAGAGCAAAGACGCCTTCAAAAATAATGAAATTAAATGTTTCTACATTAACAAAATACCATAAAGAGCAGTAAACAGTAATAAAGTCAATATGTCAAAAAAACAAAATGCATCAAACACTGAATATGCAATGAATATGTCTTAAAATAGTTTCAGTATAATGTTAATTCCTGTTAACTCAGTCATGATGCATGTGTTAAGGGAGACCAGGATGGAGCGAGCTGACTCACACTGACAACCATCTCACTTCCTGTAGAGCTTCATATACAAGTTACTATTATTCATAAATCTGACGGATTTAATAGGATTTAAAAAATATTTAAAATAATATGTTTAAAGGGTGACTTACTAGTGAATAAACTATTACTAATAAAACAAACACACACACACACACACACACGTAATGCAACTCACCTGTAAGACACACTGCTCTGTTTTCTTTTGCGTTATGGTGAAAAGAAGCTCCTGTTCCTAAAGTAGATTATTTTTCAGTCAACTTCCTGTGTGTGTGTGTGTGTGTGTGTGTGTGTGTGTGTACAGTAGGAGTTTAATCCTCTCCAAGCTGCCTGTCACCATAGAGACAGAAAACAAGGCCCGGCATTCCGTCCGCGCATGCGCACATGAGTTTGGGGGGGGGGGGGTGTCTGATGAATAATTGAATAATTAATTAGGCAAGCGGCTTCATCCAATCACAGAGCAGGTAAATAATGTATGCGTGCTTAATATGCAGAAACAGGCTCAAAACTAAGTTTTGCAGTAAATGCACATTTTCCCAGTGTTTAAAAGTTAATTGTTGTTGAAATAATAATAATAATAATAATAATAATAATAATAATAATAATAATAATAATCTCAGACTGTATGTCAGACCAATGGACTTTTATAATACATGAGTTCAAACAAGTCAAATTCCCAGAAATACACTTAAATCTGAAACTCAATATTTCTTTATTTTATTATTTTTGTTTTAACCTTTAATGCAATACACTACTGTTGCTAGATCCACAGTGAGCAAAAGTAAAGAGGGATGAAAACTAATGATTAACAGTGTTGATTACAGTGTAAACCAGCTTCTGCTCAGTAATGTTGAGTCTCGGCTGATTTTCAGACAGTCATGGAGTCTTTGCTGCTGCTGTCTTACTCATGTTTCCGATTTAAAGCCGTTAAAGAAGGACAAAACTTGAGTTGAAGACGAAAGTTACGTTCCAGTACATCAGGGTTATACTCGTGTATTGTCTTCTTTAACATAAAAACACACTGCCACAAAAACTTAGCTGTATCATATGAGCTGAAAAGGTTAAGAAAAAGCTTTAAACTGTTTGTGCTTTTGTCATAAAGGTTGAATATAATAGCAGAGTTTGCATGAACTACATGGTCTGCATATATTCATTAAAGTTATAGACAGGTTAGAATGCCTGGTAGAGCAAGAGGCCTGGCTTTCTTAACTGATAGACAGGTATTTCTCCTAATTGGTTATGGTTATGGTGTTCCACCAAACATTACCAAAGAACTGGTCTAAGGACTTCTATGGATCGTTGAAAGGATGAATCTCTGGATTATTTGGATGATTTAGATCAGTGTCCTCATTCCAGTCCAAGGCTGGAATTCAAGTCCTCATGTATTTGTTTCATGATTTTCACATTTGGCTCATAGGCCTGTTGGAACAGGTGAACCACAACATTATGATAAACCCTGGCTCTGCAGGACTGGAAATGGAGGAAGAGAGTTGAGACAGCTGAATTCAGGTCACCCTTATGGATATGAGATGTTTACTGAGTATTTCTCCTTTCCTATACTCCTCTCTCCTTACAGAAAACTTCACCATGTCAAAGATTTCACATGTTTTTAATCCTTTTGTGTGGCAAAAGCAAGACTTTTTTTTTTTTATCTTGCAGTATTCAGCAATCCAGGCTGTTATCCGTTTGCTCAGTGATAAAGGAACCAATAAAGACACTTTTAATCCCTATTTCTAGAAAAAGGTATTTGAGATGTTTAAACTGCTTTGTTGCCCCTTTTGATTTGCTTATAACTCGAAATAAATCTGATTTAACATCTTGGGATTTTATTCTGGTGCATTAAAAAAACACACATGAATGTAATCAAACCAAATAAACATGAACTAAAATATACTAGTATATACTTGTTCATTAGCTACAGAATAGTTGCTAGCACTGGAGTGGAGTCCGGTTACCATGGCAATCGTTTGCGCCACAGAGAATGGGGGCTACAGCGAGTCTGACATTTGACTGTTTATATGTTATTGGGCTGTTTGATAAACAGTATACGATAGTGACATGTGATATCGACACTTTGCAGTGCAACGAATGAAACATTTGTTGTTTCTTATTGGTAAATATTTTTTTTTTAGGCGATCGTTCGAAAATGCCGCCGACGGCATTTCGCCAAGCGTGACTGCACTGGTCTGCATTGACACCCGTTAATTGCAAATACAAAGCCTTAAAATGAAAGTTGGCGGGATTAAAATATAATCTTGTGTTGGGAATATGAGAGAGGTTTATTTAATGATACATATTCAATTCGTTGTTTGGAAACTTTATTCATTTCTGACTCGATTGCGAGATTGAATTAAAACCCGGAAGTATTTAAATTACACGTTAAAAAGCTGTGCGCCTTCCAGCCAATCGCAGAGAGGCGGGCGATACTACCAGCCAATCACAATTAAGGAGGGCGGGGTTTATGAGAGGAGTACAGTACGAGTTACGTGCGAAGTGACACGAGCAGGCAGTTAGTCAGTTTGTGGAAGTGCTGAGACTTTAGTTGTTGTTGTTGTTGTTGTTTTTTTAGCTGTTTTTGTTAAAAGTTTAAAATGACTTTGCTGTTGTCGACCTTAAGCAGGAGTTTACGCTCTACAGTGCGATTCTGCAGTGTGTCTCAGCCCAGAGTCGTGTATAAATCCCACTCTATAGCAGGAGGAAGATGGTCCACAAGGTGGTCTTCAAGGTTTATGAGCATGACCGAGACGGCGCGTGGAGCACCTGCTTCCGGTAAATACAGGACAGGTGTGTTAATGGCCACCGGCGTGTTCGGTATCGTGGCTGCGGGTGTGTGTCATCTTCAGCAGGCAGAAATGGCAACCAGGGTGAGGAAGATGGAGGAAGAGGAGGAAGGAGACGTCGCGGAGAGATGCAAGAAGTTCATGTCACTGCCGATCACCGACGTGCGCGTGCTGGAGCAGAGGAAGCAGGAGATGAGCAGCAGGATGGAGATGCTCATCATGGAGACCCAGGCTGAGTTCTGGTCTCGAGAGGTCCTCCACCTGCCTCCTTGGAAGTTCCACCTGGCGACCTCGGCACTCCTTCCACGACCAAACAAAATATCTATTGTGCTATTAAAGAAGAAGAACAACAACAGCAACAAGCCAGGGTTAGATCCTGGGCTGGTGAAGGAGCTCTGAGAGGTCTGGGTGATATGTTCTCAGACATCCTGATGCTTTAAAAGGCTTTTTTCACACCATGTACACAGAGCGTCCTGCAGGATTCAGTGCTGCTGAGGGTCGCAAAGCCACAGTACACCAGCGGACAAAAAATAAACACCTGCACTTTCACATCAATCTCATTTTTTTTAATGATTTTGCATAAAAAGGCACTAATGTCAGCATTGGTGATAAATGTGATGTCTTCACGGCTACAAGTCGCTTCACTTCACTACTTAAATCATTGCCATCATGCACCATGTGTGTCACGGTGATTAGGATTGATTTAGTTTGCTAATCAGGTGACAGAAAAGAAAAAAAAAACATTTTACAGGGAACTGTAATGGAGACAAATCAACCAGCTGTGATGTAATTCACGACATCATATCGTCCAGTCCTAAAAGAACCTGGACTGCAGCATTACGAGTCTCAAACTCGTAATAACACGTGTCAATACGTTACACACACACACACACACACACACAACATCCACCGCCTCCCTAGTCGACACACAATGTCCTGTCATTCCACAAACTCAAGGCCGGCGTGAACGTCTCGGTGGTGTTCGGTCACCTGTCTGAAGAAGCTGCCAGACAGATGCGCAGCCGCGGGAAAGCACTGAAGGCGAAAGACGGTGAGGCAACAACTTCCTGTTTCCTCTCCCACATACACACCGTGTTGGACACGGTCCACTCTGAACTCACGACGCCTACGCAGGGGATCTAAAGCGGGACATGAACTCGATGCAAGGCTTTTACTTCAAAGAGCCGTCAGATTTGAGAGCTGGCATTGTTGTAAAGTTACAGAATGAATGTATCTGGGCTTTTTTTTCTTTCCTCCTGTTCTCACTTACGTTATAGCAGCTATAAACAGCCGTTCCCTCACCAGCCGCTTAATAAAACAAATAAAATGCAGCTTGAAAAATAAAGTTGCAGCAGTTACAGAGTTTACCTCTGACTGTTACAAAGCACTGACACTGGAGACTCCTTCCATAAATATGAAAAACTAGACGTCTCCTTACTGAAAACTTCACCATATGTAATAATCATCTCTGCACGGTCTCGCCCACGTGCCTGGTTTACGTGACGCGCGTGTTTAGTCGTCCTAACCGTCCTCGTGTTATCTGTGTGTTTCAGGGAAGCTGCCCTTCGTCGCCATGGGCGTCAGCTCCGTGATCCACCCCAAAAACCCCCACATTCCCACAGTGCACTTCAACTACAGATACTTCGAGGTGGAGGAAGCGGACGGTGAGTTTTATCTCCTCATCCAGCTCCCAGCATCTGTGTGGAGAAAACCGTTATCTAACAACCACACACATCTCTCTCTCTCTCTCTCTCTCTCTCTCTCTCTCTCTGTCTCTGTCTCACACTCTTTCTGTGTCTGTCTGTCTGTCTGTCTATCTGTCTTTGTGTCTCTCTCTCACTTTCTTCCTGTCTGTTTCTCTTGCTCTCTCTGTCTCTCTCTGTTTCTTGTTTTGTCCCTGTCTGTCTATTTGCCTGTCTTTCTCTCTCGCTCACTTTATTTCTGTCTGTTTCTCTCTCTCTTCATCTCTCTTGCTCTCTCTCTCTCTCTGTCTTGCTTTGTGTCTCTCTCATCATCTCTCTTGCTCTGTCTCTGTGTCCCTGTCTCTCTCTTTCTTGCTTTCTTTCTATCTGTTTTTTCTGTTTGTGTATCTGTCTTGCTTTCTTTCTCTGTTTCTCTCTCTCTCTCTGCTTCTTGCTTTCTTTCTGTCTGTTTTTCTCTTTATGTTTCTGTCTTGCTTTCTTTCTCTCTCTCTCTCTCTCTCTCTCTCTCTCTCTCTCTCAGGCAGTAAGCAGTGGTGGTTTGGAGGAGGAACTGATCTGACTCCAGTCTACATCAATGAGGACGACGCTGTTCTTTTCCACAGTGTTCTCGCACTTCGGACACTGTTCGTGTTGGGCGTCATAATGGGGCTGAAGTTCTTCACCATGCTGGGAGGAGTGTGAGGCGCCGCGTGCGTGCGTGCGTGCGTGCGTGCGTGCGTGTGTGTGTGTGTGCGTGTGTGTGTGCGTGCGTGTGCGCGTGCGTGTGCGTGTGCGTGTGTGTGTGCGTGTGTGTGTGTGCGTGTGTGTGAATACAGAGTGCGCGTCAGTGTTGCAACACGCTGCATTGTACAGACACACTACAGATGTTCTGAGTCACTGAGTTAGACTCAGAGTGCAGCTTTAACAGATGTGAATGCGTCTGCCATTTTCTTTTTCTTTTTTTAATCTAGTGCAGCGGTGTCACAGTTTGAAATTCTCATGGTATGATAAGTTTTCGTATCTCGTGGGTGGGGAACAAACGTCCCCACAAGGATAGAAATACCAGCCATTTAAAAACACACAAGCTGCTGGTGAAAATATGTAAGAAATCTTTCCCCCGAGTCAACACTAACGAGACTTCTTAATTTTATTATTTATTACTCATTACCCATAATGCACTCTGAGTATACATCTGGTTTAACCTTGATTAAGAAATGAGTTAGTTGGTTTACAACCACAACAATGAAGTGTAAAGTCACCTACATTTATTTATATATACATAATGAAATGTCCTGTTTCTCTAAACCTTTTTTTTTTAACTGCATCCACAATCATTAGTTAAGTACACTGCAGTTACTCTGTGGATTCCTCTGTCTAGCATCTAGCTGGTCTTTCAGCTACCTACTGAAGTGGCTACAAGTGTTCAAAGTTAGGATGTAAAATACTTCTTCTATCTTGTTAAACATTTATGGAAGGAGTCTCCAGTGTCAGAGTGTCTTTGTAACAGTCGAAACAGAGGAGTTTGTGCCTTGACGTTAACTCCTCCTCCTCCTCCTCCTTTAGGTGCGACCGGTACTTCTTCATCCGGCATCGCAGCGAGACTCGGGGCATCGGCGGGATTTTCTTTGACGATCTGGACTCGCCCAGCCAGGAGAAAGCGTTCAGCTTCGTGAAGAGCTGCGCTAAGACGGTGGTGCCGTGCTACCTGCCCATCGTCCGCAAACACCTCAACGACACGTTCAGTCAGCAGGAGAAAGACTGGCAGCAGATCAGACGCGGCAGGTGAGTGGCGCTCGTAGCGTTCTTCATACGATATGATAATTATTAATATCAAAATATAACATAACTGCACTGTGGTGTGTTTCAGGTACGTGGAGTTTAACCTGGTCTACGATCGCGGCGTGAAGTTCGGCCTCGCTACTCCCGGCTCCAGAATCGAGAGCATCATCATGTCTCTACCTCTCACAGCACGGTCAGTTACTGTGTGTGTGTGTGTGTGTGTGTGTGTGTGTGTAAGATCGTCACTAAAGAGTTGTTTCCTATAGGATGTTCAAAGAATAATCTTTAATCGAATATGCAGCTACAGGTTGTGCAATCGTGACCTTGTTGTAAATTCTGATCTTAAAAACTGTACAGGAAGTGGAAATCTCGGACTTGAATTCACTTCCTTCCGATTAGCTGAACTTTTTGGACTATTAGGTTCCCACTCGCGAACTTTGTGCTCCGTAAGCTGCCACCTCTGCCGCCGCCGCCTGGCGTTTAAGAAGAGGTAGAGCTCATAATGAATATCAAATATACGAGCATCAGCGAAAGAGACGAACAAACGTAATTCTGTCTCTTGCCCAGAACGTAGCACTGTGCACTTGCGCTCGGCTCATCCAGCACGCAGGTCACCGCCGGGTGTAAACAGGAGCTTCCTGACATTGTCCAGAGAATACGGTAAACTCTTGAACTCTTCTCCTCTCTGTGCAGATGGGAGTACATGCACGAGCCCGCTCCAGGCACTAAAGAAGCAGAGATGCTGGAAGTTCTACGCAACCCCAAGGAGTGGATCTGAGAACACAGACACACGCATACAAACACACACACGCACACACATACCGAGACACTAAAGGTCCTTATAATGGGGGTGATGTCACTGCTGGCATGCTGACGGCGTGGTGAATTTTCTTCTTTACTCTCCAGAGACATAACTGAGACTTTGTCTTCAGTGTTTTCTGCCTTTTCTTCTTTCTAGACATCTGTTTCAGACTCGCCCTGCTAATGCTGACCCCGGTCTGTACGGGACGTGGCCCATTTCACTCGTTACACACCTAGTAGCTTTGTAATGCTTGTTTAACACTTCTCCTGTAGCTTAGTGTGTGAGTTCTGCCTGATTTTTCGATTCGTCCTCCTCAGCTGAAGGACTGCTGCTCGTCTCCTGTGTGTGTGTGTGTGTGTGTGTGTGTGTGTTCCCTGATAAAGGAGCTGTGTGTATGAGGCTGGGCTGTATTGTATGAATTGTACTGTTCATGTGACACATTTGTAATTTTATAAGAAGATAAAGTTAATATAAATGTTATGATTTGTAAAAGGGCCGTCCGCCTCTGAGAGTGGGTGAAGATGTGAAGATGTGATGTTATTCCTTTAACATCACATCTCAGCGTTTATTTTTATCCTGATTGCCATGAACCACGTTCGTAGCGTACATTATAACCACAGACAAGAATTCTGCTGAAATATTTTCCTGCACTGAGACAAGAACCGAGAACGGAGCAGAAGAGACGTCTAAGGGCAGCTGATGGACTTCGTCAGTAAACACGAGTGATGAACGCAGTTTTAAAGCAGTAAAGGAGGGAGGATGAGACAGAAATGAGAGAACATCTTATTAAATCTGTTCTCATGGAGGTTTATCAACTTTCCAATTCTGGAGCTGTGCAGTAAAAACAGTAGTTCTGGGTATTTTTGTAGCGTCTGTACGCCATTAGAGCCACAGCTCCACTTTACACTTCAGCATTAACACAGAAGAAGCAGCTCTATCTCTGATGGGGCCGGAGCTACAGAGTTAGAGCTTTATATACAAAAACCTTTGACTGGAGAATTTCTGGAAGTGTTTCACTAAAATAGTTTTGCTTAAATAAACATTTATTAGAAATACTCGACAGCTGCCCTTAGACTTCCTGAGAGTATTCCTTTAATCCTCAGATAAAACTGGATGAAATGAAATGAAATGACATGTAAACGCACCGGCGTGTTTTAGAGAACTTTGTGTTGCTACGATTGATTATTTCCGTAAGAGAGACGTATAATTGCGCGTTTATAAGCCTTCACTAGGGGAATACATTTCTAAGATTATTGTGGCTTTGCTTTTAATAAAAACAAGAATTTATTTGTATAATCTGCATTTTTTTATACTTTTATTTTCACAAATCTCATAAATAATAAAAAAAATAAATCTTTAACACTATCTGAAGATGCCTGATTTTATATCTGCGAACTCAACATCACCGTGGAGAAAAACACATTTCGCTTTCTGAGAACGCCTGCAGCTTTTTTTCTAATCGCTTTCTCCTAATCTGTTGAAATGTGAATGTTAAAATACTTGTTGAAATGTTGGAAAACTCAAAGTTACAGCTTCACCTCTGACTATTTCAAAGCTCTGACACTGAGACTCCTTCCAGAAATGTTAAATAAACGTCTCCTTACAGAAAACTTCACCATACTGATGATTTTTTTTAAACGTTTATGTGGAGCGTCCACCGTACACGTCCCTGTGAACGAGCTGTTGCTATAGAAACGATCACGTATTAGAGCGAGCGCATTAATATAAACCTGCGCTACTGTCAGAGCTGCTGGTATAGAGAACTAATCAACACCTTCTGACCAATCAGAGTCCAGGATTCAACAGCACTGGTGTCTGTTAGCAAATATCACAATGACACAATGAAACAAACCAAATGACATGGGTCAAAAAACTTTTTATTACATTAAAAAAAAAATTCAAGCTTAGTAATTTTCAAAAAAAATATTTTCCCCCCCAATATTATACACACATTTTAATGTTATATTTTCTGAATAAGGCCTAAGCGGAACAGCACACACTCTTAACCGAAGCCACGCTGTCGCTCGCTGGGTCACGTTTCACACCGCTTTCTACACACAACAAATCGGGAAAAGAGTGAAGAGTGGAGAGAGCGAGAGAGAGAGAGAGAGAGAGAGAGAAACAGCCTTTGCCATGTTGTGTATCATTTATAATAATTTTACATGAGTAACATTGCTCTTATAAAAGTGCATTCACACATCACATAATGATAAAAATTGCATTTTGTTATGTTGTTATAGTGTATACACACACACACACACACACACACACACACACACACAATCCTATAAAGGCTTTCTGAAAGCATGCTTCATTCCTCAAGACAATCAGCCTGTAGGGTTAAAATCTTTTTGTGATTTAACGAGACCACTTCATCCTGTAGGAGGCGCTAAAGCTCTCAGCTCAACAAACCCCAAAAGCACCCAAGAGCACTGCTAATAAATGGTAGACACACACACACACACACACGCACGCACGCACGCACGCACGCACGCACACGCACACACACACGCACACACACACTAACCATTAACATGAAGGAAAACTCCACCCTGAAACACATTAGTGTGTTTATACTGAACTATTCGTGACGTGTTTTGTGATTCCGGTGCCAGTTTGTTGGTCGTTGCCGTATTTTCGTTATCGGTTGGCGGCTGTGGGCCGCTCTGATGTCGCATGGGCGCGTTGTCATGGTTACTGATAGCGCAGTTACGATGGAGTTTGAAAGGAGGGAAACATTTCGATGATCTCGAACCGAAGTCATCTTTTTTTTATTCCCGTTTTTCAATCAGCAACATTTAACTGGGTGATCAAACCGCGCTTTCGGGTCATTTTCAGCGCTATTAACAGTGAACGCTCAGAGGTTAGAGCTCCCAGCTGTCATGAATGCAGCATTAATCCCACTGCACCTCTACCAGGTGGAGAAGAAGAAGGAGAAGAAGAAAAAAAAAAGAAAGAGAGACTCAGAAAAGTCACACAAAGTCAATCAGGGTGGAGTTTTCCTTTAAGTTTACGCCACGCAGTTCTAACATGAGCTTCATGCTTTTATTGAATATTCAGTGTGAGAAGTTCGCTTCTGTAGTTTGGCACTAGAGCTACGAGGCTGATGTAGCTAACGTAAAGAAAGTCACCCGCAATCTCAGACAACCCCGAGAACAATCTCAGGCGGCCATCTTGGGCATCTTAGGCTCCGCCTCCTAAAATAAGTTCATGTAGACATGAGGTTACTATTTTACTATTTTGGGTAAAGATTTTGGGTGACGTGGTCTTGGCTCATGGACTGACTACGTTTGTGATAAGAGGAAAAAAAATTGTGTACTTTTTTTTTTAACCAAAAAATTCCTTTAAACACTACGTAAACTTTTGGACATCTTAAGAAATGTCTTGCATCCAAATATGGCTTTGTGCAGACAAAACTTGAGAAGAATTAAAAAAATACATTTCAAAAATGTAAATTTTCACAGGAGAAATGTATACTTCAGTATCTTATTTATAAAAAATAAAAATAAAAAAAATAACACTCCACGACACACTTCACCTCAGACGTTAAAAACCGTGTTAGTGAACTCCGTGCACATCAGAAATCCTGAAATCAATTCAAGCAAAAACAAACAAACAAACAAACAAACCAACGTGTGCTGCATGACGCTGTGTTTTAAAGTAGTTATTACAGTCTGTGAGGTTATTTTCACCTGATTTTCCTGCAGCAGTGTTTCATTATGAACAAATTCACTTTGTTTTTAAAAAAAGAGTAAATAATAGAAAGAAATAGTGCATAGCAAATTTTCCACTTCTGCAAACCGTCATACTGGACGTCGCAATTTACAGATGATGAACTTCGCAACTTTTTTAAGAGCGATTCACAAAATTATAGTGTTTTTTCCTTTAAAAATGCTGTAAATTAACAGTAATTAAGAGTTAAACATTTGATCTGTTACGGTCTTTAAATCTGTTCTAACGCTGCTTTTCAATCGGCTGAACGCTTTCATTTATTTTACTTTACGTCGCTTGCAGCCACGATAAAGAAAATACAACTTCTTGCTAAATTAAAACTCTGAATCTCTGCGTGATGTATCTCAGTGCACCGGGATTACAGATGAATGAGAGGCGGTATAAGAGGAATAAACCACTCTGTCATGCGGGAAGAGAAGAATAACCGATGACCCTCGGTGTGATGAGGAGGAGGTGATTATGTTCCTATAACGGCACATATTGAACTGGTTTATTCTTCTTATACCACGGCAATTCACAAAAGACTTTTTATCCATTTATAGTTACATTTAATGCTAAAGAAGTTAGTTCCTGTTCGTTCCTCACTTGCACTACAGCAGCTATAAACAGTCGTTCCCTCACCAGCCTTAACCATAAGACAAATCTGAGAAACAAAATGCATCATGATGATTAAGTTGCTAACAAAGTGCTAGCACAATTAAAAAAAAAACAAAAAAAAAACAGATCGCATTTTTCTATTTTTGATGCGATACTGGTATCACATTTATACCTAAAACTGTAATTATAAATGGATAAAAAGTAAAACAAAATATAATCGTAGACGAGTGTTATTTTTAAAAGAAAATAAAAGTGGTCGTTGATTACTTTCCTACAATAGCACGACACCTAGTGCTTCATTCCTTACGTTTCTCCGACCGCTACTAGAAACGGCGGTAACGTTTTTCTTTTCTGTAAATTTAACTGAAAGGAGATACGCTCAGTCTGAAAAACCCGATGAGTTGAGTCGCATCGCCTCTGTTCACGGAACTAAGCTGCATAAAACGCGGCAGGAGTTTAATCACATTCATGCGCACGCTCACGTCAAACGAAGCGTCACTTGCTGGTGTGAATGGAGCTGAATGCTAGCGTTATGCTAGTTTGGCTACGGCACTGCACAGGTTAGCGCTTACTCTCCTCTCACGCGCTCGTTTCCTATCGATCGGGAGCATTAGAGCACGCGCTGTGTGTTGCAGCTATCGGATCGTGGGTGCTACTGTTGCAGTGTGTAATGAGCTGGAATATTGGACAGCTCAGAAGAAGAAGAAGAAGAAGAAGAGTGTGCTTCCTCGGCTTTTCTCCATCCTATGACTCAGGCTTTTTGCACCCGGGAGCTGAGGTTTGGCTTGATTTCAGGGTTTCAGGCCCAGCAGCAGTGAAGCCTGATGAGGAATGACAGCGAGACGGATAACTCGCAGCAGCAGCAACAGCAGCAGCAGCAGCAGCAACTGTTCATGTTCGTTCTTGATAAACAAAACCACTGTGTTTCCTTTGCTGGTTAGGATGCGTTCGGATTTAAAATATCTTTCCCTGGACTATAAGATGCACATTTTTGCCCGTTTGTTAGCGTTTAGCGTCACTATCTTTATAACAGTAGTCGTAACACGCCAGTAGTTATGGGAAAAATTTTCTCAGGGGAGCAAAGTGGAAAGTCTTGGCACCGGATATATTGGGACCAAACCCAAAAAAAAAAAGATTCCTACTCTGCATTTGGACTCTGACTCGTTTTTCTTTTAACGACTCGTTCACATGGGTTTCGGGGTTTGTGTTTAAGAGTCTTAATCACTAAAAGAACCAGCATAAAAATGACTGATGTTAGAATTTAGTAACTATGGCAATGTATAAAAAAAATAAAATAAAAAATGCCTGTTGCACCTTACGCTCAGGACTGATATATTCTGTGGTAAACTATTTTTTTTCCATGTTTTTGGAAAACAAATCTATTTTCTTCGCTGTTAGAACTTGATCAATGTTGGCGCTCTTATTTCTGGCGTTTGCTGGTATTAGATGTATTAAAACGTCTGTTTCAGCAGTGAACTGGCGAGTCGCGCCGTCTCTCATCGTAAAGAGCACTAACAGGAGCAGCGATCGGCGTGGAGTAAACCTCGGGAGTGAGGGCGCGTTGTGATTGGAGCGCCCTTCACTTGGCCTGACCAATCACAGTGTTGCTCGCAGAGCCTCTGACAATGTCTTCGTACTGGGGCGGAGGCTCCGTCTCCACGTGCACATCCATGTGACCCACGGCTTCCTCGTATGACGGAGGCGGATCCGCGACGCTGATCTGCCCGGGTGTGATGTCGTCACCGGAATAGGCGGGGTCGGGCTGATAGCTTTGCCCCCACTGGTCCATGGAAACGACGGCGAGGGCGGAGTCTCTCTGGCCGATGGTGGGGCTGCGCTGGGATCTTTTGCGCAAGTGGCACCTCCACGCGGTGAAGGAGACGGCGGCGATGAGCAGCAGCAACAGCAGCAGGGGCAGGACTAGGTACAGCGAGTTGACTCCGCCCACTATGGACTGAAGTCCTCCGGGTTTGGGGCTGCTCTCGCGCTGGTATTCCTCCCAGAATCGCCGCTGCAGCCAATCACAGAGCACAAGGGAGGGGTCAGATTAAATCGTATAACAAACGCAAACTTTTCTCATACTGAGTGAGTAATTAGATAAATATCAACATCTTCAACACACAACATTGTTATCAAGGATCTCTGGCAAGCAGCTGCTCAGTGCTCCTGGGACTTCCATCTCCTGGTAAACACGGTTTGCTGATGTCACAGCTCGACCTCGCTGGGCTCCATGGGTTTTGTTCATGCAGCGATCTCTGTTGAACTTACTATTTTTATCCTAAGCGTGGACCACAAACATTTTTAGAAATGACTACACAAAATGTCTAAGCCAGCTAACCAAAATTTCTAACGTCAGATATCAAGTTCGCCTGAAAGCTCAATCAGAAATTCAGCTATTTACTGAAAATCGATGAACAACAACCAAACTGGGTTTAAAATTAGTAGCTAAGGGTGGATGCTTCTTCTGGGAACATTAGAACATCAGGTAGATGGAAACCTTTCTTTAAAAAAAAAAAAAAAAAAAAAAAAAAAAAAAAAATTAAAGCATCAATAAAAAAGTGAAACCCAGTGTAAAAGTCCACCTAAGAAAAAACTCCCACAAAAGTCATATTAAAGGAAAACACATAAAAAAACACATAAAATAATCTTAAAACATTTAAACGCACAGAAGGAAAGCTACTCAAAACAAACAGATAAATAAAATAAATAAAACACCCAGATGGAGTCACTTGAAAAGAACATCGCATAAAAAAAACAAACAAACATAAAAATAAAATAAAAGAAAATAAATAAACCTATAGAGAACCACATACATACATAAAACTCACATAGGGAATAAATAAATAAATAAATAAATAAATAAATAAATACCTGCAGATTATTAAAAAAATATATTCTGCATAGAAAGTATAAAAATAAAAACATACCACATAAAATCTGAGGTAAAAAGTAAGACACACGAACGGAAAAACCAGATAATAATAATAATAATAATAATAATAATAATAATAATAATAATAATCTCAGAAAGTAAACCACAGGAAGTAAAACAAAGCATAAAACGCACAAACTTCAGCAGTGTTTTTCTCAGGGATACGGTTATGGTTATAATTAGTTGCTGCACTAACTTGTGCGATGAGCGTGTGTTTAGTTATGTCTCATTCATTTAACGGTGTAAATTTAATTAAAAATAATTAATCGGCGATAATAGAACAAGTCATGACGCTGTTGCCATAGTGACGACAGTCCTGTGAAAAATCATTGTGGTAAACTCGACGGCGTAGGAGGTTCGGTGAGCAGCGGTATAGATTTCACCACGGCTACGTGTCTGTCACGTCCGGAATACGTGACTGTTTTCTGAGCTGAAGGGGTGAGGGTGTAATTTTAGACTCCAGGCTCTACAGAAACTCACGGCCTTCGACAAGCCGTCACACGTCACCAACTGAACACGCTGAATACATGCAGCTCTCTCTGGCTGTGTCTGGGATCTGTGTGGTTTTCAGAAAGGGGCGTGGTGTTTTTTTGTTTTGTTTTTTTTTTTAAATAGTTTTTGTAAACTGAGGCACCTGTTTCTCCACCAGCTCCATAAATAGCTCAGAGGAAATTCCACTTTGCACTTTGCCCTGCAATCCAGTGCTCGAGTCCTGAAGTGTAAAGAGACACGGACCAGAGCAGAATTTCCTCTGAGCTCTTTGTTAACCAGTCAGGGGAAGCAGGTGCCTCAGACTTCAACACGTTAAGAAAAAGGAGGAAAGACATAATAATGTTCACTGCTTTTTTTTTTTTTCTTAACTTCGGTAACTGAGCTGTATTTGGTTGTTGGGTGCTGTTGCTGAAGTGTGATTGGTTGCTTAAGTGTGATTGGTTGCAGGGTGCTGTTGAATTGTGATTGGCTGTTGGGTGCTGTTGCTGAAGTGTGATTGGTTGCTTAAGTGTGATTGGTTGCTGGGTGCTGTTGCTGAAGTGTGATTGGTTGCTG
>CM074952.1:1659146-1686104 GCA_037577455.1 Pangasius macronema | reverse complement strand
CATTCCAATCTAGTCACTTTTATTACAACCCACCTGCCATCTCTCACTCTGTCAACACACACACACACACACACACACACAGAGAGAGAGAGAGAGAGAGAGAGAGAGAGAGGGAGAGAGAGAGAGAGAGAGAGAGAGAGAGATTGAGTGGAGAGGCAGAAACAGAGAGGGAGAAAGGGAGAGTGAGTGAGAGAGAGTGAGAGAGAGAGAGAGAGAGAGAGAGAGAGAGAGAGAGATTGAGTGGAGAGGCAGAAACAGAGAGAGAGAGAGAGAGAGAGAGAGAGGGAGGAGGAGGAGGAGGAGGAGGAGGACAGATGGGGTGCTGCGTGTGGGCGGGCTTTAGGACCCTGCAGGTGCGCCGTGTTTTGTGTTCAGTAATGTGCAGTGCGGATCCTCATCCTCAGAGCGCGCGACCCTCCGCCTGACTTCCAGCCTCGCGCTTTCTCCGCCTTTCTTCCCTCCGCGCGGAGCCTCAGCAGCAGCAGCAGCAGCAGCATCACCACCGCAGAGTCGCCCCGAGCGCGAGCCCCGAGCGCCTGACTGCCCGAGTGCCCGAGCGCGAGCCCCAGCCGCCGCCCCGCCGCCCCCGCTGCTGATGGCCTCGTCCGCGAGCGGCATGGAGGAGGCGCGCGGCGCGGCGTCCTCGTCGGCGCCCACGCCCCTCAAGCTGGTGGGCCTTGTGTGCGTGTTCCTGGCGCTGTGCCTGGACGTGGGCGCCGTGCTGAGCCCCGCGTGGGTCACCGCCGACCAGCAGTACTACCTGTCGCTGTGGGAGTCGTGCTCGAAGTTCGCCGGCGCGAGCGCGTGGCAGTGCAGCGGCACGCTGAACACGGGTGAGCGAGCGCTCTCAACACACACACACACACACACACACACACACACACACACACACACACACACACGATAAACAAGCAAAGCAACCGGGCGCAGTTTCACCCTGGATATCTATATGACGATATAATATCGATATCACGATAAATTGTGTCACAGTATCGCGGGTATCGTAATATCACAATATCGACCACCTTCAGTGATAAGATTCTGATGCAAGAGCTGTTTAAAACCTTTCAATATTATTGTTGTTGTTTACTTCTTTATATTAAGGCAACACCCTGCATGTGAACAGAGTAATTTCTAAAAATAACAAAAAACAGGTATCATAATTAATCTTCCACATCTGCTGGTTTTATTAGATTAAAACTTTTTTTTTTTAATTGACATTGGTTTATGCAAATGAGGCTTCTATAGTTTATACGCGGTTAAACGTACGAATTACTTTGTAATCAGTCACCCACTACAACCTTCATTTTTGACAAATAAAGCTGCACTGTGGAGACATTTTGAATCAACATTGTTGAATTAAGAAAATAACTTTTCGTGGATATATGACATGACGTGAATGTGAAGTGGGCGGAGCTTAAAGCATTCTGCAAAGTTTCGGATAATGCGGTGTCCGAAAAATGACAAGATCGGTAAAATAACCATTCTTCTGTTCGAATTTTGATATTTTTCTTACTATATTTTTTTTAAAGAAGAGGAATTATAGATGCAGTTTACCCACAAATCATTTCTGCTTGTAGGGTCTGGCTTTAAATCTCCACTGACTCCATTAGAAAGCTATTGCACTGCTATTTTTAATAATTTATTGTAACGCTGAGACGTGCTTTGTGCGTATTTTTGTCCAGAGCGAGTTTATTGACATGAATATTACATTACAGCATCGCTAAAGCACTGATGTTTCCGTATATCCATCTGTAGATCAGTTATTTAATATGTTTCTGCTGAAAATAATATCATTAATTAATTATATCTCAGTATATCTGTGGACTGAAACAAGGTTCTTTGACAAGTCTGGAAAACATTTGCAGTCAGAATCATATAAAGGGGCTAAAAATGTCAAAAAACATGACATGACCCTTTTAATTTTCCCGAGGACAGTCAGCAGAAGACGTTTCTTGTGTCTGTCTGACTTTATATCTTTATTGACGAGAGTGGATCATGTTACAGCGGTTTATCTCGCGTCTGTCAGCGTATCGATCCGTAATTTTTAGACGATTCGGATGTAAACGGTGTCATCCGGTCATGTCATTATGTAATATTATAATATATAATATCATTATCCTATATAATTATACACATATACATCCTTAGGCATTGAGTTGTCAATTCAGGGTCAACTTAAGGTCACGCAACTTTAAAAAGAGAGGATATGGAAATGTACGGCTGAGTGCATCATCATAAAGTCTAAACGTGAGATTCGTGTAGCACATTTAACAAAATCCGAATGCTTCCGAAGCACGAGCGTCGCGTTCGCGTCTTCATCACATTTGGGAAAAAAAGGATTATTGAGTTTGGTTAAGGGTCTAAAATGTGTATTAGAGCCTGTACTGGTACTGATATCATGCTCATTTACTTATACTCGTTAAAATAAATTTAAAAAATGCTCCGAGATCAAGATCTGATAGTGAGTGATACCCTGTAACGTAAACCAAGTGATTGCTTTTTGCAAAGCTTTCTGCAAACCGCTCTGTGAAAATATCGGAAGGAGGAGCTACAGCGTCTCCTAACAACACAAGCAACCCGATAGAACGTCTTAATGACAGTATGTTTAATACAGAGTGCGCAGAGCAGTATCAGCATACTCACACTACTTAAAAATGAGTGCTCAGTGAGGGCAGTGAAACTGAGAGCACTTCACTTCTGCGAGCACTGAGCACTGAGCACTGAGACGCACACTTCCTTTACACTTTCCTTACGGATCACGGTGCGGGTTTTAATGACCACGCTCGCTGATACCGCTCACGTCCTCACCTTCTCTATTAAACACGCTGTTCAAATGTCATGACGTCTTAAACATAACGAGAACTTAAACCATGTTCCACCATGTCCATGAAGGATTCATGCTAAGTACGTTACTCATTTTGGTATCGAATACCAAAAAAAAAACACGTACTCGTACTCGTTACATATGAAAAAATATGCATCCCTAAAAAGCGTCACAGTTAGCAAGTGAGACAGAACAAAAAAAACAAAATGATTCAGGACTCTAGAGTGAAACTTCTTATCTCTCTGTGTTGTAAGATAACTACAAGCCCAGGAGCAAGACCCTAAATGGACAGATTACTGTGGCACAATGTAAGTAAGGGCTATAAGAGACGTCTCGGACCGTTCGGTGCTCGATGGGCCACAACACGGCGTGAAATGATGACTATGAACTCCTCTAAATCTGGCTGCCAGGACACCACCACGACTTAACCCTAATGAGGCCGTATCTCAGGAGTCACATGGCCCAGATCTTAAAAGAAAGTTTGGTAGAAAAAAACGAATAGGACGGGTTCGAAATTTGTCCTAACGAACGAAAAACGTGGGAATACACTGATTTTCATTGGTTTAAACCGAATAGCTCAGCACTGTCCTAAAACTAGCAGTGGTTCTAGCGTTAAGCGCATCTATAATTAGCACTACAGATCATATTAGCAACTGACGAAAGCTAGCTTCAACATCTGAGATATTTTGAACACCGTAACAGCTCGTTTTGCTTGTTTATAAGGTGTTGCGTACATTACTTTATTTCACTGTTTGTATATTTTAGCGATACAAGACAGTCTAGAGAATGAAATTAGCACATCTAGCTAGCTAAAGTGCTGTTGCAGTGACTTGACATGTCATTTTTATGGAGTGAATACCTCATCAAGAAAAGAGATACTTTATTTACTGACAGTTGTAGACCTCTAAACAGATGACATATTCTCAACTTGTCCAAATTTGACTTAGTAAACCCACACCTTTACAAATGTCGTCCACGATTAGTGAGTAGCGATCAAGTATTTCTGTTCTGCTCTTTCTTTTAATTCACCGGTTGTTGCACTCGGACAATGTGGGAATGTCACAGCGGGCCCAGCTGGGATTTCTTTCTGCTTTTGTTGCCCTGAAAATGGGCTTTTTGTCAGGGTTCAGTGAGAAGGGAGGCTAACTTGGCCATGCTAACTCCCCCGAGACATTAGTGTGCACGCAGATTAGTTACCACGGCAACAAGTGGCCCATTTCCCACCGACTACAAGAAACTCAAGCTACTTTGTTATTGCAGGTTGACGTCGGTCTGGTCCTGGATGGATAAGATGACTGAATATTTGAGATGTTTTGAAGGTTTAGAGTTTTTCAGTTGTGTAAAAACAACAAACAACTTTTTTTTTCTGTGTCTGTTGTTGTCCTAAAAAAAAAACTTTAGTTGGACTCCTTCTAAACTTCCGAAGCAGCAGAGACGGAGCAGGAGTCGGAGTCGGAGTCGGAGCCATATCCACTCCAGAGCTTTATCGATCCGAGCCTCACCATAATCCGTCACTCTACTTATTCTCCTACTTTCCCCCGTGTGTCATGCACTGTGCATTAAACAAATCTCATTAGCTTTGCAATTACCGCTCGGCTAACGTGGCCGTCTACAGAACTCCTTTATCGACATGCTGACGACGCGGCTTGCTCTGGATAGCTGTTTCGGTTAGCGATTTGTTTGCATTAAGGATTAACTATTAAATTAAGGCATTAATATGCTCACACACACACACACACACACACACACACACACACACACACACACACACACACAGAGAGAGAGGAGACAGAGGAATTTGGCTAAAGTGTGTGAGAATGTACTTTTTGTGATGACGCAGAATGTGAAGGGCGTGTGTGAAGCTAATTTCTTCTCTCTGTGTGTGTGTGTGTGTGTGTGTGTGTGTGTGTGTGTGGACCTGTCCCTGTTTCAGTACTATTTTTAACACACCCTCGTCCACTCTCCCTCACCAGTGTGCTCACGCTTTATAGGTGTAGTACTACCATATTAATACTGTAAATTCGAGGAGAACCTACCTAAAGTCATATAATTTTTTGGTGGGGGCGGGGCTTTGATAGCTTTGAAACCAATCAGGTTTGATATGCAAATTATTCACGGATGACACCGTGGTTCCCGAAAACCTTTAGCCACAGAACCTGTGTGATAAGCTAGCTAGCAGTTTGACAAATGACATCATGGTTGTTATGGTAACGTGGTCGTTAAAACGGCAGTGCAGAAAATATGCTCGACAGCTTCGAACCAATCGGGATTGATATGCAAATTATTCCTCATTGATGATGATGACGACGAGGCACGAGGAAACTTTCAGCTAAAATCGCTAGCTAGTGTAATGATGAGTAAAAATCATTGCTGGTATGGTAATGACAGATGAATAAATAGATAAAAAAGAAAAGGAAATTACGATGCACAAAATAATTTCAACAGCTTTGAACCAATCAGGATTGATATGCAAATTATTCACAGATGATGACGCGGCCACAGGACCTGCGTGCTAAGCTAGCTAGGTGTTTTAGCTAATGTTAGCGATGTTCAGAATTGTCGTTATGGCATTCTAAGTCAGGTTACTAACTAGTGCGTGGGTTAACTAGCTAGGGTGTGTTAAGTAACTAGCATGTTAACTAGTAATAAATAAGCAATAAAGTTATGTTGGATGTCTCGTACAGATAAAACAGGCATTCTAAAAAATTTAAATCAATTTTAACTTTAGCTTTTTTATATTTTATTATTTTATTATGTAGATTGAGATTTTATTTCTTCAGTTAATCCACCACTTTTATTTATTTATTTATTTATTTATTTATTTTTGTTGGTTTGAAAAGGAACAGCGATTCGTTCATGATCAAACCTCCAAGGAGCCATCAAACAAACGAGTTTACGCACCGATTTCATAACCGTGGGACATCGTCGCGACTAAAGCGGTCTCCCCTTTACCTCTTCCCTTCAGCGCAGGGTGTGTTAAAAAAACAATATCGGAACGCAACCCGCATCTTCGCGGCCGACTCTCGTCCCTCTTCTCATACCATCATGTGTGTTGGTATATTTTCATTTTTTCCTGCAGGGCGTTGCAGTAAGCGGATGAGATATAGATTTCAGTAATTAACGTTTTGATTCTTATCAGCATTTCCCCCCTCTGTGATCCTGCAGGGTTTTTTTTTCTTTTGGGATAAGATCTTGTTCTGCTCGGGTTCCTCGAAACACACGTCCCAAGGTGCCTCAAAGACATTGTGTTAAAAAACATTTCAAGAGATGAGGAATGACAATCTGAGAGCTCGGACCCCCCCCACACACACACACACCTCGCGGAAGAGCGTTGTTTGACAGACAGTGGGTCGAGACAGCTCTGTTATGACTTCCTGTAGTGACAGACGCATCCGTAACTCAGAATCGTGAACCTTATATGGAAACGAGGGCTTGTTTATGTTCCAAGCCTCAGAATCCCAAGGACCCCGAAGACGTTTACGAACAACACGTATTAAACGCGACTGCTTTATGGTGGGGGAAATGATTTCGTTCTTCAGGTTGAGCTTTACGGTTGATGCAGGTGATAAAAAAGGTAAAGGAAATGAAAGGGCTTTTAATGAGATGCCCGTTTTCAGTGTCTCTTTCTACGACTCCTTTTAAAAAAGATCCATCTTCACTGATGATGCCATATACAGCAGTTTCGCTCAGGCCTCGGGGGAAATAAGGAGGAATGTAGGAATGTTCATTTCTTCAGGCCACAGGACCTGCTGAAGGATAAAAATAGGACTGGAATGTAGCGCGTAATATTAGCGGGGAGAGAAAAACAGCTTCTTAGGACACTTTCACACCTATTAGTCCAGTTAATGTATTGTTCTATTGGTAGGGTTTCATACTGCACATTTTAAAGGAACCAGTGTGTGGATTAAAAAAACAAACTGTTGATGAGGAAAACTTGAAACTTTGGCTCGCTGGACAGAAATACGACGACGGAAAAATCGAGGAGAAATCATAACAAAAATACTTGCAAATAAATGATTACATTATCATATAAATCAGGAGTTTCTTAAACCTTTTGCAGCCAAAACGTTATGTTACTTTAACTGTAAAATACATTTCACCGACTCCTGAACATAATCCAACTATTCATATTCATATATATATTCTGGTTATTTATTTCAGCCTTTTTTATTCACCCACAGAACACTTTATTCGGGGTGAAATTGTTTAAAAGCCGACTGACTTGCTTTTGAGTTATTGAGGTTTTGGTGCGATGAGTCACGCAGGCTGATAACTTTAAGAACATAACAACTTTACAACATTTTGTGCGTCACATCCATCGTTTTTTCCTTTCTCCGTCATGTTTATTGTTTCCTCAGCTCAGGGAAACATGTTTGAAATACACACACACACACACACACACACACACACACACACACACACACACACACACACTACAGATACAGTATAGAACAATCGGATTCAAAAGCGCTGGAGTATTTCTTTAAAACAGAACAGCAGTTAGAAACAGAGATCTAGGGAATAACACACTTCGGGTTGTGCGGTTATGGAAAAGTAATCCACGCGGGGAGTGGGGGGGGGTGTGTGTGTGTGTGTGTGTGTGATGCAGCTCAAAGCAATGCCGAGTTACTCTCAGCACCCTGAAGCTGATTATTTTCCTATAACAGTGTGTCCTGAAGTGTTTTATTCCTCTTATACTACAGCACATAAGTGTACATCAATTTTAGTGTATTGATGAACAACATGTCATGAAACAAGTTAGTTCCTGTTTTCACTTACGCTATAGCAGCTATAAACAGTCGTTCCCTTCACCAGCCACTTTTTTTTTAGTAAAACGCAGCTCGTTTGTCCTGAATATGTCGGAAAACTTAGTTACATCTTTACCTCTGGCTGTTTCCAAATGCTGACACTGGAGACTCCTTCCATAAATGTTCAGTAAACACATTTGTCCTTACAGAAAACTTCAGCGTATCAATGATTATTTGTTTTTCGTTGTTAAGTAACAGCTCCACCACACCACCACGTCCCTGTGAACGAGCAAATTCTTAACCTTCTGACTCAAACCCTCCATAAACGAGTTAATTCCACACACGCTAAATAGCCAAACCTCAAAAATCTGGAACAACAAACGTCCCTCACTGGGTTTTTTTCCCCCTGCGTTAGTTTCTGTGCGCTTTGTTTTTGAACATGACACCACTGAACAGGAACAACTGATGCCCACAAAGGCTAATTTCATGCTAATGTGCGGCTAAACTCTGAGGTCAAGGCATTATTTCACCATTTGCTGTTGTTGGCTGCTTTGCTATTAGCGCATGCCGGTTGTGGTTCACGATGTTTGAACGTAAAAGCTTTTTCTCATGGACGGGCATCTCAGGGGAGCGCCGTTGTGATCGGCACGGCGGTGTGCTTTCTGCGTGCAGCAGGGTTAGCATCTGATTCACAAGGCTGTTTATTTCCTTGGTCTATTAGCAAGTGTCGTGCTAGTCGTAGCTTTAAGCAAAATCTCGTTTATACTGTACATCCATCCTGTACCGCAGTAACTAACAGGATCGTTAACACACTGTTTCACACAGGAACTGTCATGTTTTGAATGTGTTGGACTGTGAATTAGAAAATGCTAAGAGTTGGTATAGCTAGCTAATTACCTAGCGAAAACGTTTGAAAACAACTGCACTAAAAAAATATGGTCATGTGACACAAATTGGGGTGATGATGAGCTGGGAATGCCGTCATTATTACTACAAGATTCATTTTCTGGAAATTTCTGACGTAAAATAAATAAAGTAAGTAAGTAAGTTTGTTCACATTTAACTTTTGTGTTAACCTGCTGACAAAAGTATGCTAGCTAACGTTATTTGAAGAAAAATAATGCGCTGGTTTTATGTGATAAATATGCCAAATTGGTATTTTTATAAGCAAATTCTAAACATTAGATTAATTCCCTACATGCACATGTTTACAGTTAACGTTAAGTTATCTAAGTTACCTAGTTTTGGGCTGCTACATGACCATTAACGTTACGTCTAGCTAGTTATAAACGACCTCGCGTGTTCTCTGTAACATGATCTCGGCTAGCGATTCAGGCTAATTCTAATCCTGCGCTTAATATTCATGGCTCATGATTTCAAAATGTACACGGATATGATATTTAGTTAATGCCGCTATCTTTAGTTAGTTTAGAGTACTGAACACGAACAAGTTTATTAACTAGTTTACCTTATCTAGCTTGCACATCTTTGCAACTGTAGATTAGCTAGCTCTCTCAGAGAACAATCTTTATTAGGTCTGACCGAATTAGATAGCTTTTCTACAACTCTACGGAAATATAAATTTAAAACTTTCACACTAGCTGTTATATCTAGCAGGACTGACTAGCATGCTAGCGTTGGCTTCCACTCGCTGTACCCATGCTAAACTTGGCTAGCGGCGACTAGCATGCCTACCGTACATATTACCTATGAAGTATTCATTTTTAAAGTGATCTGTTGTACTTTTTATCTGTTTATAGATACATTTAATGTTGTGGAATACCCGCAAAACAAGATAGTTAATAAACTGTTAATGAAAACTTTTGTCTGCATCTTCAGATGTTCGTTGATATCCGTAGATTCCTGTAATACAGCATCTGAATCTGTGTAAAGCCGAGCAGGAAATATAACTGGGTGACAAAACGTTTCAGCCGAGTGAGTCTAGAGCTTTATTACCCGTAGCGACTTAATTAGCAAGGTAAATTAGCGAAGTAATATCCTGCTCGTTG
Source organism: Pangasius macronema (assembly GCA_037577455.1). NCBI lineage: Eukaryota > Metazoa > Chordata > Actinopteri > Siluriformes > Pangasiidae > Pangasius > Pangasius macronema. The sequence continues at coordinate 1,676,520 of CM074952.1, read as the reverse complement.
AAGGGAGAAGCGTTTTGCGCGTCAGTACGAGTGATGTCTCCTTTAAAATCTGTGCTTTGTAACTAAAGCTGAGCCGGAAATGTGCTGATTCATTACTCAATGCCGTGAAACCCTGAGCTAAATCAATAGCTCGTGAACTGGGATGGGATTTGATTTCACATTTTCTCAAGTTGTCGTTGCAACTTCTACTTCTGTACTCTACAAATAAAAAGCTAAAAAGCTAAAAAGCTGATTTTCACAAACGAGAGCCTTTACAACATTACGGAAAGAATGGCATTTAATTCCCTCAGCTCTTAAACCTGGAAAACCTGGTACCATTTCTAAATCTCGAATGTTGAAATGTTGGTATATTTTCGTTATTTTAATCACCACAGGAATGTCCTCATGGTCACGGGGTCAGATTAGGCTCAAACGGTGGTGTCTGGAATGGAAATATTTCTGTCTGTACTGTGCATCGAGTCTCGTAGGCTCCTATTTTGTCCTTTTTATTTTATTTTGTTGTGTTTTTGTTTTTGTTTTCGTCTCACCACCCCCTCATCTACGCACGGCCTATTGACATTCTCCAGCAGCATGCCGTGGAGATTTCGCTTTTGCTCTTATGCGCCGTCAGCGACGAGGTCTGGCATCTCCATTTCTCATGCATTGACATCTTCCCCTTTTCTTCTCGTCTATCTTTTTTATTCAGCCCCCCCACCCTCTTTCCCTCGCTCCTTGTCAGTGCTCCGTGGAGGATTCGATGCTATTTCTAGGCCCCACTCCAGTCGAGTGTCTTTAGAGTGCTTCTGAATAAAAGGCAGATGGAGAGACGGAGAAACAGAGAGAGAGAGAGAGAGAGAGAGAGAGTTAGAGGGAGGGAAGGAGGGAGGGAAGGAGGGAGGGAGTGAAGCATCCATTATGTGACGCCCCATTTATCCGAACAGAGTCAGTGATAAGCTCTCAGTGGTGCAAGACGGTTCACTGTTTTACAATTAGGCAAAAAAAAAACACTGTGTGTGTGTGTGTGTGTGTGTGTGTGTGTGTTTGTGTGTGTGTGTGTGTGTGTGTGTGTGTGGGTAATTACACAACGTTATTGTTATTCATGCCTGTGTAATCCATCCATACCCTTGCTTCCTTCTCACTCTGAAACCTGAACGTATTTCTTTTTTTACTTCTTTGTATCACCACACACATTCTCCATCCTTTCTTTTTTTTCTCCTTCTTCTTCTCTCCATTCTTTCAACACGCGCATTCGTTCCCAGACCAGCACGTACCCTTGAGACGGACAAATAAACCTTTTCCTTCCTTCTGATTCGATTGTGTTTCAGAACGGAGCTGCGCCTGTATCAGGACGTCTGTGTGTGTAAAATAAACCTGCGCTAAAAAGTCCCAGGACTTGCGTTTCGTTCGATTAGCAAAAGCTCTTCACCGGAAATCAGTGCTGGTGAATATTTAATCGCAAACAACGAACGCAGCCGTGCGTATTCTCACACTATTAGCATTCTTGGTGACACTATCTGAAGAGTATCTACAGAAATACTTTTTTTTTACATGGCAGATAAAATAACAGCCATTCATCATCATCATGAGCTGACTGATTGACAGACCCTGTGACTTTATATAACTTTTATCCATATTTTGCAGGTTTATTAGCTTATTTTTGCTAACCGCACTTTGAGAAAGTTGTAGAGGGTACATACATTTAATTAACACTTTATCTTAAAGGCATTGAAATCGTTCATTTGGCTGGCATTTGTGCTTCATAAATAAGAAGCTGTCCATTAAATATTTTAATACACATGGACTGAGCTGAGCGTTCAGGAAGATGCCATGCCATGTATTTTATCTACATTTCAGCCCCATTCCAATACAGCTTCTTGCCGTGTCATGAAAGTGATGCTAGTAAAAACAAGCTAATAACAAGATATAGAACGGATATAAAACAACGTCTGAGTCAGTTCATGATGATAATGATCATGATGGTTGTTGTATTTTCTCTCGTGTAAAAAGTTGCACGAATCCTCCAGTATCATCGTTCGCATTTTTTATGAAGCCTTCCATAAATTCTCCAGCATCTGCTGTATAAAATATTTCTGCGATTCCTACGGATGTGTTATAAAAGCACGATGTAGATTTGCAGGCGCTAATACGTTCTCGCACGTTATCGTTTCTATAGCAACAGCTCATTCGCAGGGACATGTACGGCAGGCACGCTGTGTTTTTAAAACACTGTTATTTAACAAAGAAAAATGTAAAAGCATTGCCATCTAACCGATTTCCGCATGATTAGTGCTTCATTTAATCCAAGCTTAGCTAGTGAGATTAATAAGCTATATATAGCTACTAGTTAAAAAAAAACTTACTTGTGGGCTGGCCACGCCCACAAACGACAACAGTTGCTACACAAAAAAAACAAAACTGTCCGAGCTGTTATAGAAGATGAATCAGCACATTCTGACCAATCAGAATCCAGAATTCAGCAGTGCAGTGGTATATATTTGTAACTGTTGTCATGGTTACAGTCCAACATGTTTTTATAATATCAGAATCATTGAAGTCAGAACTGCGATGAAATTTTTAAAACTGAAACAAAATATTCTGTCAACTTGTCAAAAAAAACGATATTTTTTCTGTTGCCATGGTAACAATCCCACTGTTTCGTCGCCACAGCCGCAGCTGATCCCCCCCGAACGAATCACGTGCCAATAAAAAGCATCACAGCGGCTGAAGTGACTCTCGGGCAGCATCGCAGCAGAAAGCGAGTGTTTACTCACCGAACGAGGACGTCCACAGAGCTGCTTAACGCACCGAGCTTATCCTCGCGCACTGACAAACTTTTACGTTAACCTGTCCATACGTAGCCAGGCTGAAACTACACAACAAAAGCTCACAAATCAGGGACCCACCCCGAAACCGAGGCCGAGCCGGTGTCAGACTTCACCTTCGCCACGGGTTAATAAGTGGATATACGAGAGTAGAGTTTAAATGTGTTAAGTGTGTTATAATAGTATACCGAGGATTATGGACAAAGAACACATTGTGCAAAGGTGTCGCTTTCACATCAGCTAATTACACACACACACACACACACACACACACACACACATTACAGAGGCTCTAGGACAATTCCAACATATCATGTCCACCCAGGAATGACGAGAATACGGATATTGTTTTCTGTACAGTAACACATTTCGTTTATACCTGGTGTATCTGTGGATTTCCCGTGTGTTTGGCGAGCGTCGTAGCGGCTCTCGCACTCAGAGATTTTAATCAATCAGAAACTTCACACTGCTGAAACTTTTCGACGGCCATCTTTGGTCATATCAACTCTCTTACGATTTGCGATAAATGGAAATGGAAATCGTACAGTGTAAACCAAGGTTAAAATCTCAGAGTGTGAGCAGTAGAAGGACGTCAAACTCACGTGACAGCTACAGATACAAATACAAACTAATCACGTTAATTAATATAATGTTACCAGCCTACATGCCTGACCCCTTGTACCCTGAGTTGCGAAGCTGCCACGAGCTAACAGATAGAAAAATATCCGAATTACTTCTGAAGGACGGACGTTTCATGTCGTCGTCTTTCAGCCTGCCACAAATGACTCCAAACTCACGAGCAAAGAATACTGTTACAACGTGTAAGAGTGAAAATGGATCTGAAAATCATTCAGTGTAAAGCCGGCTTAGCGTTTCTGATACGAAGCCAGCCACGCGTTCATGACTGAATTAACGAAACTCGATTATGGAGGGTCTAAGTGCTAAATTTGACCCTCCACAGCCGTTGCTTTAACACTTTCTGAACAGCATTTAGCTTGAATCATTGAATTTGATGTTTGAATCGTTGAATCGAATCTCTGTTCAGTGTATCAAGTTCGAGACTGATTCCTTCTTGAAATGGAAACCAATGAATCATGAATCAGTGAATCAATGAATCAGTGAATCGACTCACTGTCAGACCAAAGATTCACACCCCTCCAGTAAACGTGATCTGTGTTTGTGTTTGTGTTTGTGTTGCAGATTGGCAGATCGCCACGTTGGCGCTGTTACATGGAGGAGCCTTCCTCATCCTCATCTCCTTCATGGTGGCCCTGGTCTCCGTGTGCACGTGTAGCAGGAGGCGTTTCTACAGACCCGTCGCCGTCATGCTGTTCGCCGCAGGTGACCGCGAGGCACTCGTAGCGCACGCTCGTTTCTGATTGGCTGGCAGGGGTCGCGCTTCATGCGTGGAGTTTGCTGCATTGGGTTGTTAAAGAGTTGCGATAGTACTGGATGTTGTTTGGCTTGTTACCAAGACGACGAGACTGTAAGCTCGAACCTGCTCAACGCCGTAAACAAGATTAGATCACATATTTCGAAGAAGAGAGATAGATAGATAGATAGATAGATAGATAGATAGATAGATCCCTTTATTCACCCTAGAGGGAAATTCATAGTGCAACTCTTATGTAAGAGTTTTTTTATATTGTGTGCAAAAAATTCTTTTTCCATAGTAATTTAAATCACATACATTGTGCAATTTTTTTTAAATATATATACAGTGTACATATAATATTACATATATTACTAAATGTATTGCCTAATTAGTAAATCGAGGTCGTTAGCGTACTTGCTACTGCGAATCCTCGGATTAAAGGAAAAGTCGTGCTCTCGTCCCGTCTTGCTACGTCTATGGAGAGAGATTTTTAATTAAAGTGTTAGCATGAGAACATGAGCTTTAATCCCATTACCATTCCCAAAATAACTGCATGAAGATAATATTTTAAATGTTTTTTTTTTTTAAATGGGTCCGTTCCAAACGGAGCTTGAACTATGCCTTCTTAAATAATCCTGCAGAAGGCTTACGGTTTTCTGACTCTAAACCGATCTGAGCGTTTAGAAAACGTTTAATGTCTTATCTAGTCTCGTTAATCGTCGGTGACTCGCCGATCGAGTCTCTATTTTAGGCTAAATCTGACACCTTTACATCATTAATACTGATGTGTGTTAACAAATAACTAGCCAAAGATAAAACAGGAGCACGTAGTTATCTCAGATAGCTCAATCTGGCTAAACTAATCCAGCTCTACGTTTGGAATGATCACCATTAGTGAATCTGGCTCACATGATTTTATTTATTAAGCGTCGAACGAAGAGCCCCAGTGCGACGTTAAAGAAGCAAGACGTCAGACCCTGTCCTGAGCGATCAGTTACATCTGGAGAAAAAGCAGGAATTATGTAAATGTGGTCTTTTGCTGAACCTTTTCTTTAACAGTATGCATATCTACTCGCTTCTGCTCAGTACTCGGATGCGTCGTTGCTCGTCTCTCCACGTCCGCAGTAAAACGAGGGCGCGCGTATTAACAGAGCGGAACGGCTTACTGGGACGTGTCCTCGGGGCGAGTGGATGCGGAAACAGGAAGTTTGTCACAGCATCGTGCCCCGGCGCACAGCTGTTTCACTAATTAGTCTTTCTTCGTTTTGAATTAATCACACAGACGTACGCTTAAAAAGATTTCTTTTAAGTGGATTTTTGATGTTCTTTGAAGTCACTCTGCTTTGTCGAGGAGCTCATCGCGAATCGTGCTTCCCTCTGAGGAGCGAAAAACTCCCTCAGTTTCCCTCGGTTTTTAATTCTCAACATACTTTTTACTCCTCTTTCCCGACTCAGCGCTGCTCTTCAAACTATGGCTTATACTAAACTTATATCGAGCAAATTCTTTGTCAGAAAGCCAGTACAGGACAGTGAATTCTCCCCTTGTCTGTATGAATCTCTGCTACTTCCTTCCTCTGGGCTTTATTTTTCTTCGTAATGTCTCTGTACACGTTTAATGAGAGGATGTATATTACAGGATAAGATAAAAACGCTGTTATAAGTTTTCCATTTTCCTGCATCAGACGAAAACTGTGAGTGGCGTAGGATCGGGCCGAGGAAGGACACGAGCCGATCGTTTGGATTTGTTGCTTTATATTTTTTACCTAATTTGCGTAATCTCAAATCAAACATTTCTTGCCTCTGACTCTGAAGTCAGAGTCCTGTCTTTAGCTTTAGGGCTAGATACTAGCTTCATGAGCTACGACACAGATCGCCTTCCGATGAAAGCTAGAAGCTAGATTGTGTTAGCTACCTTTAGCTAGCTATAAATTTGTAAATAGATACTGAAATGTCAGAACAAACTTTCATGTTGTCCATTTGTCCCCCCCCACCCCACAGTTGTCCTGCAGGCCTGTAGCTTGGTCCTGTTCCCGATCAAGTTCATCGAGACGATCAGCTTGCGAATATACCACGAGTTCAACTGGGGTTACGGCTTGGCTTGGGGCGCCACCATCTTCTCGTTCGGGGGAGCCATCCTGTACTGCCTGAACCCCAAGAACTACGACGACTACTACTGACCCTGCTGCACGACTCCGCCCACCCCTTTACCCCTCCCGCCAACCGACACCCCTTCCCCACTCCCACCATACGATGCTCTTTCGCATACCCTACAGCTCACGCACCGAACTTTTATTTGCTTCCTGAGAAACAAAAAAAAAACACGCAAACTGGGTGCAGAGCTCGTCCGATTCCGGACCGACCAATCTCACGTCGCACGCCAAACAACCGCCCCGAGTTCTTCCATCATCATCATCATCATCATCATCATCCTTTTAGGTTATTTAAAATTCCTTTATTAAAATGTCACTCTATTCTGTCTGTTCTCATCTTTCCATCACATTTCCAACATCACTGATCCGTCTCTGATCTTTAAGCATCGGGCTCCGGGGAGATCTCTGGAAGCAGTCACGTGCCGATCCCTGCGGAGCGCTCCATCTGGAGTGGGGTTTAGGATCGGACCTGCTGCATGCACACACACTTACACTCCAGTTACACACAGATCACACAGAGTGTGTTAGGTTTCTGTAATGAGAAAGCACAACATAGAACATATGCTAACCTTAGTTCACACTAGCAAGTGGCACGCTGCTCATGGGGTTTCAGTGGGAAACAGTAATAGCTATTTATATATAGGGACAGAATGAAACGTTACAGAAGAATGTTTGTAAAATTTGCATGAAATCGAGAAAATCTCGATTCAAATATGGCTCGTCACTGAATTCGCAGCTCTGTGTCGAGCACGAGTATACGATTAACAGCCGCATGTCGCTTTGTGGCTTGCTAGTGTGAACGTAGGGTTAGAGTCTGAGCACACAGAGAGCTTGAGAGAAAGTTCAGCAAATCTGATAATGATTGGAGATGTTCCAGTGATTCGAATACTGGAATATTTAGCAGTTCCTGGACAGCAGGGTGCAAAAGTCTGAGTGCAAACGTATTTTACACCTTCGACCCAAACATTCTGTTCATCCATTATTTCCACAAGGGCTGAGACGACACGACTGTGTCAAATACGAGCGTCGTTAAGTATCTGACTGACAAGTTTTGGCTAACTAGCTAGTTTTACAGTTGAATCACATCAAGGTATGACTTTATTCCCCCTAGTGTTAACTAGCCAGTTTTACTGTGAGACATTTCCAAATATCAGTTAACTAGATAAAGATCTTTGTTTAAGGATATCCTCAAACAAACAACAGCTTCTTTAAATGTTAGCTAGCTAGTTCCTAACATTTACTAGCTAGCTAGCTAGCTATATATTAGCATATCTTCTAACAAATGGGATTTTCTTTAAAGTTAGCTAGCCAGATTTCCTGTGAGAGATTTTGTAATGTTTGCTAACTAGCTGTCTATCTTTGTATTAGGATCTCTTTTTACAAATACAGTTTTCAAATACAATGGGATTTTCTCTAAGGTTAGCTAGCTAATTTGCTGTGGGACATTTCCTAACTTCTGTTAGCTAGCTAGCTTATCTTTATATTAGTGTATCTTTTAACAAATGGGATTTTCTCTAAAGTTCACTAGCTAGTTATGCTGTTGGACATTAATTAATGTTTGGTAACTAGCATGCTATCTTTGTATTAGGATATCCTCTAAGAAATGGGATTTTCTGTAACATTAGCTCGCTAGTCCTTTCTGTGCGACATTTTCTAATGTGAGCTAGCTATCTTTAATCTTTAACCTTTTTTTTAATCTTGGCTAGCTAACTTTTTATGAGCATATCCTAAGAAAGGGGATTTACGCTAATGTTAGCTAGCTAGTTTTGCTGTGAAACAATTTTAATGTTAGTTAATTTATAGATTTATATATAGGATTTTCTCTCAGGTTAGCTAGCTAGTTTGGCTGTGATTTATTATTTGCTAACATCAGCTAGGTTTGTGTGGGGATATCCTCAGATTTATCCATCAAATATTTTTCTTTCTTTTTTTTCTAGAATTTTTTTTTGATGTGGCATATTAGCTAGTCAACATTTTTTAAATGTTTTCTAGCTTTTAAATGCTGGGGAATTTTTAAAGTTACCTCGCTTGCTTTGTATGGGAATCTTGCTAATACTGTGGGATATTTTATGCGTTACTTAGCTTTATTGCACTCAGATGTTTGGACTCAGCTGTACGAGGAAACAAAGATGACTTATGAAAGGGTATTTTATCCAGCGTGAAACCTGGAGGTCAACTTGAGCTGGGTATAGATTTGTTTTTATAACATATTACAACATATTTTCACCAAACTGTAGCTAATGTCAGGGTAATAGAGTATGATTTATGGCTAGAGCATGCTAAATGGAGCACCATGGGTTAATTAGCTTTTCTGGAAATAACTGTGAGGTTCATTAGTGCACATGTAAGAAGTGCATTCACTCTATGATAAGTGTGTGTGTTATGGAACTAATAGGGCTAGCGGTGATTTTTATTCTTTTTTTTTTTTTCCTGTCAGTTTTAGCAAAGACCAAAATATGGCTAATGCTAAAGCTGATTTTGTTGTTTGCTGTTGATTCTGGTGTCTTCACCTGCCCTCACTATTTTTACACCGTAGCCGTCTGTCCCGAGATTTTCGTCTGTGGTTACAGCTTTTCTTTTCTTCCAATTGCAAAGTGCATTAAAACTGCTTTCTAAAAGTGAAATTATTACAAGTAGACATGGGCCAGTGTAAAAATGTTCACCTCATAATACCTGCTTAACTTTTTAATTACAGGTCATGATACTGAAATTTAAAAAGTGAAAACACTACAGTAGATTATTCCTTAATCAGAGGCTTATAAGTTATATATATTTTAAGATTAATGGAGTGAACAGAAGATATTATCTCACCTGGTGATAAAATAAAGGGCTTGCTGGATGGCAGCTGGTTAACTACTACTCACTACCCTGCACTCAGTACTCACTACCCTGCACTCAGTACTCACTACTCAGCGCTCAGTACTAACTCACTACTCACTACTTAGCGCTCAGTACTCACTCAGTAGTCACTACTTAGTACTCAGTACTCTGCACTCAGCACTCACTACTCAGCGCTCAGTACACACTCAGTACTCACGACTCAGTGTTCAGCACTCACTACTCAGCGCTCAGTACTCATTCAGTAGACACTACTCAGCACTCAGTAGTCTCTACTCAGCACTCAGTACTCACCACTCAGTACTCACCACTCAGCACTCAGTACTCAGCACTCACTGCTCAGTACTCACTACTCATTCAGTAGTCTCTACTCAGCACTCAGTACACACTACTCACTGCCCATCACTCACTACTCGGCACTCAGTGCTCACAACTCGGCACTCAGTACTTAGCACTCAGCACTCACTATTCAGCACTCAGTAGTCTCTACTCAGCACTCAGTACACACTACTCACTGCCCATCACTCACTACTCGGCACTCAGTGCTCACAACTCGGCACTCAGTACTTAGCACTCGGCACTCACTATTCAGCACTCAGTAGTCACTACTCAGCACTCACTACTCATCGCTCAGCACTCAGTACTCACTCAGTACTCACTACTCAGTACTCACTACTCAGCACTCACTCAGTAGTCACTACTCAGCACTCAGTACTCACTACTCAGCTTGAAGGTCTTGTTGAAAAAAGTTTAATTTTCACTCATTTTTAAAATGAGAAAAATAAACTGTAAAGAAATGTTAGCTATGAGACAGTTATCTGTGTATTACTCATTAGTGAGTAGTACGCCATTTATGCATCTATTTATTTATTTTCTTATAAACGGTCATTGGCGTCTTGTTTGGTGCATATGGAATAATATTTGTGCCACTAAAATTTGGATTTCCTAATAAATAAATGAATTTTTATGCTTAGTTTAAAAGTTTAGGTTTGAATTCCAATTTAATCACATTCAATTTTGAAATAACAAGTAAAAAGAAAAAGAAAAAGAAAAAGAATAGGGACAAAATAGTGAATTCAATAAATTCAGAGGCAGCTGATTGGCTGAAATGGAGCCATTTGTTTGTTTGATGTGCTGTGTCATCAAAAATTAGAATTATTTTTATTTAGAAATTGAATTTCTAGCCTTTGTTGCTATATGGACTGCTGATTGGCTGAAATGCCGCCAATTGATGTAGCGTATAAATTTGAACCAGAAGTTGAATTGTATCACCAAGATTAGAATTAATTTGGCATTTCAAGCCTTTGTTACATTTTTTTATTTCATAAATCTGAATTATTGGTGTTTTATGTTGATGTTGTCGTTTCAAAGGTTATATTAGATCAACCTGAATTTTCATTGTCACATTCACTTTTAAAATGATCAGATATCCAAAATTAAAACTTTTGTTGGGACAAATTCAGCGAATCAAATTCAGATTCTCCATCGGGGTCGCCCAGTAATTTTACTGACTGCTGATTGGCTGAAATGGCGCCACCTGTTAGCATTTCTGAGGTGCTCTGATATAGCGTTTAAAAATCTGAATCAGAATTAAATTATAACATTTAAAATTAATTTCGACTCTCAAGCCTTTGTTAAGAGAAAAAAATATTTGCAGCACAAATTAATCGCATCAAATTCAGATTTGGAGGCAGCGGAATCATTTCCTGAATGCTGATTGGCTGAATTGGCACCAGTTGCGTTCTGTGTTCAGCAGTGTATACATTTGCGTAGGAATTTGAAAAATTATAGTTACACATGATTACTACAGAGTTGAATTTCAAGCCTTTGAAATGTTGTACTTTACTTTTGATGTTGAATGAATTCAACACAAATTCCAATTTAATCAAATTCGATTTTATAACGACCAGATGTACAAAAGTCAAATTCTTAAACCGAGAGTTAATGGGACCACTTTTGCTAGCAAACAGGAAGTGCCTAGCTAACCAGCTAACTATTGTTATTGCTAGTAGTGCTAATGGCAAGTCTAGGGCAAATGCGCTACTAAACAGGCTAACCAGGACGCCTTACAAACAAATTTAAATAATTTTAACTTTAAAACCTCAAATATAAAATTCATTTCCAAATCCTAGTGGCGCAAAACATCAGTTCCATACTGCTGAACCGAATCAGCGCATACTGCCTACTGATGGAAGCACAAACACTGCCCTGAAACGCAGCCTACGAACACAGGGTGAGATCTAAATCATCCACAGGAAAGATATCGTACTCGTTTTATTATGCGGTTTATACCACAGCGCTGTGGACTTCTCGATTCTGATTGGTCAGAAGGTATTGATTAACTTTCTATAACAGCAGCTCTGACGGAAGCGCAGCTGCAAATCGCAGGTTTATATTAACGTGCTCGTTATAATACGTCATCATTTCTATAGTAACAGCTCATTCACGGAGACTTGTACGGCGGACGCTCCGCTTTCTACATGACATTTATGGAAGGAGTCTCCAGTGTCAGTGCTTTGTAACGGAGGTAAAGACGTAACCGAGTTTTCCCGACATCTTCAGGACAGAGGAGTTTACGCTTTCTTGCGGTTTCTCCGTAACATGACAAGCTGCATGCGTTTTTTATTTTTTTTGTCTTATTAACTTCAAGAGAGAGAAAAAGAAGAGGATGGTGAGGGGACGAGTGTCTACAGCTGCTGTAACGTAAGCGAGGACAGGAACAAACTTACTCTGTGGACGTTCCACAACATTAAATGTAACTATAAACTGATAAAAATATGACTTATCTTTCTTTCAGTTAATAAGAATCTCAGAATCGTTGGCAAAAATCGCTGAGGTTTAACCGAAAAAAACCACTCTTATTCCTTATATATTGTATAACTAACGAGCAGCACATGTCTAATCGCTCAACAACATTAACGCAATTGGGGAAAAGAAACTGTAAAAATGTGTAGAAAATGTTTGACGTTGTAGGAAACCTGTAGGTCTTGTGGTTTAGCTGAGCCTTGCTAATAGACTAGCTTCTGATCAATATCTCACAAGTCGATTTATTAATCTTACTGAAGTATTAATAACACTCTGTTATGGTGGTGTAGAGGACTGTATTTCTTAGCACTGTCAGTTTAATGTGTGTGTGTGTGTGTGTGTGTGTGTGTGTGTGTCTGTGAGAGAGAGTGTGTATGAATTCTGCTGGCGATCTTCTTCTTCTTTTTTTTTTTTTTTTTCCCCCAAACCCAAAAATGCAGCTGTGACCTGAATCTGGTTTATATACACTAACAAAATAAACAGGTTAAACAGAAAATCGCACACCGCTGGCATTACTTGTAGCAGCCTGAAAACAGGAAATGCGTCTGCTGTAATCGGAAAAAGACGTTTCCTCGCTGCACACAGGCGACCGCTCTCGAGATATTTTCCACAGCTACTGCGTCAACGTTTGAACTGATTAACCACCAAACACTTTTTTCGACAGCACAAATTTGGGACCGTTTTTTCTCCAAACATGGTGTGCAAGAAGACGACGAAGACGAAGTAGAAGAAGAAGAAGACAACAACAATGTACTGTAATAAAGATGACTAAATATGTACACATAATATAAGGATAATATAAAGTAAGGATGATGTCATCAGCTTGGCCCAAATGTCCCTTTAAACAGTAAATAACCCTGAAAATTAGTTACACTGAAAATTTAATTTAGAGCTTGATAAAATGTTTGTTTCTGCAGAATTGAACTATAAAATAATCCTTCTGCTTAATGGGACATTTTAAAAATCAGATGACACTCGAAAGCTTTAAACTCCAAAAGTAAGGAGCGCAAAAGCAACCATCTTAAAAAAACAAAAGCAGCCTGTGTTCTGGAAATTTCTCCTCCATTCATTACTTCGTCCATCATTTCACAAAAGTATTAAATTAAGAGTTTAAACTTGCGGAGCCAAACTGTACAAGCTGAAAGATGAATCACCTCCGAATGATTTAAAGCAGGTAAATATGAAAGTCGCAAGAAGAAAACAAACTACGTATTTTTTTTCCCCTCAAATGTTATCACAGTTGAATATATTTACGTATTTTGTTATATAATATTTTAGGTTTGTCAGCTAGCTAGTGACCCATCAAGTCATTTTTGTTACACTGACAAAGTGGGCGGGTCTCCATGGGTTTCCATGGATACAGCAATGTCTCTGATTGGTGGGTGTCGATTTAGTATCGTAGCTCGCGTAGCACTTCGGCTATTAAACACGATTTTTCAAAACGATTATAAAATTAGATTTATGAACCGATTCTACAGAAATCTCATAGATGACGCTCCACACACACACACACACACACACACACACACACACACACACACACACGTATATATAAAATGGAGTTTTTTTTAAAGTAGCTAGCTAATAGCTTGACTAGCAATGAAGGCAATAAACACCGAGACGCAAAACCTCGCCGTTCAGCTCCGTCAGCTTTCGGAATCAAGAGCTCGAGCTGCGAGTGTGTCATCACATAGAATCAACTCCTTTATTAAGTACAGCAACGTGATGCATTCGCACAGGAAATAAATCAACAACTTTGAACACAGAATACAGTATGTCATAATATGCATAAAAGTACCAGGTAGGACAGAATTCATGTGCACTTTTGTCTCTTAGTGTTCTTCACTCAGCGAGGAGCTCTCCATGAGCGCATACAGTGTGACGTCTACAGTTAAACCAACCAGAGCCTGGCTCGCGTCGCTCCACCGTCCGGTCGGCTCGGTTTCCCTTCACCGTGTAAACAAGGCTGTCTCTTTCTGCCTGGAAGGGTGGCCACGCCCCCCTCCCCCTTTAAATTAAACCACACCCTCTTCAGCTCCGACGCCGACCAGTCCCCGTTTTGTTCGCTTAGGCTCACCTGATCATTTTTCAGTAGGAATTAAAAGTCATTCAAACAAGTGCACAGATGAGGGGGTGGGGCCTGATTAAGGCCGGCAGGGGGCGGGGCCTGATTAAGGCCGGCAGGGGGCGGGGCCTGATTAAGATCAAGAGGGAGCATGGCCTTGACAGGGTACACAGATTTGGTCACATATTCCTCAGCAGGGCCTGGAAAGGTGCATGATGGGAAAGGAGGTGTGAGGTGAAGGTTGGGGGTTGAGTCGTGGGCAGGGCCGTGCTAAAAGGGGCGTGGTTTCAGGTGTAGCGCGGCATCTCGCACTGCTCGCAGCGGTTGAGAGCCGGGTGGTTGAGGAAAGTGCAGCTCTCGCAGTTCCACTGAGCGCCCTCGAAGTCCTCGTCACGCTGCGGCGCCGGCTTCGGCTTCGGCTTCGGTCTCGGCCCTCCTCCTCCTCCTCCTCCATCTAACACACACAGAGAGAGAGAAGAGATAGAGTTAGAAGACAGAGAAAAAGACATGGAGATATATATATATACAGAGAGAGAAAAATAGATAGAGGGAGGCAGTTAGAGACAGAGATAGAAAGAGAGGCAGACAGACAGAGACCAACAGAGAGAGAGAGAGAGAGAGAGAGAGAGAAAGAAACAGACAGAGACATACAGAGAGTGACAGGAAAAAATACATGAAGAAAGAGAGAAAAACAAAGATATAGACAAAGAGAGAGAAAAAGAGACAGATAGACCAAGATACACAGAGAAAGAGATAGACAGATAGAGATAGATAGAGAAAGACTGACAGATAAACAGAACGAGAGACAGAGAAAAAGACATGGAGATAGAGACAGAGAGAGAGAAATAGACGGAAGCAGATAGAGACAGAGAGATGGACAGAAAGAGAGGCAGACGGAGACCAACAGAGAGAGAGAGACAAAAAGAGTGTGACATGGGGGGAAAAAAGACATGAAAGAGAGAAAAACAGACAAAGATACAGACAAAGAGAGACAAAAAGAGAGAAAGAAAAAAAAGAGACGGAGAGACCAAGATACACAGATAGACAGAAGTTAGAAGATCGATAGAGAAAGACCGACAGATGAACAGAATGAGAGACAGAGAAAAAGACATGGAGATAGAGACAGAGAGAGACAGAAAGAGAGGCAGACAGACAGAGACCAACAGAGAGACAAAAAGAGACAGATAGACAGAGACAGAGACATACAGAGAGCGACAGGGGAAAAGAGACATGAAGAGAGAGAGAGAGAGAGAGACAGAGACATACAGAGAGCGACAGGGGAAAAGAGACATGAAGAGAGAGAGAGAGAGAGAGAGAGAGAGAGAGACAGAGAGAGAGACAGAGGCAGTGAGGAAACTCCTGACTCATCCCCACACCATTCAGCAGTGATGTTCAGGTGCTGAAAAGAGAAGTTGCGATGACGAGAAGCCGGTAACGCGATACCGCAGCACTTCACCTTCCGATCTCAGAGTCCGCGGAGGTCAAAGAGGATTAAAGCGAGACGGTGAGCAGGGGAAAGAGAGTAAGCGCTAAATTCAGTGAGGAAAAAAAATCAATAAGGTATTTAAGGAGCAGAGCGGATGGAGGACGTCTCCTCCTGCAGCTCACAGGGTGAAGAGTAACAGGTCCTCGCTTAACCTGTACAGCAGCCCTGCACTAACAACCGTCTCACTGCTCCTCACATCACTGCGCTGCTCGGTCCCGAGCTCTGATTGGCCAGAAGGTGTTGATTAGTTTTCTATAACAGCAGCTCTGACAGTAGTGCAGCTGCAAATCACAGGTTTATAATGTTTAATGCGCTCGTTCTAATATGATATCGTTTCTATAGCAACAGCTCCTTCACAGGGACGTAAACGGATGAAAAAAAAAAAAACGTTGATATGTAAGGAGATGTATAGAAGGAGTCTCCAGTGCCGGTGCTTCATAACATTTTTTTTGTGTCTTATTAAGTTCAATAGAGAGAATAGGGAGAGGCTGGTGAGGGAACGACTGTTTGTAGAAAATAAAGCTAACAACGGGCTGGTCTGGAACAGGGAGGAGATCGTGTGAAAAATAGTAATAGCACAAAGACAAGCTCACCTTTTTTGGGCGGGACGACCGGACCAGGCTGGATGTTATCGTAAAAGTTGTTCATGGCTTTAGGGTCGAACTTGTCTGAGGGGGAGACGAAAAACAGAGAGTCAGTGAATCCACCAGACATCACATCACCTTATTCCTCATATACAGCTAGCTAGCTAAAAACTAGCTTAACCCATCAGAGCGCTAAAGCTAGAAACGCCGTATTAACTATTAACAGAAGTGTTCAGTTAAATCTAATGCCAGAGTCTAAGAATAGCATCAACCTTCAAACCTATTAACCTAAAAAATTAAATCAGGGTGATTTCCGTTCACTTTGTGGCAAAACACTGAACATTTATTAGTCACGGAAAAATTCAACCGTGCCAGTGACTGGACAGATTAGAGCTCCAAACAGCACAACATGAGCCAAAGCATTAAATGAGACGGCTGTATAATGATGCTGTAAACACACAGCTTAATTACAATACAATTCTAATACTAATCACTCCGAGATGAATGCAGTTTGCACAAAACAACAACATA
Organism: Pangasius macronema; assembly: GCA_037577455.1. Classification (NCBI taxonomy): domain Eukaryota; kingdom Metazoa; phylum Chordata; class Actinopteri; order Siluriformes; family Pangasiidae; genus Pangasius; species Pangasius macronema. The sequence goes on along the minus strand of CM074952.1, from coordinate 1,659,885 downwards.
TTGATTTTTTTTCCTCCCCTGAGGAAACACCTGAAAGTAGAAAACTCTCTTTCTTACTATTCAAGATAATAAAGAGTGCATGTCAACTTTCTACATTCCAACTGAAACACAGGACGGCAAACAGCGATGTAATCAGTCACCACCTTTACACTTCTTTATAGCGTCTCAGATTTGACACTTTTCTGTTGGCCTGTTTAATCTTCCTGCCAAAAGCTTGGTATTAACTATACGCTTGTCGAATGTTAGTTAGGTACAACACGCAGTCGCAGATTTTATTTTATATTAATAAACTCGAAACATTCTGCTCGCTGTGACAGAAAGTGAGGAATCGTTCAAAAGTGAGAAGATCGAGACCAGACGAGAGATGGATAACGTGAGATGAGGAGAAGGGGGCGGAGCTTCCAGGCTGTCGGTTAATATCGGAGAGTACAACACACCTCCGCAAACCGCCAATCATTCCAGACTCGTCTTTCGATAGGATCAGGACAAGTCGAACTCGACAGCGACAACATGGATGGGGACGCCGCCACTAACAAGCCTAGTCCTTCTTCTTACTAATGTGTATTCCAGAAAAATATCCATCAAACAGGAAGGAAGCTATTGAATAAAAAACTATCTTTGACCTTGCTGTGACCTTGACCTTGTTTCGAATTTTGAATTTGAATTTTGAAGTGAAGTGACTTTGTGGCCAAGTGTGGTGACCCATACTCGGAATTTGTGCTCTGCATTTAACCCATCC
>CM074952.1:1631800-1643302 GCA_037577455.1 Pangasius macronema | reverse complement strand
TTTCTCCACCCATTCCAACCTGCCTGCACTCGCTTCTTCACCTCTTTCCCACACTCTCCATTACTCTGGACTGTTGGTTATGGTTGAATTAACACCTACAGTGTATAATGGTGCTGAATTAACTTGTACAGTGTTGAATTATTTCTACGAGCTAACTCTAACAGTACTGATTTAGCTCACACAGTGTTGAATTAGTTCGTATGGTATTGAAATAACTCTGTGTTTGTTTAACTGGTATGGTGTTGAATTAAGTGTCATTGGTGTTGAATGAATTACTTTGATGCTAAATTACCTTTTTACAGCGTTAAGTTGTTCTGGTGTTGAACTCTTACAGTGTTGATTCCTGGAATGATGGAAACTCTGTACAACTTTAGGTGTTGATTCAACACTAAGCACAAAAGTGGAGCTGATGTCTCTGCAGACCCACAATGCTCAGCTACAGGACAGGGTTGGGGTGTGTGTGTGTGTGTGTGTGTGTGTGTGTGTGTGGGGTGACAGCTGTGGAGGGGTGACGCGTGTGGAATGCGGTGGCCGGTATAACAGGGCTTTTATGGCCAGGGCAGGTCCGTCTCTGTAAGCCTCACTCATTCTCCTGTCAGTCAGAGTAACACACACACACACTCACACACTCACACACACACACTCACACACACACACACACAGTGTGGAATTACGGATCTGGATCGCTCTGTGGACACCAGAAGTTTTTTTTTTTGGAGAAAAGTTCTTATGAGAGTCAGGAACTGGAGGAACTACAAACCAGTAGGTTTAATTATTGAAATTGATTTTAATTTTTTTTCAACCGTGTGAAATTGTAAAATTGTTGGATGTGTAGAAATAATTACTAAAACTTAGCAATGGGATTTTTAATTTTTATTCATATCCAAACGGGAACAATCTCTCACAGCATTAATTATAAAAATTTCAGGCTCCAAAACAAAAAACAAAACAAAAAACAAGCTAGAAATGTATTTTTACACTTTACTTTACTTTAATATTATAAAACTAAATTTTATATAACTTTATTAACATTAAAATGTTTAATTCTATTTGTACATACTTTCTATATATTTTTAAATAATTATTTTTATTATTATTATTATTTTCTTCTTTCTGTCCATGCTCTTATTTATTGCCTTATTGTTTGCCTAATTTACGATTTTATTTTTAGCTTTTATTTTTTATTTTTACCATGTTTTGTTTGGTTTTATTTTATTTACTGTACGGACGGTGTTTTATAAATTTTCTTAACCTGATATTACGTAGATATTAATTCTAAAACGACATGCTTAATTCACAATAATTCACAAAAGGAATGTGAAGTGTGTGAAGTTTACGGAAGACGACGAATTTAATAAAATAAATGAAAAGACTGAAAGATTCATTCAGAAATGGAGCGAATGAGCGACGGAGAAACGGATAACGCCGTCCATAAATAGGTGGCCATCATGGCGCGAGGCTAATCCGAGCTGAACGTACTTTCCAGATTACATCTTTACAAAAAATATATGATTAATATATGAAGATTTCTTCTGTAAACAAAGACCTGTGAACTTTACTACAATATACAACACTACAGCTTTACTATTTAATAACAGCCATCTTCATAATAAATGAACGTTCGGCTTTAATTCTGTACAGAGAGCGAAAACTGAGTCGGTCGCTAGCAGAGACTCGTCAGTTATTCTGTTAGTATTCTGTCTTTTGGATGTTGTGTGTGTGTGTGTGTGTGTGTGTGTGTGTGTGTGTGTGTCACACTTTATGATGGAGACAGATGAGTAGAAATGAAGTAGAAACTCTACATCAGTTGTTAGTTATAAAATAGAATATACAAGTTAAAATATAAACCAATCGATAAAAGTCTTTTAAAAAAAAAGTATAATGATATAAGCTGTATGTGTGTGTGTGTGTGTGTGTGTGTGTGTGTGTGTGTGTGTTCACCTCCCCCCCCCTCGATCTCACCACATAGCAGTCCTTAAAAATAGCCAGGAGTCACATGGACCCTCACCGACAGCGGTTAAATTTAGGCTCTGCATATCGAGCTGTGATTTGGTCCTGTGAAGAACGTTCTAATGACGCTCCGTAAATCTAATCGACGAGTAGCTAGGAGGTTTAGTCATTAGCGTTACACAAACTACGCACCTACACCTGCTGTGAAAACATAATGCTTTGCGTCACAACCGTCTTCATTTCAAGGTGTTCGATAAAAAAAACTAACATTACGAAAATATTTTTGTGTTAACGCTACTGAAACGTTGTGGGTTTATAAATGTTACACAAAAATGTTCTCAGAACGTCCAGAGAACTTTATAAAGATGACTGACAGGCTGAAATTCGTCTGTAAAGAGACGTTTATTTAACATGTGTGGAAGGAGTCTCCAGTGTCAGTGCCTTGTAACAGTCTTTAAGACGTAAAGCTTTAAGGAAGACTTTAGGTTTCGTGACACCTTTGGGACTGAGGAGTTTACGCTTTGTGGTTTCTCGGGAAAATGACAAGCTGCGTTTTTCTTCTGTTTGTTTTTGTCTTATTAACTTCAAGAGAGAGAGAAAAGAGAGCGTCTGGGGAAGGAGCGACTGTTTATAGCTGCTATAATGTAAATGAGAACAGGAATTAACACGTTCTGTAACATTAAACGTATCTATAAACAGAATAAAAAAGTATAACGTGGTAAATGTTGGAAAATAGTTGTGGTGTAAGAGGAATAAAACACATTTGGATGTGCTGTTATAGGAAAATAATCAACGTCGGTGTGTTATCAGGATCACTGCTTCATCACACCACCCTTTAAATATTTTCCTATAAAAAGCAAATTATTATAACGCTGTAACACACTCTCTGTATCTGTATGTGTATCTGTACCTGTTTAGTGCTTCGATTATTCATATCTGTATTTAAATTTAAACCAGAAGTGGGTGTGGCTTTGTGAATTCTGGCTTTGACAGCTTCTCAATCTCCGCTACAGTTTTTTTCTTTTTTTTTAAATTCCTTGCGATATTTTCTGCCGAAGTCAGTTTCTACTATTTCCCAGAATATAAACAAATAAGTAACATCATTTAACCCACCGTGACCCTAACCAGGCAGATACTAAGGATGCTGTGAACGCATCTCGCAGCACTGCACCTTCTCGTTAATTAACGCTGTTAAATAACGGTAAGTAAAGTAAAGTTGTAATCTTTGTTTGTCCCTAAGATAAGCTTCTTATCTTACCGCTCATTCACAGCAACACTTCACGCTCACGTGATGCTTTTCTCTCATCCTGTGAGTAATGTGTTAGTATTTGGTTATGTCCCTAGCCCAAATCAAGCTTTTATATCGGATTGATTACCTCACAGTTTACGAAATTACAGTGTTTACGGTGATGTTACTAGAAATTTAGCTGTATTTGTCCCATCATGAAGCATTTTGAAAATAGTTTCTTATTAACACAGAGTAAGCTGAGAAACATAGCTAGCTACACAACCTAGCAAGTTCGTTACACTCTCGCCAAACACACACAACACTGTCATTCTTCCTGAAATGAGTATAGTAGGAGTGACGATACTTCAACATGTTCACGATGATGATATTGGACATGTGGGGGATAGTTTGGTGATAAAGGCCCTCTGGGGTGAAAACAGTACACAGCTTAGGTCTGTTGTAGGAAACTCATATTTCTCGGTGTCTTTTCAGTGATCTTACTATCTTCACTCAAACTTCACACAGCATCCCCTTTACCCGAGTTTTAGTTGATCAGCCTGGAACGTTTGTGTTTGGCAGCTGATGTTTTCTTCTTTATTAGCTATGAGGCTAATGTAGCTGTTTCTGGTTTCAATCAACAAGTTAGCGAAAAGCTAGTCATGGCAGGAATTAACGTCAGGTGGAATGGGAAATAAGGTCAAATATAACCACAACGTGATCCGTACAATTAAACTGAGAAGAGCAATGCACTTGTCAGATGATAATAGAAGCAAAGATGGCGTGAATTTGCTTTAAAATACTTAAGGCACATTCCACAGTCAAGCAAACTGGCTTTATAAAAATGTCACTTTATCTTAGAAAACCAGATCTGCTCTTCTTTTCCCTCCTGCACGTCATCGGTTGTCACCTCGATATACATGCGCTCAGAGTGGAGCTAGCTGGCTAGTAGCTTTCAAAAAAAAACAGGATTGAATACATGATCCTGGTTGGTTCATTCTTTTTCTGAACATAGCAGCTGGTAGCCAATAAAATGTGATTACACACATTAAGGGGATTGTGATGACTGTGTGATGACTGTGTGGTTAAATACGGAGGAGTCGTAACGATGACTGTGTTGAACATCGTTATAATTCTGAGACGTATATAATCATCTGTGTTGCGTAATCATCTCTGTCTTATGTTAACAACCTACAAATAAGCATTAGGAACTGTTATCAAATATTTCAGAGGGATTCAAACCTGAAATCCCCCTCGTCTACACCTCTGAGTCATGGAAACCATTTCTATAAATACACGTCCAAATGTTCATATACTGGCTTCAAATGACATTGTTACATTCCGCCATGCCTTTTTTAATTACATTAAGTGGAGAGTCATAAATTCACTCTGTACCTGGTGGCGTTGTACGATTACTGGATTGTGAGATGCTTGTCTTGCCTCCCTTGTTAGAGTTTCTAACGCTATAGGTTCTTGTCATTAGTTGGAACCAGTGAAACCAGTGTGTGTGTAGATCAAGTGTGTCAAACATACGGCTGGATAAAGTTTCTAATCTGGCCCACCGAACAAATTAAGAGTCTATGCTCTAAATTAAAATCGAATTGTGGACCATAATCGAATGTGAACATTAGAAATAAAGATCTAGTCTCTCTCTAGTTATCTCAAAACAGAGCGACAGACTCAGGGCCGTAAAAACTCAGCTACCGGAAAAATATGCCAATGATGTAATTCTTCATTAGCAGGTCAAAATGATTGACACAATTCCAGTTAAATCCATTTCAGCTCCAGGTTGTAAAATCGAGAAAAGTTCAAGGGGGGTGAATACTTATGCAAAATGCTGTATGGAAAAACCGTGATCTAGATTTTTTTTTTTCTGGTAATGATGGAAAATGAACACATTTAAGTGGAGTTAAGTATCTAATTATGCTTCTGTAAAATGTTCCCCACACCGCTCTGCTTTGATTTCTGTTGATTTGGGTCTCTCTCTTCTTCACAGGCTTCATCTGAAGGATCTGTCTTTAGGCCTCGTCATCCTGTCTAGCAGAGACGCCAGAATGACCGACGTCATAAGCCTCGACAGCACAAGGCACAAGAAAGACGCGACACACCTAGATAACAAGGAGAACTGCAAGGATCAGGAGGAGAACATGAAAGACGTGACGGAGGAAAAAGAGACAAAGAAAACCGTCAGGGCAAAAAAGCGTGAAAGGCCACAGAAGAGCTCGGAGGCCGGCATCACTGAGGTGGCAAACATGAATGATGTTGGAATCTTGGAGGACGACTCCACGGAGATGAAAGAAGCCAACCTGACAGACGTCACACTAAAACAAGAGGTATGGAGGAGATGATATCCTGCGTTCCTTATTTCCACTTCCCCAAGAGTGGGAAGGTCTTTGATTGATCAACGTAGAAATATAGAAATATATAAATTGGGGATTTTCCAATAAATGTAACTGATATAAAATTGGTATAAAGAGATGATCTGGGTCAATAGGATGCTCATTGGAGGTTCTTAAATCAATCAGATAGTCATGTTAGGTTTGAGCACGTCCTCCTTTGAACACATACCTCAGTTTTGACTGTTCTTTGTCGTCAACCTGCTTGCTTTCTTCCCAAAGAGACTCCTCAAGTCCAACAAACCAGTGCAGAAGAGCTACGTCCCAAAAATGGGCAAAGGGGACATAAAGAGCAAGTTTGAGGCCATGCAGAAGGTCAGGGAGGAGAGGAACCGCATGAGGAGCGAGGACGAGCAGAAGAAACGCAAGGAGCAATACATCAAAGAACGAGAGCGGCTCCGCAAAAAGCAAATAGTATGTGAGCTTCAGTGTTGGCTGAAACAAATGCGTATCCAAAAATTATGGGCCAAAAACTAAACATTTTAGTATCCTAGAATATATATATATATATATGTTTAAAGACTTTGTGGCAGCCTTTGGTCATGTGACTATGGAAGGTCCAATCAGTTACCCCGCTGCAGGCAGTGCTTACAGGATTACCAGCCATTATGGTGTGGTCACGGCGCAGGCCGTGTAAAAGCAGATGATCCCCCAGATAAACCCTTTCTAACCTCTAACTACCTGCTGTCTTATCCTCCGTAGATAAAAGAGCTCCTTGCATCCAGTGACGAGGAGGAGGAGGAAGTAAAAGCGGCCAAGGTTGAGAAATCGTACGTCCCCAAGATCATCGGTGAGTCGGAAGACGAAACACAGACAGACACTGGCGTCCTGAAAGCACCCAAACACCAAATCTACATCTTCTTTTAATCCTTAATCTTGTTTCTGCTCCCAATGTGTCCACAGGCACCGTGAAGGGGAAGTTTGCTGAGATGGAGAAGCAGAGGCAGGAAGACCAGAGGAGGAAGACGGAGGAAGAGAGGAAGAAGCGCATCACTCAGGAGACCTTGGAGAAGGCCAAGATTCAGAAGGAGTTAGCCAAGAAGGCGGAGAAGGTGAGGGAGCACTTGCTACAGGTTATTTATTTATGGAAGGAGTCTCCAGTGTCAGCATCATGTAACACCACCGTGTCAGTGATTATTTTCTTTTAAAGCAAAAACTGAAATAAAGACCAACAAAGCTCTCCATACCTTCTGTGTGTTTGGAGATATCATATCCGGTCGATGAACCAGCTGGCGTGTTCATGTTAGCAAAGTCAAGAATCACTTCAGAGTGCTAACACATGGTGTGTGGAGACAGTGGTTTAAAATAGAGCGTGGAATGTTGTATTCTTTCCTCGTGGAAGAGAAGTGTGTTAGGCAGTGAGATCACCTTTAATTAGATCGGGATCAGCCAATGAATGCCATAAGCTTACATATGACTATTGATCAGAAATGAGAAAACATCCACATTGCTTGTTTAAAAATAAACGTGGCCCTGGCGAGGACCAATTGTCTCCATCGCATCTGGCCCACAGCTCTGATTGTAGAGGCTGTAAAACTGGCAGATCCAGACGACATGTGACCGGCAACTGTTTCCCACACGGTCTAAAACGAGCCGTCAGCCACTTTTTTGGACTGAATTAGGCGCTGCTATCTGGGACTCGTGCAGAGCAAACAGAGGCAGCTGAGCCAGCGGAACGGCGAGGCCTTATCTACACCTCGTCTGTGCCTCTTTGTGTGTCAGAGCAAGCGTGTGTCGGAGCAGGATGCAGGATCATGTCAGTTCAGGCTTATCCAGTAACACATAGGCTAGTAGTAAATTGTTCTCTCTTAATGGCTTAATAACTGGTTTTGACTCAGCACACAAAAAAGACTTCTAGAGATCTGGAGAAATATTTTGGGATGTTTTTGGATTTCTGTTAGCCAAAAAAATCATTTAATTTTGAGTGAAAACCTGATTGACTTTTTGCTAACTGATCAAATACGAGCTCAAGTGCTTTACTAAGACTTTTGGATTCTTTAGGCAAAGATCTCATGTGTTATGTGTGTGCATTTTGGTTCATTTCACACTACGCCATTTAAAAACAACCCGATGTTAATCTTAATCATTCGATTTCACAACATTTGACTTTCTGAACTTTATTCCGCAGGATGGAGACAACAGCGTCTTGGTGCAAGTCGTCCCGGCGAAAGCACAGAAGCAACCTGGGAAGATCAAAATGAACTTCGAGGACATCGAGAAGAGTCGAGAGGAGGAGATGAAGAGGAGGAACGAGGAGGAAAAGAAGAAGAGATATGATGAGAACCGGAGCTCGTTCAGAGAGGCCAAGCGACGCTCCCTTTCCACAAACCAGGTCGGGAAGATCAGATACCAACATGGTGGAGGTGGAAAGATGGATCAGTGATTGGAACGAAGACCAGAAAAGAGCACAGTGAAGCTTAGTCAGAAACCAGGCATGCTGATTAATCTGATATGTTTTGGTTTTGCAGGATGATGAGGAGACCCAGAGGAAAGAGAAGGAGCGTGTGACTCCAGGAAAGCTGCGTCTGACGTTTGAGGAGCAGGAGAAGGAGAGGCAGGAGCAGCAGAAGAAGCAGGCCGAGGAGGAGGCCAGGAGGAGGCTCCAGGAGGAGAGGAAAGCTTTCGAGGAAGCCAAACTGGGCATGGTACACATTTTACTCTACTTTTTTACACTTACTTATATTTCAGCACTGTTGAATCCTGGATTGTGATTGGTCAGAAGGCGTTGATTAATTTTCTGTAACAGCAGCTGTTTGTAAAAAAAAAAAGACTGTAATATTTTGAAAAAACTAGAACAACACGTCTCTGGTTTGTGTCTTAACGTGGTCGCGGCTCAGGACGATGAGGAAGTGACCAGCGAACAGGGCGAGAAGGAAGAGATCCGGCCGGGGAAACTGAGGCTCAGCTTCGAGGAGCTAGAACGACAGAGACTGGAAGATGAACACAAACGTGTGGAGGAAGAAAGGAAGAGACGCATCCTGGAGGAGAGGAAGGCGTTCGCCGACGCCAGAAAGAGCATGGTCAGCTCAGTCACGGATTAAAAAAAAAAACACAGCATACTAAATATAGATCACTTACAAACTATAGCTATGTCCCGGATTGTGCACTTATACTATAAACTAAAGTTTGGCGCAAAAAAGTGTCCAATGTTTCCATTTTTTATGACGTCAACACTACACACTATTGAGCTGAACGCATTACTGCATTGATAAATACGCAAAGTTTCCACTTTAAGACGTATAAAAGTGTATGAATGGCTTTCAGCTTAGAATCAGAGTAAACATGCTAACTCAGCTAACAGCAAATGAAAGATTTTAGCCAACATGTAGCAGGTTTTAGCAGCATTTTGCTAATTTTTTGTTTTTGGATTTATCATTAGCTTTCTTTTCCATGTCTTTAGAAAGGGAACTCTGACTAAACATGGTAATATGGCTAAGAGTTAATGAAAGATGTTAGCTATGATAGATCATGACAACATAAGGAGGCCTTTAGCTACTTACTAAAGTCTTTAATTATTAGCATTCTTAATCAACTGTTTATTTATAAACATATTTCCACCATTACGGACCCCAAAATGGCTCTACAGAGAAATCGAACCTTTAAAACCTGAAATTGAGCTAATTTCTCAAACGTGGATCCTGTTGTGCTAGCATGACTTAACAACTAGCCTATTACATAAATAGACTGCGCTAAAACTTTTAATAAAAGACATTAGCCACCACATAGCATCTTTTTTCTAAAGCATAACCTAGCATAAATGCTAGCATGCTACATGGCAGTTATTTTACTAGCATAAAAGCACAAACTCTTGATTCCTTAGTGATGTTAGCATTCATGATCACGTACTCCTGTTAAGTCACGGACTTATCGCTAGCTTGAAAACATCTTTTCAAATACATTTCCCATAATACAGTAACATACCTGGATTAAAAGTGAGTCTTAATTAATCTATTTGTTCTAAATTGAAAATGTGTTAACCCAAATTTAATCATGAAGAGCTAGCATGGCTTTATTTTCTTAGCATAAAAGTACAAACTGTTGATTCCTTAGCGTTTGTGATAGGGTATCTCTATTAATTCATTGACTTATCGCAAGTTAGATAAGATATTTCTGGATAAAATGTACATGATACAGTAAAATAGCTTGATTATTGTCACATGAGGGTCAAAAATAATCTTTTTGCATTCAAAATGTGTTAAATGTGTTGTGACTCACAATTAGCCATGCTGAGCTAGCATGGCTTAACACCAGGATTGGGCATTAGCATGCTAGGCTCAAGGTCTCAGCTGGGCTCAACTCAAATGTCCCATCAGATTTCTAGTCTTTTGTGATCAGGAAGCTTCAGCTGGAGGTGAACAACATCAGCATAAATTTGAGTTATTACTTGTTTACAAAGCCCTCAACAATTTGGCCCTCCAGAATTCTGAGATCTGAGATCTTGTGATCTTGGCTTACTTTCTGTTCCCAGATCCAGATTCTCTCTGGCCTTCAGTATTCCATGAACGTTGGTTTGATCACGGTTTTACTACTGTATTTACTTTACTTTGTTGTCTGTTTTTTTTTTTTTTGTAGTTTTACCTTTTTGTATTTTTCGTAGTTTTATTCTTTGTACAGCATTTTGGTCAACCTTGGCTGTTTTTAAATGTGCTTTATAAGTAAACTTTGATTGATTGATTGATTGATTGATAATTCTTCTACAGACCGTAGCTTTGAGCTTCTCAGGATCGCCTGAAGAACATCCCCAGTTCACTAACACATCTTACGCCTTGTGTGTTCTCAGCATCTTGAAGACGAAGACGACGTCCTGCTGGCTGCCATGAGCGTCGACGATGGGGCCACTCCAGGTAAACTGGCCATCAGCTTCGAGGACCTGGAGAGGCAGAGACGTGAGGAAGAGCAGAAGAAGAAGGAGGAAGAGGCCAAGCGTCGCCTGGAGGAGGAGAAGAAGCTGTTCGCGGAGGCTCGAAAGAACATGGTGAGGCAAGATGGCAAAATGCGGATGCTCCCTGCCAGATCAGCACGTGTCTGCTTGGGTTAATATCAACTGAATATAAAATGGCCTCCAAGCTTTTGGGGAGCCATTTTGGATTCGGTTATGGCGCTAACCCTGAGCTAACACTCCTTCTGTCAGTTGTCACCAGCTGAACATTAGTTTCGATAATAATTCTGTCTAATCTAATACTGGAACTAAATATTAGGTAACTCAAACAGCAGATAAAAAGACTTTGTGTCTTTCATAAATATCTAAAAAGAAATGTTAATGATTTATGATCCATGCTATTTGTAGCCAGTTATCTAATATTAGCCTCTAGCCGCTTATCTCTCAAAATGCTAGCTTGCTACAGTACAGCTAGCTAACTTCAGCTGGTGTGACTGGCGACAGGACAACGTTTCATTCCTTTGTTCGATTCCCAAAACATTTAGTCAATTTAACGTAATCATAACTTCTAATTAAGTTAGAAAGTGGAAAACGTGTCGCGAATGCATGGTGAATGTATGCTTGCTAAATGCTTTATTTATTTATTTATTTATTTATTTATTTATTTATTTTAACCCTCGTGTTCTGTTCACTCCTTAGCAGTGAGTTTCCTGCTGGATTCTGCTGCGTCTTTAATATAAAAGCATTATTTATTATAATATAAAGTAGAGCAGAACGGAAGGTTAAACACGAGGAAAGATCCCTAATCTGACTCACTGTCCCTAATAAATACAAATAGAATTTAAAAAAATAATAATAAAAGCAATGAAATACAGTACTGTGCAAAAGTCTTGGCACTTTTTTTTTTAGCGCAAACTTTGTTATAGATGTTTATTTTCTGACGTCTACATTATTGATTCAGTACAAAAACATTTTAGACTCCAGACATTAGTTTTCAGCACAGAATGAAACGCTACAGTAAAATGTTTGTGTGTCAGTAAAGAAAGCAGCAG
>CM074952.1:1553740-1580716 GCA_037577455.1 Pangasius macronema | reverse complement strand
CTTTGTGGTAACAGTTTGGAGAAGAACCGCATATGGGTGTGATGGTCAGGGGTACTTTTGGCCAAGCATTGTGATTTCCTGACTGTGATTTAGTATCCACATTACACTAAACTCTTAGTACAATGTGCACAAGATAAAAAGAAACTGTTTAAATTTTTTTTTTTTGCAATACACAAACATGATTTCAGTTTTCGATATGTGCAGATAAACTTCTTCAGCTCTCAGGTGTGTTCCAAGACATGAATTAGCTTAATTGGCGTGGTGTGTGTGTGTGTGTGTGTGTGCGTGTGTGTGTGTGTACAGCGTATAAGCTTTGTGTTTGCTCTCACACACAGAGATCTGGCAAAACCGTGATGAGTCCAAGAACTTCAGCCAAAGACACGAAGCAGAGCTCATTAAAGAGGAGAAGAGGAAAGAGATCGAGGCGGAAATAAGACTGCAGGTCCGATGAAAACGTATCTTTTTGTAATGTAGCCGTAATACTTACACTTTAAGAGCCGGATCTTAAGCAGGACCCTGAGTGAAAACATTCCTGACACGTCTTCACGCTCGTGTGCTCAGGTGGACGAGCTGATGAGGCAGGAGCTCGCTAACTGGAAGCTGGCTGTGGAAGGAAGTAAAGGCGGGAAGTCCAAGGCTGGAGGAAAGGTCCTGATCGTCTTCTACACCTCTTTGTGTAGAGATCAGTGTTCACTGCCGGTTAAATGTGTCTGTTTTACTTTACACACAGAAGAAGAAGGGGCCGAAAGGTGGGAAGAAGAAAAAGAAAGACAGAGACCTCACGGCTGATAGGTGACTTAGTTCCATGTGTATTCATTTTGCATTTAAAGTAAGGAATTAAACACTCAGTGTGGTTCTGCTTTTAGACGTAACGTATTGGAACGAGCGCATTAATATAAACCTGTGATGTACAGATGCGCTTCAGCAGTATAAAGTAAAATATATGCATTTTTTAAATTATTATTCTCTGATCAGGAGCTTGGAGTCGCTGTTTGAAGAGCTGGTGGTGGAAGGCCTGCTGAAACCAGCAGATAACGTGAAACTACACGACTTCATAGGTATGAACATCTTAACGTTTTGTTTGTGTTCAGCTCTGTGTGTTAGAGTCTGGTGAGTCGTTTAACACGCAACTAACAGTGAGACAAAGGAGTAATAAAGGTATTGTGAAAAATATCTTGTGGTACGCTGCATTATCAGCTCGAGTCTACACAAAAGCGATAGTGAGTGAAATTATCTTGAATAAAGGAAAAGTTATTTATCTCATAAGCCCTTTAAGCCTATTTCTAGACATATTTATTGATTTCAAGCTTAAATTTGTCTTATTGTATGGGCAGATCATTTTCAGAAATTAGCACAATTATCTGCTAATAGAATAAGACAATTTCAGGCTGAGATGAAATGAGTAAAAAAGGTTTAATAATTTGTTTAATAAAGAGATATATTAGTAGGGTTTGCCTATATTCAAGATATTTTTTCTTGAATATATAATTTTTTGCCTCGACCAACAATATGGAAAGCAGCGGAACGAGTCTGCGCTGAATTTCCCACAAGCATCGCAAAGTTAAGAACATCTTAACTGAGAGAGAGAGAGAGAGAGAGAGAGAGAGAGAGAGAGAGAGAGAGTTCATCATGATGCTCGCTCTACCATTTAACAACTATCTTTGTGTTGTGATGCTTTGGGGAAGCTCAGTCCTACTTGATCATAAAGCGCTTATCATTTCCTGTAAAATTTCCGCGTTACAGGAGACTACAGCTACCTGGGCACGACCCTGAGGCAGACCGACATCGAGCCCATGCCTTCATTATCCGACGTGCGCCAAGTCATATCTCTTTGTGCCGTCTTACCACTGGGTACGTAGTTCAGTCTGTTTGCAGATTCGGGTTTTTTATTAAATTAAACATAATCTCTTTCTCATTATCTCTCTCATGTTCTCGCTGTGTCTTTCTTGCTCTGCTGAAGGTTCCCAGGTGATCCATGAGAAAGCCCCTCTAGTGAAGGCCATTCTTCTGGTGGGGCCTTCAGGAGTGGGGAAGAAGATGCTAGTCCATGCTATCTGTCAGGAGACGGGAGCTAACCTGTTTGACCTTTCCCCTTTGAACCTGGTGGGGAAGTATCCAGGCAAGAGTGGGCTCCAGATGATGCTGCACATGGTGTTTAAGGTGAAGCTGCTGTGTTTTTTTTTTTTCTTCTCAACTGCTAGTGCACATTTTACATCATAATAATCCTGTGAGGAAAAGTGCTGCTTTCCCGAAAAAAAGTTTAGCGATATGTGAAGGGGAGCAAGAAAAACCAACATGGAGGACAAAGTGCATTTGGAAATTGATTTCTCTTGAGATTCTGCCACCAAAACTATAGCAAACGCAAACAACCTCCTCATCACCAGACTTACGCCAAACTTTATCTCATTTTCATACCATGCTAGGCTAGCTAGTTAGCTGATACTAGCTAGGACCGCTAAGAGCGTTGTTATGGTTACAGTGTGTTCTTCACATGAGCTGTTTTTTTCTTTTAATTCTCATCAGCACGAAAAAGAGACTTATTTGTTAAGTATTTGAAGCTAATGAAGGACTTCCCTAATCAGCAGAATCGGGAATTGGCGTGATTTTTGGGAATTTCGTGTCTTCTCCAGGTTGCCAGATTAATGCAGCCATCTGTGGTATGGATCGGAGATGCTGAAAAAATGTTTTATAAGAAAATACCAAAGGAGGAGAAGGAGGTAATGATTTAGAATTGCTCTTTATTTCATAATTTAAATATATATAAATATATATATATGTATTTAAGTACGTAAAGTTTAAATGCAATGCTTGCTTTATTTACTTACAGTTAGATCCAAAGCGGATAAAGAAAGATCTGCCCAAAATGCTTAAAGCGATCAAAGCTGAAGACCGTATTCTTATCGTAGGGACGACAGACAATCCTCTCAGCGCAGACCTAAAGTCTCTGTGTAAGCTTTACACCAAGATCATCCTCATACCGCGGCCGGACTACGCCTCCAGGTTCGGTATGTGATCCATACAGCATCGGTCCAAAACCTTTCTATGAATTAGGAGTATTAATATTTAATTAAGATTCTGATTTACACACAGAAGATGTTACAGCTCTGCCTCTGACTGTTACAAAGCACTGACACTGGAGACTCCTTCCATAAATGTTACATAAACATCTCTTCAACATGTCAACAATTTTTAAAATCCGTTTATGTGGAGCGTCTGCCGTACAAATCCCAGCGAATGAGCTGTTACCATAGAAACGATAATGTATTAGAACGAGCGCGTTAATATAAACCTGCGATTTGCAGCTGCGCTGTCAGAGCTAATTTAATCAACACCTTCTGACCAATCACAGTCCAGGATTCAACACTGCTGTGGTGTAAAATATAGCATCAGCCCTGCTGTAGTCTTAAGTGTTTTCAGTCTGAGTTTTTCCACATGGTTCGAGTCGTATGTTTTCCTGTAGTCATGTGGAAGGAACTGATCCGGAGGAACGGCGGTGTTATGACCAGCGCCCTGGACCTCAGCTCCCTGGCTAAGATCTCAGACGGATACACGCAGGGTCACATGGTGCGCGTGGTGAAGGAGATCCTGACCGAGCGGCGCATTCGGCAGCTCGCTAAACGCCCGCTGACCGCCGCCGAGTTCGTCTCGCCCCTCGCCAGGATCGACCCCGTGTTCCAGGATGAAGAGGAAGCCCTCAAAGTAATGCGATGATGAGATAATTATGGAGCATTTATAGATCCCATTAATGAGGCGCCATGAATAAAATGATAGACTGAGTGGCCAGTTTATTAGGGATACTGATTTAGTAACAAAAACCTGGCTCTATATGTATTTAATTAATCAGAATATGTAATATATTTCACAGTTTCCAGAGACCGCACTGTAATGTATGATGTAGAGAATGACAATAGATTCCCCCAGGATTTCCTCAAGGGTCCTTTGGCTAGTTAATTGTTCTTATTTTCCTAAAAGGGTTCTACTTCGTACCTTGAACACCTCATAGAAATTTTCACAGTTTCCCCGTAGATAGAAACCAGTCGCAAGATGTAAAAATAAAAACAGTTCTCAGTAGCAGACGTTCAGAGCAGACAAGACAGCTTGTTTTGTAACTCGGACACCTGACATGTTTCTTTCCACAGAGCTGGTATGCCAAGACTCCTCTGGGTAAGAAGAGAGCGAGAGCCGCTTTAGGGGTGGACGGGGAGCAAGATGTAGCAGCTAAAGGAGGCGAAGACAGCAAGAAGAAAGGGAAGAAGTAACGCAAACACGGACTTGACCCACAACTGTATCACATTCCTCGACGCTTAAAAAATAAAACCGTGCAATGTGAAATGTGCAGTTTGTACAGAAATGTATGCTAAAATTCCAGAGATGTTTTCTGAGATGTTAATTGTAATTATTGGACTAATAGTAAGAGAACTTGCTAACTCTACAAAGCAATGGGAAATATCCTAAAAATGTTATTTTTTAAAAAAATTATTTGTCATTTTGCCTTTTAAAGCTACAGATTGTGAGATGTGAGATGTGCTGTGTGAGATTTTTGAAAAAAAATCTACTACGCATTCAATGAGAATTCAGGGCTGTGTCTCAAACTGCATTCAGTCCTCTAAAAAGGATATCTAAATTGTGAACATTTATGGGATTTGGCAGACGCCCTTATCCTCTATCAATAATTATCTCCTGATACTGGTTCATATCATAATATAGTAAAAAGCACTCAGACAATACAAAGTTGTTTTTTTAAGTGCTAATTTAAGTACTTTAGGAAGAGGTCGGCCTTTGGACGTCGTTTGAAGACTGCCAGTGACTCAGCTGTTCGGACATCTAGGGGAAGTTCATTCCACCACCTCGGTGCCAGAACAGAGAAGAGTCTTGTCGCATGCCTTCCTTGTGCCCTGAGAGATGGTGGGACCAGTCGAACACTGCTAGAGGATCTGAGCATGGTGCAGTGTGGGACGTGTTAAGTGCTTTGAGGTAAGTGGGTGTCTGGTCTGTTTTGGCTTTGTAGGCACGCATCAGTGTTTCAAAATCTGATGCGGGCAGCTAAAGGAAGCTAGTGGAGGGAGTGTTTTCAATGGGGTGGTGTAGGAGAACTTAGGAAGTTTGAAAACCAGTCGTCTCCTTGAATGTTAGAGAGAAGGAATGCAGAAGAGGGAGAATCACGAGGACTGGAGCTTGTTAGGGGGGAGGTTGAAGTCTCCCAGGACTGTAAGAGGGGTGCTGTCGGTAGGCAAAAGACTGAGGAGCATGTCCATTTCTTCAAGAAAGTCCCCTGGGGACCAGGAGGGCGGTAGATGACAGTGATGAGAAGGTTGATCGGGGAGGTAACTGGAAGTACATGGAATACAAAGGATGAGATGTTGAAATGAGACGGAGAGAGGTGTGAAGCACCATCTCCGAGACAACAGCAGACCTGTACCACCACCCCTGCCAGCCTGTCGTGGAGTGTGAGAGAAAGCAGAGGATAGGGCAGCCGATGTAGTTCTGTGGAGAGATCCAGGTCTCAGTTAGTGCCAGAAAATCAAGAGAGCAATGAGAAGCTGAAGCTGAGATGAAATCAGCTTTCTTTACAGCAGACTGGAGATCCCACCTACCACCACTGTTCGAGACTGAGACAACAGAGGAGGGTAGACGAGGTCACTGGTAGTTGGGCTGCTGGTTTGTGGAGGAGAGCTTCTGGGTCTGTGAGAGGTGACAACAGAGATGGGTCAGTTACTGAAAACAGGGCTGAGAGGGAACTGGGAATAAATTTATGCTTCTAGCTTTTGTAGAACATGCTTCTGACCGCTACAGACACGTAGCGGGCAACATTCAATATATCTTAATAAGCCCTGCCCACAGCTCACACCTTAAGGGAGACTGAAACTACTCTTGATTAGCCACCTGAGAAGAACTAATTAGCATAGACCACCAGACACGTCCAAGCAACACTACAGAGTCAATGATAATACACAATTCAACAGTTCTAGCAGCAAAAATCTAGAGCCAACTGGGTCAGGTAGATGGTACACAAAAGTCAGAATCCTCCGTTATCAATGTAGAATAAATTCAAGATTGAACAACTTAAAGCACACTGTAGAAAAGAGGAGGAGCTTTAAAGACAGAGCATCAAACATTCAATCCATCTGACCAGCCTCAATACTTAAACTTCACATAAACATAACAGTAAGAACACTGTGTTTGTTTTAAAGTATCAGTTAATTTCCCAAAGAATGCAGTTTTACACCATGTTGTACCGACGTCCCCACAAAGACAGTGTCCCTACAATGTCACATTTCCATCAATATGTGTTTATTACATAACTACTAACTTAACTAGTATAATTAGAATATCAGGATCATGTAGAATATCACATACATGTAGGTTACAATGAGAATTAGCCTGATAGCACAGTGAATGAAATCTTTGACTGAATTCACAGATGATCTGACGCTCTGATACTGGATTTACAAACACATGCTCTGTCCATAAATAATCATCAGGTACACATGAAGCAAAAAGGCTTTCTTGTTTTCTGAAAGCTACACCAGAGCTAGGAGTTATACGTAGCGGTGGAGAGACGGTATGTGACCCGGGATCGTTTCAAGGTCGGCTAATAGGAGCAGGGGATTTGGGGCTTGGGGTTAGAGCCGCAGCTCTGCGATTGGTCTCGGGTGAATCTGTGAAACTGAGACGCTCCCCTTAGACGGGGATTTAAGAGATTATCTCAGAGCAACAAATGGACAGGGACAGCGTTCACAGCTTGCAGCTCACAAATACAGATACATGCGTGTTTCTGCGTTCTTTGCTCTCTGAACGTCCTCATTGTTACCGATAACTAAAGCACTTTTGTGTTTCGTTCCATTTGGTAAGAAATTTCATGCACCACCATATTGATCTGATGCTCTAAAGGTCAGATTCTCCGTGTTCCCCGTCGCATGCCGATGGTGTCACGAGAAGCACTCCTCCTGCTTATATTTAGATCAGAATAATGATGGCTGGACCTATAAGCGTCCAGGCGGATGAATTATTTCCATCGTTAACACCACATCTGGAGTTGATTCTGTACCTGCGTACACACTCGTTAAGACGCCTGTCATCATGGAGGAAAGAAACAGGACCAGAGGAAATGTGACACTCATAACAACACGCTCCAACCTTTAAGGCTTACATGCCACATTCTGTTTTTTTTTCAAGTTCTCATTTCACGGTCTACAGCATGCGGCTATTTTTAACGTGACCGTTAACGGCATCCTGTTTTCTTTTCATTATTTAACCAAGCCTTCAGGAGTCCACGTGTCCACACTCGCAGCTAGCAAGAAGGCCAGAACAGACCAGTACAACGCTACAGAAGATTTAATTTATCCTTTCTTACAGATAAATATTAGATTGATAACTCCAAGTACTCCAATAAGGCGTATAGATTAGAGCGATAGATTAGAAATAAACCATTCTGATTAGCATGGTATCCCTAAACTGCTTGTTAATATGTCTTTGACCATTGACCATGCATAAGGTTTCTAAAAACGCTGGTATATTTGCATGTGTATGGAAATAAATATCACTTATCAGTGTTGTAACCTTCCCTGCCCTTCCCATCGAACCTCTCTCACTCGGGTATGGATCACGTAACCTGGACTACAGTGGATCCGATGAAATATGAAATATGGGTCATTAATGAGCAGAGATACACCGCGTGCCACTCGCGCTCACAAAATGTTCTCTGACAAAACCATCCAAGAATTCATGGCTCAGTGTAAGAGCTATAATCCTACACACACACACACAACCCAACACCTACAACACAAAAGAAACATCTTAGTGAAAACATCATCAATATATTTATAGAATTACTATAAGATTATTCCACCCATCTATGGATGATCTATAAGCTAAATGAAGTAGATGCTTAAAGCCACAAAACACTCATTCAGCTCAATGAGATAAATCCCCTTGATTTAACTTAAAAGAAGATAAAAAATTGCCTCAAATTCATATGAATTTCATAATCTAACAATAATCTTTGAATATTCTCATAATAATAAATATTAGATAAATTTGCCTATGATATGTTTTTTCTTTGTTAGTTATCCTTTGACCATTTAATATTTCAGTACTGTCATTTCTATGAATATGCAAATTGGAAACCCCGTGCAAACCTACATGCCCCGCCCCCATCCTGCATTTGCACAGTGGAATGTGATTGGTTCTTATATTTTATGACGCAACAGGATGATCTTCAGCTCAAAAATGGCTGCAGTGAAAAAGTTTGTACTTTGACCAGATTTATTTGTCAAAATATATATATATAAAAAACCATCTGAATAAAGATTAGAGTGACATTTTGTTTGTTTTTGTTGTGTTTGTCAGGAGATCAGGAGCTTGGTGATGAATAAATAATCCAGTACGATCTGGAACAGTTCCACCTCTTCAGTGTGTGTATGATCTTAATAACACACGGGCTTTGCTTCGTGCAGCCCGATACTCACTTGTTGCTATCTTTATGGATAATGACGTGCATCTATTTTAAAAAAAGAGAGTGTGAGGATAGACGTGTCAGCTGTTCAGCATTAGGCTTTAGTGTAGCTGAAGAAAAAAAGAGAGAAAACACTTTCTGGTAGCTCGGGGAACGAGGGAGTGGGCGCAGGACGACACGGGAGACTCCGGCCAAATTATTTTTTTGTTGATCTTCAGGGATTTGTGCAAAACCTTCGAGTAACAATGCAGTGGGTGAGTAATAACATGACAGTTTATACACTCAGTCATCAATGCGACATCATGTTACATTGCTGGTGGGCAAAATTCACTTGCAGAAATGTGTCTCAGTGTTTGATTTTTTTTACCCATTTTATTTATTATTGTGAGAAAAAAACCTGCAGGTTATGTTAATAAACACTACCAGTAATTTCAGAGTTACTGAATAATGTCACTAACCTCACAGTATCACGTTAATGCCATGTGTTAATACCATCTTTATTACTTGTGAATAATCCAGAAAAAAATTATATAAACATATGCTGTTGTTGTTGTTGTTGTTCAATGTACTAGCTCGTTATGATGTGTCAGTTTATACAGCATCGCATTTCTCTTCTGTAATCGTCATCCGAGTTCACCTCTTTCCCTCCTTCCACATTGTGAAACACTGAGTAATTAATTAAACGAACTCATCACAATTTAAAGTAAATCTTCAGGTTATTGAGTATTTGTGCTGCTTCCTGGAATTCTGATCTGAAACTGAACACCGAGGTTCGGGTGTGCGTGGAAGTGATTTTTTATTTATTTTTTTTATTTTCACCGATTCAGATCAGATTAAATCAGATTTGCGTTGATTAATGTGATAATTACAACTAGGACTGTTGCTGCAATATGTTGGCAATATAATATACTCCTATTAGATTTATTTTAATGTTATCCATCTTCGAGACACTATTGAAAAACACAGTGTCAAGAAAAAACAATCTCAACCTCATTTTAATAAACATTTTAATAATCTGAATGCAGAGCCCAGAAAATCAATTCTGTGTAGCATATCTGTTTCACACAACTCTGAATATGAGGAACTTTCTCCAAAATGCATTTTCATCACTAAATCAGTGGAGTAAACAGAGTCCTGTCATGCAGCCACTGTAGTTATCCCTTGTGAAGTGTACGCACCGGGGCTTAGATGAAACTTGAGAAGTCTCCCTGGCTTGAGCTTGCTCCTAAACTCTGTTCAAGCTGGATTGCTAATTGCATGGATGAATATCCAAGATTTCAATGAGTGCAATGTAAATGTATTCTATGGAAATCATTTTTATCACTAGGACAGGAAACGGTGACTCAGGTGGAGAGTGACACGAGCTGGTGACCGAGTAGACGGCTTTACCATGGCTCGTAAGGACCATACTCATATTCGTTTGGGGTTACACTTTTACACTTTTTTCGATTAATGCGTGGAAAAGCTCACTCATTCACTGTTTACTGTTTAGTGAATAAGATTCAGGTGGTCAAAGGTCTTGAAGATGTGACGCTGTGTGAAAAGGAAGCCTGGACGTTTGAGGTGACTCTGAGTCACGCTTATGTCCGAGGCGTGTGGACGAGGAACGGGCTTCCGTTCAAATCGAAGCCCACGTGTCGTATCGCAATGCGGGCGAAGAGACACACTCTCACTCTGACACGTGTCTCGCTGTTAGACGTGGGCCTGATCAGCTTTCAGGCGGAAGGAGTGGAGACCTCCGCTAATCTCACTGTCACAGGTAACAGCAAACATAAACTGATCAAACATAACCGCATAAGACTGAGTCCACTGGTCCAGCAGATGCAGATTAACAAACTGTGTGTGTGATCGTCGATATTGGGAAGGATATTGGATTGTTTTCTGTTAGGAGATGTTTATTTAAAGTTGAAGGAAGGAGTCTCCAGTGTCAGTGTTTTTGTAACAGTCAAGGTAAATTATTTGCAAGTTAATTATTATAAGAGGAATAACACACTGTAGGACACTCTGATACTGGAAACTAATAAACTTTGGGATTGTAACAATAACTCTAAGTACTTGGGGTCAACAGTCCAGAGTAATGGAGAGTGTGGGAAAGAGGTGAAGAAGCGAGTGCAGGCAGGTTGGAATGGGTGGAGAAAGGTGTCGGGAGTTCTGTATGATAGAAGAATATTGGCAAGAATCAAGGGGAAGGTGTACGAGACAGTGGTGAGAGCGGCCATGAGTATATTGGTAGGAGAATGTTGGACATGGAGCTGCCAGGCAGGAGGCGAAGAGGAAGGCCAAAGAGGAGGTATNATGCAGAAGATAGGGATAGGTGGAGAGCGATGATTCGCTGTGGAGACCCCTGAAGGGAAAAGCCGAAAGAAGAAGAACTTTCACTCTTCTTTTCATCCAGCCAGAGACATACAGATCCTAAAACATCTTCAGGATGTCAGTGTGATGGAAAGGGAGAGCGTGACGTTTGTGTGTGAAGTAAACCTGGAGGACGTGGATGGAACATGGTTCAAGAACAGCGGCAGGATAAAAGCTGGAGACAACGTTAGAATTAGGCAAGAAGGTAAGTGTCGGTGTCTGAGTAGTTGTTAACTATTATGTTTTATAGCACTTTTGAATTCTCCATTCTGATTGGTCAGGAGGTGTTGATTACTTTTCTATAACAGCAGCTCTGACAGTAGTGCAGCTGCATATCACAGGTTCATATTAATGCGCTCGTTCTAATATGTTATTGTTTCTGTAGTAGCACCTCATTCACAGGGACCTGTATAGCGGACGCGCCACATAAACAGATTAAAAAACGTGTGTAATCATTGATATGGTGGAGTTTTCTGTAAGGAGACATTTATTTAACATTTATGGAAGGAGTCTCCAGTGTCAGTGCTCTGTAACAGTCAGAGGTAAAGCAGTAACTTTTAAGTTTTCCGACATCTTCAGGACAGAGGAGTTTACACTTTGCAACTTGACAAGTTGTGTTTTTTAGTCTTATTAACTTCAAGAGAGAGAAAAGAGAATGTAACTATAAACAGATAAAAACTAAATGTTCTCTAATAAATACAGATTTGTAACTCTTGCTACATTGCTTCAGAGTGGTAACAGTAACTCCGCTTCATCACACCACCACATCATTGATTATTTTGCCAAATCATCATGACGCCAAGAGTTTTATTCCTTACTTTCGTAATTCTTATGAACATGTCTCCAAACATAAACACAGGAAAAACTCACTCACTGACCTTCAAAGCCGTGAAGCCAGAAGACGCTGGTGAAATCACCTTCATGGCAGAGAGAGTTTCATCAACAGCAATGCTAAGAGTGAAAGGTAAAAATCAATGATGTAATATTTTAAAAACACTTAGCCAATCATAGCTTTGAGATGTGTAATGTACGAGGTTTAAAATGGAGAGATTTGTTTCAGAGCTTCCGGTAAAGATTGTGAAACCACTACGGGTGAAGGTTGCCATGTACAGACACCGCGCCCTGCTGGAGTGCCAGGTCTCCCGCGCTAACGCTGAGGTCACATGGTACAAACGGAACAGAGAAATTGCACCCAATGGGAAGTACCAGGTTATTGGTGAAGGTCTTTACAGGCAGCTGACCATCGAAGAAGTGGGCTCGTCAGACGAGGACACCTTCATCTGTGATGCTGGTGATGATAAGACTTCTTGCCGACTCTTTGTAGAGGGTGAGACACTTACAATCGGATCACTTACAATCTCAGAACGTAGGCATCTGAAAGAATTAACGTCCTTAGGTCTTTGTGACAACATGGTGTCAATATACTTTACATGCAATAACAAATGCTCATCAGCATAAAGATATACTAACACAGAATGGCTAGTTAGTTAGTATGATCTCACATGAATATGGGCAATGTTAATGACTTTACAATCTCACATTCATTCTTCTTCAGTAGCTTTTTTATCCTGGTCACATTCATGGTGGATCTAGTCTATATCGGGAACACTGGGCGTGAGCCAAGAATACACCTGGATGAATATATGCCAGGTCATCACAGGGCACTCATTCAGACCTAGAGGCAATTTATTATAGTCAGTCCACTTCCTGCCATGGTTTTGGGAACTGGGAAGGAACTGGAGAACCCCAGAGAGAGGGGAGAACATGTGAAACAGTAACCCAAGCTCACTATCAAACCAGAGACCCTGGAGATGTGAGGCGGCAATGCAACACTTCACAAGTCATGGACTGTAGTTCGACTTAAATCAGAATATTCATGGTATCATGTTTGGAGTTTAGCTTATGAGATTCTATTTGAGCATGTTTTATATTACATGTAATAAGGGTGTAGCAGAAAGTAATTTCTTCCTTTCTTCATGGTGTGTGAATTCTGGTTCTGAGCTTAGCTTCATCTCTTGTGGGACTGTTTTTTTAAATCCCACTCTTGCAGTTGTTTTCTATGTTTTCAACCAAATTTCAAGTTCACAAACTGCGTAGTCTTTGTTTGTCCTGAAGTCTCTATACTCTATCTGACCACTTGCTTAAGCCCACATGAAATTAAAAACCTCCTGTTCATGACTTTTTTGTTGGATCCCAGTACAATGCTCGCTCAGCCAGAAAATTTCTAGCGAGCTTTCTTAAAAATTAAAGCAAAAGGAATAGTGCATCTTCTATTTGTATCTTTTTAGAGCACATTATCTGTTTATTCTGAATGATGGCATCATATACAGTTACATTCCTAACATGTACATAAGCTCTGTAAAACGTTGTTTAATACACTCAAGCTGTACTAATCCAGCCTGGTAATTAAAGTAGCTCCACCCTTTCCTCTAACTGCCATTCAAGACTGGAATTTGAATTGAACAGATTAGAGACTTTTGATGTGAGGGTGTGATGACAACACAGGCAGATACCTTTTACAGATTCTAAGTTATGCCTGTCCTTCCAGAGCAGGCTATCAGTATTGTCCGTGGACTGAACTCAGTCGAAGTAATGGAGCCTAAGGAGGCTTGTTTCAGAGTGGAGACAAGCATTAAAACAGAACGAGCCCCTAAGTGGACTTTGAATGGGGAGCTGCTAAGTTCTGGCCCTGAGGTGAAGATCAAGAGGGAAGGAACTTCACACAGACTCACTTTCACCAACACCAACAGCAGCATGTGTGGCATCATCCAGTTCAGCTCGGGGAAGAGCAGGTCGACGGCCCAGCTTACTGTTACAGGTAAAGAAAGCAAAGAGGTGATCCAGAGATCTGTATGTTACTATGATTTAATGTGTATCTCTAAATTTAACCAAACAGAGCGCCCGCTGGTGGTCACCCGACCCATTTCAGATGTGGAGGTTAAAGAGAACTGCTTGGTGACTCTCAGGTGTGAGTTTTGTCCTTCACCAAGAGTGGTGCGCTGGTTCAAGGGCAGAACTCCTTTGCTGGCCTCACACAATTACAAAATGAGGCAGGAGAAGAACCACGCCGAGATGACCATCATAGGTGTGAAGGCTGCAGATGCAGGGGAATATCGGTGCCTGGCTGGTGGAGCTGAGAGCAGGGGTCGAGTCAACGTAGAAGGTATGGATCCAAATGTTTTCAAAGGTCACTTATTTCCAAAGCCTCTGTGTTGCCTGATAGTTTTAATCAAGGTTTATGGAGTGAAGAAAATACTCCTGAGTGGTGCAACAGAAAAGTGTTCACTCTATCGTTGGGAGATTGTGAGGTCAAATCCCAACAATGCCACAGCCTTCCATGGCCATGGGCCAAGGGAGCAAATTTGGCTATGCTCTCTTGGTGGAAGGGATGGCATTACTCTCTCTCCCCTGTCAAGCAGAACAACACTAACCAATCATGGGCTTGTGCATGCAGAAGACAGCAGATTGGCTTTCCTCTGAGAATGACACAGCATGGGCAGCAGTATGAAACAATATGGAGGCTGGCTTCACAACTCTCTGATGAAGCATGTGTTGGTAGCTGTCCAGCTGTTCAGTGTCATATGACAGCTGGTGGATGGGAATTGGAAAGTGACCAAATTGGAGAAAAAATGGGGGGGGGGGGGGGCTGTTATACTAAGAAACAATTAAGTTTTTTTTTCAGTGAAACGGCTGAAGATCACACGGCATCTGGAACACGTAGAGGCAGAAGAAGAAGGAACAGCAGTGTTTTCCTGTGAGCTAAATGATGAGGCACCAAGTGTCCAGTGGCTTCTCAATGACAGGGTGATTCATGCCAGTCAAACAAACAAGATCCAGAATTCAGGCAAAGTGTACACACTGGTCCTGAAAAGGCTTACCCCGCAGGAAAGCAGGGTGACTTTCAAGACTGTCGGCATCAGCGAGTCCACCATACTCAGGGTCAAAGGTGAGGATTGTGTTTTTATTTATACTCCAATGAGAAATCCAACAAGAAATTTATTTGCTGTGTCTCCATTGCTCAGAAAGGCCAGTGGTGTTTCTTAGATCTGTGGAAGATGTTGTGGCTGAGGAACGTGGCAAAGCTTGCTTACAGTGTGAGGTCTCCAGGCAAGCAGTAACCCCTGTTTGGAGGAAAGATGGTATGGTCCTAAATGCCAGTGAGAAACATCAAATTCTTCAGTTGGAAAAGTCATTATCTCTGATCATTCACAAGCTCAGAAAAGACGATGCTGGGGAATATTCTTGTGATGTAGGGACTAGCCAAACAAAAGCCAAGGTTGTCATTCGTGGTAAGTCCAATCTGAACTCTGAATGTGTTTTTGGATCAAATAACTGACAAAAATGACATTTCTAGTGATTTGAATTGACTTCCTTTTTTCATTTTTTTCAGATCTGCACATCATCATTGTCAAGCGCTTACGGACAATTTCCATTCTTGAGGGGGAATATTGCAGTTTTGAATGTACTATGTCACATGACATCATTGATGAACCCTCATGGACATTGAATGGCCAGCTAATTGTCAGCAATGGTCGAATCCAAGTTTCTAACCAGGGGCACAAGTACGCCATGAACATCCAAGAGGTTATGATTACTGATGCTGGGGAAGTGGTCTTCACCATAAAGGACCTCAGTTGCAGGACCATGCTGTTTGTCAAAGGTATATCCTCATTTTAAGGAGAGTACATTGTTTTGGTTAACTGTAAAATTGAGCAAATCTTCTGTGTCATCTATTTCAGAGAAGCCTGTAAGGGTGTTTAAGGACATGGTAAATGTTCAGGCAGTACCTGGAGAAGATCCAGAGCTTACCTGTGAGATTACCAAACCTGAGCTGACCATCAAGTGGTTGAAAAATGGTCGGTTGATCAGGTCTAGTTCTAAGTATGAAATTATTCAAAAAGGCTATTTGGTTACACTAGTAATCCATAATGCAACAGTAAAGGACTCTGGAGAGTACTGCTGTGAGGCTGACGGAATTGCCACTAGGGCAAGGTTAGAGGTCAGAGGTAAGTGCCTTATTTATTGGTTGATGTAATTATAAAATGGGCTTGTTGCTGCAAGTGTAGTAATGTCATATTGTGGCACTTGTAACTAAGTGAAGTTATGATGAAATATATGGAAGAATCATTTGACATCAGGAGATTTTAGATATTATTTATAGGGCAACTATTATTTGTTTGCTTTTTGGTTTGTTTTCTCACTGCACATACTGTAGGTAAACTAACCGAACAACAAAAAGCACTGGCCAAAGGGCATGAAGGGCTAAAAATACAAAATGAATTAAGTAGGTGCATGTAGAAACCATTAAAAAAAACCAACTGAGCACTAGAAATAACAAGTTTGATTCACTTCCTGCAGTTGCCTACTAAGATTTTATAATATACTGTATGTCCAAAACTCTCCCTTTCTCCTCTGTAGACTTACAGCACACATTTGCTAAGGAGCTAAGAAATGTAACTGCAGAAGAAAAGAATATGGTAGTCCTGGAGTGTGAGACCAAAAGACCTGCCACTAAGGTGACCTGGTTGAAAGGCATTGTGGTGCTTAAGTCAGGTCAGAAGTACCTGATGTTGAAGAAAGGTGTTGTCCTCTCACTCACCATATTCAACCTTGAGAAGGGTGACAGCGATTTGTACACATGTGATGTTGGGACGATGCAGAGCAGGGCATTACTTACCGTACAAGGTAAGGCTGATATGCAAACTTCTTTTTAGCATTTGCTCATATGAAGAATTCTTATAAACACTATATAATGCTCTTTATATTGTTTGTTGATCTCTCCTTCAGGTCAGAAAGTGCTTATCTTGGATGAACTGGAGGATGTTGAATGTCTGGAAGGGGACACTGCCATATTCAAGTGTCGTATCTGTCCAAGTGACTTCACAGAGGTTAAATGGTATCTTGATGAGACTCTGCTCTATACTAATGATTTAAATGAGATCCAAATGATCCATGGTGGCTACCACACTCTTACCATCAAACAGCTTGCACGCAAAGACACAGGAACAGTATCTTTCGAAGCTGGGGACAAGAGATCTTACGCTTCACTGCTAGTAAGAGGTAAGAGGTACCAATTCTGTGGAGGGCTGTGCGATCTAAGATATGTTCACATATTTTCTACATCAGATTACACAGTAGATTCTCTCCTGATTGTGTTATGATGGAATATCATATCTGAGACTTTGGTCCAGAAAATTCTATGCTGAAATTTCTATGATTTTTGTCTGCGACACCTCATCATGAGGAAATCAGACACTGTCAAGCAGCATTTAGACAGAATAAACTTAAAGCAATACTCAGGGTTATATACTGAATTTTGACTTTTTCAGAAAGGCGCCCAACAATTATCAAACCATTAGAAGACACTGAAGCTATTGAGGGAGGAAGTTTAAATCTGGTATGCAAGACCTCAAAACGATGTCATATCCTGTGGTATAAGGATGGCTGCTTAATGTGGAATTCCTCCAGCTATTTCATCACTCTCTCTGGAATTGAGGCCAGGTTGACCATCCGAGAGGTTAAGGACACTGATGCAGGAGTGTATGAGTGTAACGCAGGATCCGTCAGCACAAAAGCTACAGTGACTGTTAAAGGTGGAGCTTCACGCAACACTAAAACTTGTTCTTCTGCATACATAAGTCCTTAATAATCATGTAATAGAGGGAATGTCAATTCTGTAATGCAAATTTTGAGGCCAGATATTTAGAAGAGTTTCTAGAGATCTTGTTAAACCAGCTGTTTAAAGTCCCCCTGAAATCAAAATTGTTTTTTCAGAGCTTTTTGTACCTGTCCCTTCAGAGTAGCAGTATGTTAGCTCATTAACAGCAGTAACAGTTTGTTAGTTTTTTAGTAGCAGTAGCAGTTGTAATTGCATTAGCAGCAGTACATGTAGGATTTTTGAATAAGTATGCCTAAAATGAAAATTAGACTCACAGACTGTTCTTAGATCTCTAATGTTATTGGTGGTCTAGTTTACATTAGTCTAGGTACCAGACCTGGCATCACTTGAATGCAAACACTGCTCATGTTTTCCAAATTAACAATGTTTTCAGACATGTCCATGGTCTCAAACCTTAAAAGAATCCAGTTGATGTTTACCCTGAATCTGTTCTCTGTTTCATCATTATTAGCTGTGCCTGCTGAGTTTACAAGGCAGCTTCATAATCAAGAAGCTGATGAGGGAAGTAGTGTGACACTGTTCTGTGAATTCTCTGTACCTGGCGTTCAGTATTTGTGGCGTAAAGGAGCCGAGACGCTCAGGTCAGGAGAGAAATACCTGATGAAGCAAAGGAAAAATTATCTTTCTCTTACAATCCACAATGTGAAACTTGAGGACTCAGGGACTTACACGTGCATTTGCAGAAACCAGCGGACCATGGCCACTGTTACAGTCCATTGTAAGATATGATAAACAAAACATATTTACCCATAATCATTTTTGCTTTATAGCAAGACAATAGGGTAACATCTGCCATTCTTGTTGACAGCTATTCCCATCATATTCATCAAAGAACTTAAAAATCAAGAATCAGAGGAGGGCATGGCCGTCACATTACGCTGTGAGCTATCCAAAGCCGGAGTACCAGTGGAGTGGATGAGAAACGAGGAAGTGCTCAGCCCTGGGATGAAGTATCAGATGCGACAAATAGTAACCATACAGGAGCTGGTAATTAGGAATCCAGTGCCAGAGGACAGCGGAACCTACAGCTGTGTGTGTACTGACCAAAGGACCAAAGCCACAATTAATATAAAAGGTTGGCCATGTTTTTGGACATTTTGGTAAAAAAAACATTATTAGTACCTTTGGTGTTATAAATAGTAGAAGATTAACTGAAACTGTTGTTCTCCTAGATCAACCCATTACCTTCAAACAGAAGCTTAAATCTCAAGTGGTTGAAGAAGGAAACAGTGTCACCTTGCACTGTGAGGTATCAAAACCTGGACTTCCTGTAGAATGGAGGAAGGGCCAAGAGTTGCTCAAGTCTGGAGAAAAGTACCGGATGCGACAAAGAAGCTGTGTGCTAGAGCTAAAGATTTTCAATTTGAAATGCGAGGACAGTGAGGTATACAGCTGCTCGTGTGGCAATGTCCAGACATCAGCTAGGGTTACTGTTAGCAGTAAGTGTCACAAAATCTTATTATTGATTTATGGATTGTCAGGGTATGACTGTAGCCAATGCTTTTGTTATTATGGTGAATTATTTTCTGTAGAACAACCAGTCAGTTTCACAGAGAAGCTAACAAACCTGGTCGCAGAGGAGGGCAAGACTGTGACCTTGCGCTGTGAACTGTCCAAAGCTGGTGTTCCAGTGGAATGGTGGAATGGGGAAGAGCTTCTCCAACCTGGACAAAAGTATCAGATGAGAGAAAGAGATGCAACACATGAGCTTATCATCTATGACACTGTGCCTGAAGACAGTGGAGTCTACAGATGCATATGTGGAAACCAGAAGACCAAAGCAATGATAAAAATTGTTGGTAAGAGAGTCAGTTATTACTCAGTTTAATGTTTCATTTTTGCCAAAGTATGACAATTATACCAAGTCGCCAAATTACATGGCTTGATTTGTGTTTTTGGAGGTGTGGATGCTACTTTCAAGCAAAACTTGAAAAACCAAGAAGCTTTAGAAGGAGGAAGTGTTGTACTAAGATGTGAGCTCTCTAAAGCTGGAGTACCTGTGGAATGGTGGAAAGGTGAAGAATGTTTGATGCCAGGTGGGAGGTATCAGATGAGACAAGACGGCAAAGTTGCTGAGATGGAAATCACAAATGTTGTTCCTAATGATGCTGGAATGTACAGTTGTGCTACAGGAAACCACAAAAGCTCTGCAGAGGTGAAAATCACAGGTACTCACCAAAGGTTTACTTAAATCAGTTTAAAACACATTCTGTAATTTGTTTTGTTCAATTGTTGGACTGAAAAGTTTGTTTCTGCTGTCTCAGCTCTTCCGATTACTTTCAAACGGGAGCTACAGGATCAGGTTTGTAAAGAAGGGGACATGGCTGTGTTCATCTGTGAACTGTCCAAACCTGGGGCTCCAGTAGAGTGGAGAAAAGGAAGAGTTATTTTGAAACCAGGAGAGAAGTACAAGATGAAGCTGGAAGGAAAGTTAACCAAATTGGAAATAAACAACCTGGAAGAGGCTGATTCTGGAAACTATTATTGTAAAACCATAGATGCACAATCAACAGCTGAACTTACTGTGCAAGGTAAGATGCATAAGGCACAATACAGATTGCACAATAGATTCCTAAAACCCGTGTTGCACATATTTGTATGTAGACAGTTACATGCCATATACTAACTAGCAACAGAAGAACTTCTGTTGAAGATTTCATGATCCACCATAAGATTTGGAGCACCAGAACATCACATTTGAACTTCTCTCCATAAGATCATATTTAACTGCCTTTCAGAGATTCATCCTATTTCTGTAGTTGTATATTGGCCTTAGCAGATACTTCCACTGTTGCTTGGAGGAAGACGGTGGTCTGATTAAAGTTTATGAAAATGTGACTAAATAAAAATCAAAATGGCGGGATCTGCACCTTATTTGCTAATGTCTTCTTGGACTCCTTGTCATTCTAATGCTGGAACATGTTCAAACCCAACAATTTCCATGGCTTTTTGTAGCACTTCCTGCTACCTTCAAAAACGTTCTGAAGAACCAGGAAGCTCAAGAGGGAAACAGCATCAGTTTGCAGTGTGAACTTTCCAAAGCTGGAGTACATGTGGAGTGGTGGAAGGGAGATGAAATGTTAAGAACTGGGGAGAGGTACCAGTTGAGAAAAAAGGATGCAACAGCAGAATTGTTAATAAGAAAATCGCAACCAGAAGATAGTGGAGTGTATCGCTGTGTTTGTGGACAGCAGAGTACCGAGGCACACATCAAAGTCAATGGTAGGAAAGACTGCCTGCTTATCATGAATTAATACCCAAACATTTTATACCCTCACACAGGACACCATTTAATGCGTAAAAGCAGATTTCCTGTAGATGTAAACTGTTGTTTTGTGTAGCTCTGCCAATCACTTTCAAGCAAGAACTGAAGAACCAAGAAGCAGAAGAAGGGAACAATGTCACATTGCGTTGTGAACTCTCAAAGTCCGGCGCTCAGGTAGAGTGGTGGAGAGGAGAAGAACTGCTCAAGTCTGGGGAGAAATACCAGATGAGACAAATGGCCACAAAAATGGAGCTTGTCATCAGAAAAGTAGTACCTGAAGATAGTGGAGTCTACACTTGTGTTTGCCCTGATCAGAAATCCAATGCTATAGTTAAAATAAAAGGTACGAACCACTTATATCAGGACACCTCATTACACAGACATGTTGACTATTATTCTTCTGATGACATGTATAATTTGCATGTTCTCAGCTTTACCAATAATTTTCAAACAAAATCTGAGAAACCAAGAAACAGAGGAAGGCAAGAGTGTCACTTTACGTTGTGAACTTTCTAAACCGGGAGCATTGGTTCAATGGTGGAAAGGTCAGGAGGAGCTGACTGGGGGTGAAAAATACCACATGAAGACTGAGAGAAAGACTGTTGAGATGGTTATTAGGAATGTTTCATGTGAGGATGCTGGCATATACAGCTGCACAATAGGATATCAAAAGACTACCTCAGAAATCAAAGTTCGGGGTAGGTTCTGCTACAGTCACAACGGGTTAATTAAAAATTTATTACTTTATTCATTCATTTATATTGTTCCACATGAATATGTCACATTTCTGTGGGTTTGTAGCTCTACCAGTCACATTCAAACGAGAGCTCCAAAATGAAGTTTCCAAAGAAGGGGGAACTGCCATGTTTCGTTGTGAACTCTCAAAACCTGGAGCTCCGGTGGACTGGAGGAAAGGAAGAGTTATTCTGAAAGCAGGAGATAAATATGAGATAAAGCAAGATGGAAAAATTGCCACACTTATCATACATAATATTGAGGAAAGTGATGCTGGGTACTATTCGTGTAAAACCAAAGATTCTGAGTCGACTGCTGAACTTACTGTTCGGGGTAAGGCATGCAGGTTTCTCAGTGGTGCTAGCAAAGATGGCTTTTGTTGGTTCTTGCTTTGCTTCCTGTGGCAAAGTGCTTTCCTTTGCATTGCATATAAATCTGCTTTTTGTGCTCTGAGGCTTTGCATGGCTTTAAATTAGAAAGTAGGCAAGCTAAGTATCTCAAAGTTATTTTTCTTCCTTTGGCAAATATTTCCAGTTCCACCCATTATTTTTAAAGTGAAGTTAAAAAACCAAGAAGTTGAAGAACAGAGCAATGTACGGCTGCATTGTGAGCTCTCCAAAGCTGGTGTTCCTGTTCAATGGAAAAAGGGGGAGGAACTGCTCAAATCTGGACTCAAATATCAAACTACACACCAAGATACTACAGTGGAGCTAATCATCAAAAAAGCAATGCCTGAAGACAGTGGAGTGTATAGTTGCATATGTGGGGATCAGAATACTAAAGCCAGCATCAAAGTTTTTGGTAGGATGAAGTCTTCTCAAGCTTTAATTGTCACTTGAGTGAATGCTTTGCTTCCTCATATACTATTTTGGTTGTTTAGCCACTCCGGTCACGTTCAGACAAAATCTAATGAACCAGGAGGCTCCAGAAGGAGGGATCATAGTCCTGCACTGTGAGCTTTCTAAGCCCGGGGTACCCGTGCAGTGGTGGAAAGATGAAGAGGAGCTTAGTAACAGCTCTAAGTACAAGATGAAGCAGGATGGGTTAGTCGCTGAGTTACACATCCGGAACGTGCTTCCTATGGATGTTGGGGAGTATAGCTGTGTCATCGGAGACCAAAAGACAACAGCTGAAGTTAACGTCAGGGGTAGGTCCAGTGCAACCTGTTTGACCTCCTAAATGGTAAGGTGTTAAGTTTAGAAATGCAGGTAAATTTATTGCAATCATATTCTCATTCATTATGCATCCATTACTCGTTATGCATTCCCAAATACAACTGCTTCATAATGTAGTAAATGGAATATCATTGAACAGGACATTTCTTTGTTAAAAATTTCATGCTGTGCTGCTCAAACACATTCCCATTCTCAGTCAGAAGAATAGTTAAAAATCTGTAAAGATTTTCCTGCACTTCAAATGAAAAAAAAAGAGATTACAGAAAGAAGTAAGATCCTGAATTTAAACCCCTTTTCATGAATCCTCTTTACACACAGCTGCAGCCTCTGTGTTCTTTGAGAAGGAACTACAGGACCAGGAGGCGATGGAGGGAAACTCTGTGGTGTTCAGTTGTTTGCTGTCAAGTGCTAATGCACCAGTGGCTTGGAAAAAAGACTCACGGCAGATCACACAAGGTGGCCGATTTACTCTACACCAAAAGGGCTCAACGCAGGAACTTGAGATCAGAAAGCTAAGGCCTGAGGATGCTGGTGTGTACACATGTAGCACAAGGGGAAAGATGACATCAGCACACCTTAGAGTGATTGGTAAATGGAAAATGTCTTATTTACAAAAGTCAGAGAACATTTTATGAACTTTCTATCACCATGGTAAAGGATTTTCTTTCAAACTTTTATCTCTTAGAGCGTGTGAGAATTGTGAGAGAGCTACGGGACCTGACTGTAACCGCAGGAGAAGAT
This sequence comes from Pangasius macronema, assembly GCA_037577455.1. NCBI lineage: Eukaryota > Metazoa > Chordata > Actinopteri > Siluriformes > Pangasiidae > Pangasius > Pangasius macronema. Next base: position 1,557,314 of record CM074952.1, on the reverse strand, counting down.
GCCCATTTTGTGTGCGAGCTTTCACATAGCGATGTCACTGATGGAGTGTGGTGGCTTGACTCCACTGTTCTGCAGGAAAATGAAATGAATCAGATGAGCTGTTGTGGTCGTGAGCATCACCTGACACTTACCATGACAACACCTGAGGAGTCAGGTATTGTGGCCTTTGTGGTAGGAGAAGAGTGGACTTCAGCTCGTCTACGAGTGAATAGTAAACCCAAAGGTGAGAATCGCCTATTTACCCTTAGGATATTTTCCCACCTATTAATCAATTTTTCAAGTCTGAATTAGGACAAAATTAATCCATTTGGTTCATTGGTTGGTTCATTGGTTCATTTGGTTTGATTTGGTTTCACACTGGACATAATTAAACAAACCAGAAAGAGGCTTCCTCATAAAACTCTTCAGTGTTTGATTCACTTCATGAACTCGAGTCAATTCTGGATTGAATCACTTTCTCACTACAACTGAGCCAGTTGTAGTGAGAAAGAGTAAGATTTGATGCAGATGGAGACAACCTCACGCAGATGCTCTGGGACTGTTTGGTCCACACTGGAGTGTGATTGCTGTGTTCTCACCTGCCTAAAGAACCTGACAGAGGAGGAGAACATACCAGGGCTCCATTCAAACAGAGTAAACACTGCATATGTGAAATCATGACTTACTTACAGCTCAGTCAGATGCCAAGAGAGTGTTTTCCAATAATTGTAGCAGTTGTTCAAAATAGAAAAAAACCCTCAAAATTATGATATACTGTCTTATAAAAAGTTACATCTATGCATCTATGCATATTATATCATCTATCATCTGTCTAACAGTTTTGATAGAAGAGAAATTGAAAGACATGGTCGTTTTTGAGGGCGATACGGCCACGTTATCCTGTGTTACCTCGGATGACTGCACGCCCATCGCATGGAAACGAAACAACGTCACCCTTCTGGCAGGGGAGAAGTATGAACCTCGTAAAGAAGGGAAGCGCAACCTGCTTTTAATACATAGAGTAGAAAAAGAGGATACTGGGGTTTATATGTGTGACACAGGAGACATGCAAAGCATGGCTGCTCTCACCATCAGAGGTATGTCTAATGTAATCTGAACATTAGGGTATGTTCTTGTATAACAGACCATGGCCATCAAACTCATTAAACTTAATCCAATGTCAAGTGGGCCAGACAAAAAAAAAATCAGTATATACAGTATATTTGAACAACCTGGAACTGAAATGTCATGAATCTATGAAATATAATTTTTTATATAAAATCTATTTAAAAAAAATCTATATAGTTTGCAAAATTCATAGCAAATAAATGATGTAAAAGTTGCTGTGAAATCCCTAAATTAGTTATTTTGGAAAGAGACATGGGTTACAGCATCAAATGCTTAGCTTGCTACCGAATATTTTTGAAGTGAAGTGACTTTGTGGCCAAGTGTCGTGACTCATACTCAGAATTTGTGCTCTGCATTTAACCCATCCAAGTGCACACACATAGTAGTGAACACACACACACCCGGAGCAGTGGGCTCCCGGGGAGCAGTTGGGGGATCGGTGCCTTGCTCAAGGGTCTCACCTCAGTCATGGTATTGAGGGTGGCAGAGGGTATTGAGGGTGGTCCTTCACTCCCCCCACCTACAATCCCTGCCGGACCTGAGACTCGAACCTATGACCTTCAGGTTCACCTTCGGGTTACAAGTCCAACTCTCGTACCATTAGGCCACGACTGCCCCATCATTAGCACATTTTAGTTTATTCCTCTAGTTAATCTAGTTTGTCTCTAGTGGAGACAACTTTTTTTTTTTCAAATATTTCACTTCAATTACAGTCCACAAGACAGTTTTAATTTAGACCATGGATCCCAAATTAATTTCTTTAGAACCTTTATTGGGCTGCTCCCAGCACACAGGCCATGTCTTTAACGCTTGTTCTAAAGTGTAATCAAAGTTACTAAACATTATAATGCCGATTGACAATGTATGATTTATAAGGGATTGTTTTTATTTAAATCCTGTTGCTTCTTTTTTGTGCATGGATCGTTGATGTTGAAACTGGACCTATATTCTTTGTCCTAGAACGTCCACTTTTCTTTCGTGAGGAACTTCATAATCAGCAGGTGGAAGAGGGTGAAACCGCCTTCCTGTGCTGTGAGCTCTCTAAACCTGGAGGTTTGGTGCAATGGAAGAAGGGAGGTGTTTTGCTTAGACCAGGAAACAAATATAAAATAAAGCAGGATGGTTGTGAAGTACAACTTCAAATCTACGACCTGGAAGTTCAGGATAGCGGCATCTACAGATGCTGTGTGGATAGCATTGAGACGAAAGCTAGTCTTAGTGTCAAAGGTATTTGACATAATGTGAAAAGTGTACTCAGTAATCAAAAATGTTTTCTGTAATGCAGTCTAAATGAAAGCCACCTTTTTCTAGAACAACCTCTGTTCTTTCGTGAGGAACTCCAAAGTATGGAAGCCGAAGAGGGTGAAACCTCTTTCCTGTGCTGTGAGCTCTCTAAGCCTGGGGTTCCAGTGCAGTGGAAGAAGGGAACTGTGCTGCTGAGACCTGGAATCAAATATGAGATGAAGCAGAATGGTTGTGAATTAGAGCTCCAGATAAATGACTTGAAATGTGAGGACAGTGGAGTCTACAAATGTTGTGTTGGTAGCCTAGAGACAAAGGCTAATATCCTTGTAAAAGGTAAAGAATATAAAATTTCAAGGATAATATGTTTTCCAGTGGATGTATACATATATTTGGAAATGAGTTAAACAACTTTTAATGTAATAACCTCCAGAACAACCACTGTTCTTCTCTGAGGAGCTACAAAATCAGCAGTTAGAGGAGGGTGAAACCGCCTTCTTGTGCTGTGAGCTTTCTAAACCTGGGGTTATGGTGCAGTGGAAGAAAGGAACAGTGCTGCTTAGATCAGGAGACAAATATGAATTAAAGCAGGATGGTTGTAAACTGCAGCTTAAGATCCATGACGTGAAGGGTCTGGACAGTGGAAATTACAAATGCTGTGCTGGTGGCTTGGTTACTACTGCGTCTGTTATGGTAAAAGGTATGTCCAGTCTCTGTGTAATACTGTATGCAAACTCTGCAAAATCTATAAACATAAAGTCATCCAGATCAAAATTGTCCATTTTACTATTTCAGAACAACCCCTGTTTTTCCATGAGGAACTTCAAAATCTGGAAGCAGTAGAGGGTGAGACTGCCTCGCTATGCTGTAAAGTCTCTAAACCTGGAGTTCCAGTGCAGTGGAAAAAAGGAGCATTAGTGCTGAAGCCTGGAAATAAGTATGAAATGAAACAGAATGATTGTGAATTTCAGCTTAAAATCCTTGACTTAACAAATCATGACAGTGGTACCTACAAATGCTGTACAGGTGGCATTGTGACTGCAGCATCCCTCGAAGTGAAAGGTATGTGCAATACATTTTTAGGATCATCATGGTTGGTAGAAGATTTTGATTTTGATTTTGATGTTGAGGTTCGCTTTGGGAGTGATAAGGTTGGACAGGATTAGGAATGAGTACATCAGAGGGACAGCTCATGTTGGACATTTGGGGGACAAAGTTAGGGAGG
>CM074952.1:1519954-1533439 GCA_037577455.1 Pangasius macronema | reverse complement strand
TGCAGAAGATAGGGATAGGTGGAGAGTGATGATTCGCTGTGGAGACCCCTGAAGAGAAAAGCCGAAAGAAGAAGAAGGATTATTTATGATGCTGCATTTTTATAAATACATTAATCGAACCATAAGTCTGGACCATTATGAGCACAGGCATCAAAAAAGTAATTATAACAATAATATAAATGTAACTATAACTGTTATTATAATGAAGTATAGGTCTTGAAGTGTCTTTATAAATGTATTTATAGAACAGTAATACTTGCTTATAAATAATTATAAATGGGCTTCATAGACAGTGTTACCAGGTATAGCAGCAGAGTGGGTTGTGTTAGTATCTAACCCTTTCGATTGTGTAATTCTGTTTTTTTATTTCAGGTCTGTTGGTGTTGTTGCTTATCTATGGTAAGAACAATAAAATAATATATATATATATATATATATATATATATATATATATATATATATATATATATATATATTAGTGACCTAAACAATGCTTTTTTTTAGAAGTAAACCTGTTGAAACTACAAATAAAAAGACTTTTAGCCAGAATCAAATGTAAGTCGAGTATGTTATGGCTAAAAGTGCTTGACTAAAAAGTTATCAAGAACTCCGTCTTTATCAATTATTCATCTTCAGTAGCTGCTTATCCTGGCCAGGGCCATGAGTTTATCCCAGGAACGCTGTGTACGAGGCAGGAATTCTCCCTGGAAATGGCACCAGTCCATCACAGGGCACTATACACACACACATTTACACTTAGGGGGAATTTAGAGTCACATATCCGCCAACCGGCATATTTTTTGGAAGGTGGACGGAAACCAGAGAACCCAGAGGAACCCCACATGGAAACCTGACAAAATGTCACAAATATTTTGTAAATAACTTACACCTATTTCTTTCTAAGGTTGTACCTGTGAGTTTGATGAACTAACAACTTTTCATCATTCAGTTTTTCACATCCAAAATTCAATAAAGTTAAAGGTTTTAGGTACATTTAGTAGATGATTGTTCGTTCTTCACCATGTAGCTGTCAGTGTTTTTGTGATGTGTGGCTTTGTTCGTGTAGTCTGACAGGACACTGCCCCTTTTTTGGGGAAAATGACCGTGCCACGCTGCTGAAGGTGGCCGAAGGAGTCCTGTACTGGGACCTCACGGAGATCACCAGTTTGAGCAAACGAGCCCAGGATTTTCTCCACAGAGTTTTACAGCCAGACTCAGAGTAAGATTATGTGTTGTATATTCCTATCGGATCTCAGCTGACCTGTGGAGGATCAGAATGATTGTTGGTTTTATTCCTGTCAGGATGAGACCCTCAGCATTGGAATGCCTGAATTACGAGTGGTTTCAGGTACGTTATTACTCAGCATACAGGTTTTTATATACATATTTATAATACAGTATATGTACACATATAATCAAATACTTATGAATCCAAATATCCAAAAATGACACCATAGTACATTTCAGCATGAACAGACTCAACTTGGAAGTACAAGTCGGCTGATCTTCACTCACTTTTATCTCATTAAGATGTATATATATATTTCTGACATGATCTGTTTTTAAATCTTTCACATCTAGGATCTGAATGAAGAGGATGAGTTTGACGCTATTGATACAAAGAGTTTAAAATCCTTCTAGAGATCTTCTTTCACCGTCCATTTAGTCATGTCTATGAAACCATATTTTGGAACATGTTCGAACATTGGAACAATAAAATGGTTACCTTCTCCTCTTCTCCCAGCGCTCTCTAACATGTCTCGGCTCAGTCCTGACACTGAGGCCGATTCCGGAGCTGCTGGATGCTCCGCCGTGTGAGGTCTCCGTCACAACCCCGAGAGACCCTCGGAATACCAGCTGCACCTCCGTGAGCACTGGTTCCTCCTCTGAATATGACGAGGCTGATGCTTGGGGCTTCTTCCAAAATGCCAGCCAGGAGGAAGATGAGGACAGGGAGGAAGATGGTATGGAATATTACCCATATGACGATCTTCCTAAACAATCCTTGGCTCTAAAAAGAGATGAGGAGGATGTAATAATGGATCAAGAACGAGAGCGGAGGGGTGCGTTGATGATTCCTATAAGCGAGCAATCCAGAAAGATGCCCTCATCTTCTCCTGAGCTGGTTATTAGGGAGAGAAAAGAAATCCACTCATCTTCGCATCTTTCTGAAGATGATAAAGTGCCCAGTGGGACACCAATCCCCCGTGGTAGCTTGATCAAGAGCACCTTCTACAACAGTGATGAGCAGCTCTCACCTATGTCCGCCCGCCACATGATGCTCCGGGACAAACTCCACGCCAGGAAACAGGACAGAGTACGTAGAGTGCGCTCCAGCCTGTCTGGAAGGCTAAATGAACCACTTATAGAGTATGTAGAGGATTCTCCAGATGTGGAGTCTGGCCTCAGACATAGGAGAGGTTCCACACTTTTGTCAAAGTCTTGCTCATTGGACAGAGGGGTGAGTCCCATCTATCCAAACTCTTGCACCCAAAGGAGGAGCAGGTCTCTGGATGAATCCACAAGAATCTCAGTAGTTTCTATGGACCACATGGCACTGGGAGATAATGAGGAAGATCTTGAGTTCGACCGTAATAATGAATTCACGGATGAGGAGGAAGATGAAGCCTCAGAGGTTCCTGTGAATAGGATATCACAAAGTCCATCACAGTCTCTCAACACTACCACGGAGGAATTGCCAATAACCATGGGGTCTCTTGTAGGTGACAGCCAGTCACACCCTGGAGAGGAGGAGGAGCCAGCAGCGATGGGGGGAGAAGAAAATGTAGCAGGTTCACAGTTGTCTCTTGCAATGTCCTATGACCTTGAACATGACTCAGATGCTTCTGGCAGGACCAGCACCTACATTGGACAGTCTTCCAGCCACCTCCCAATTTCACGGAGACACCATAGATCATACGATGAATCAGAGGAGCACCTGGTTGCTCCGTCATCCGGAAAGGCATCTGAGCTCTCGCTCTCACTCTCGCAGGACTCTGAGGATGAGGACATGGAGAGAGTTCTGAGGAACCTTCGCCAAGCACCACTACAACAGCACATGCACAGCACAACAACGAGCAAGAACAACGTCGCTTTGAGGCGAAGTTCCTCCGCAGTTCCCATACGCCCGGCATCAGCGACCCCAGTGAGCCGAGAGGTGCTTCAGAGGCACTCATCAGCTCCAGCTCTGGAGCTCAAACCCCCAAGTTGCAAGTCAGGCAAATCTGGACTCATGAAGATCTTTCGCAGGAAGTCCTGGACTCCAGAACCCTTCAGCTCCCAGACACAGGGATCTGTGAAGAAAGTTGAAGAAGGATCAAGTCCACAGCAGAAGACCCCTCTGTTGACCTTGAGAAAGAAGATGAGGGCTTCAGCATCCAGCATCACAAAGCTGTTCACCAGGCCATCCAGTAAAGAGGGGAAGGAGGAGAAACGGGGTATGACATCGCGAATGTAATATCTACAAAATAATTTATAATCAGTGTTCTCCACTGAACATTTGCATTAAAGTCCATCATTCTATAATTTTTGGTGAAACATCCAAAAGCCAAATAAATGACTGCAAATGGGGGAAAGTGTTATAAAAACCACCAACACAAACAGGTTGAAAGCAAAGACACATTTTTCAGATGTTCATTGGAAAAAAATGCAGCATAGATCTAGGCTACATTTTGTTTAGCGGCTATCAGGCAGCCATGGGATTTGAAGGTAACACTTATCAATTGCTAGCTCAGAACCTTAGGGGTCGAGATACCACTGACAAAATATTTGGGTTTGTTGGTGTTGGTTGGAGAAGGTCCTAACACATCTGATTATCTCTGTGGTACCAGGGCCAATTGTGAAGAATCCTGTTTCACCAGAGAAAACAACTGTCACCTCAGACTTTTTTCCATCAGCTCCCTTCTCGGGAAGCCCTCAGAAAAAGCCAAAGCTCTTCTCTCTCAAAGTGCCAACCTTCAAAAAGAGCAAAGGTGTGGAAAGACTTCGATGCAGTCAGAGCAGTGGTATTATTAGACACCAAAGGAACAACTGCAATAATTCTTCATCAGGAATTCCATCCTATGACTCTTTTCCTATAAATCCTTATAATATTGTTTACTTAATATTTCTCCAGGAATTCCAGCCAAACCATTCAAACCGGATGTGATCCAGCTCTCTAGTGGTGGAGCACTGGTTTTCTGGAATCCAGTGCGATGCAGTGATTCGGTCACATACTGCATACAGTATAGCATCAATGGTAAGAAGCAAGAAGAAGTTATGTCATGGCTTACCCTTGTGCAACATTGCACAGTTTGCACTTCTGATGCTGTACATAGGTTATTATACGGTCCTTCATGTTGAATCCAGTGTCTCATGTGAACAACAGTCAGGATTTCATGAACAAAAAACACTGTTGACAGCTCTATAGCCAAGTATTCCAACATCCTAGCTAATGTTAGCCTGGGTATTATATCATGTTATACCACAGCACTGTTCATTTCCTGATGTAACTGTTGGCAGATTTCTGTCATGTAAAGGAGAAATAAAACTTTAGGGCATGTTGTTTTGGGAAAATAATCCACTTCAGGGTGATAACAGTAACTCTGTTTCATCAAACAACCCTGTCACTATTATTCTCCTGTGTTTCCAGGTGACGAGTGGAAAATTTTGTCTGAGAATGTTACAGATACCTGCTACATCGCTAATGCACTACCGAGAGGACCCAGCTATGTGTTCCGCGTGGCCTGCATCACCAAAACAGGGTCGGGACCTTTCAGTGATCCTTCACCACCTGCTTTTATGACAATGCCATATGAAGGTGAGAAAATATCCAACTCTTGTTTATGTGCTAATTAGATTCACTTTGTGGACTCCATGATAGAACAGTGTCTTTTATAAAGGCCTGCATTCTTTTCTCTGAAGACTCTCACATTCCTCTGATCCTGACGGAATCTACCGGGTCCAAGATCACTGTGCCGGGAGGGCTTGGCTCGGAGAGGTCTTACAGCTTCCTGTCTGAGATCAACAGGTTCTTTACACACACTGCATTGCCAAAAACGATGTGCAATAAACCAGACTCAGTAGAAGAATAGAAGAGGAGTCATTATTGTGTTCATTATTAGAACACAAACCAGGTCAAACACGGTAATGGCACTAGCCATCAAAACAATCGGGTAATCCAAAAAGAAATCAAACAAGAACTATGAAAGTGGTAAAAAAAAATACACAGAAAAGGCAAACAGGATAAACACGACTCAGGACTTACAACACAAGATATTGGCAAGACTTCGCAATGAGTAACTGAAAATCATGGGAGTTTCTGTATATGTGTAATTTTGTGTTCTCATCTCAAACACGTATAGGTTCTCAGCATTCTCTGTTCTTGTGTCCTTGCAAGTTCCTTGTTGCAAGGTTACTCACCTAGAACGTACTTGACAAGTCTTGTGGAATGGCTGATTAGATCTCTTGAGACAGTGACCTCTGCAGGCCCAGAGGGAAACCGTCCTGGTGTGTTGTGTCATTAATTTTGTGTGTTTGAGTGATATATAGAAATGTGCTTGTTTTGCTGTAGGGGCCGTTTCAGTGTGGTGGTGCGGTGTGAGGACAGCAGGAGCTCGCAGCCTCTGGCGGCCAAGCTGACTCCATACGGTCCTGAGCAAAGGCAGCTGGTGCTGAGGGAGTACCAGATGCTGCGCAGGCTGTGCCATCCAAATCTCATCCATCTCCACGCCGCCATCCTCACACCCTCCTGCCTGGTGCTCATTGAGGAGCTCTGCTCTGGACGAGAACTCCTCTACCACCTGGCCGAGAGGTAAGAACCCTCTTTGTGCAGAGTTTAGAAAAGACAGGGTCAGAGTCTGACATCAGGATGACTGAATTTGAAATGGGATCAGATCTTGAATTAATTTCTACATTTACAGTATCTCTTGTTTCTTAAACAAGTCCTGGAGGACTGAAAACAGGAAGTATCTGCTTTCATAGATAGCGTTTTTTTTCTTCTTTTCAACTTACAGCACACCGAAAGCTTGTTTTTAAAAACCTCTGGGGTTTATTTGGTCACAGCAGAGCTTCCAAATTTGTAAAAAATTTCAGAAAAACCAGCCCTTCACTATGTGCTGGTGAGAAATGAGTAAAAAGTTCCTGAGCAAATATGATGACCCATATGACAGACAAACAACCTCCTCACCATCAGAATTATAACAATCTTCATTTCCTGTTTATAGCAAGCTCAGCTAGTTAGCTGATACTAGCTAGGACTGGTAAGATTGTTGTTATGGTTACAGTGATGTGTTGCATGAGCCACTTTTTTTCCTCCATATCAACACAAAAAAGAGCAACCAACGGTTTTCTGAAAAAAATTAAAATGTGAAAGCACTCTAAAGAGGTTCTGAGCTTATGAAGAAGGGCCACAGGTTTCTAAGAACTGAAAATGACATGCCTTAAAAGGATTTTAATAGATACTTCTTAGAGATTCCTCGTTTGTTGTCTTGGATTGTCAGGACATTTGATTGGTGTGAATGTGCAGGATGTGTTGTGTGTGTTTCTGTGCTGCAGGGACGTGTATTCGGAGCTGCAGGTGTGTGAGCTGTTAAGGCAGCTCCTGAGTGGTGTGGATTACCTGCACAGACGCCACATCGTCCACCTCGACCTCCGCTCCGATAACGTCCTGGTGACTGAGGAGAACGTGGTGAAGATCGTGGACCTGGGCTCCGCTCAGCCCTTCACTCCAGGCCACACCCTCAACATCGAGCACATCAAAGAGATGACGGAGAGCAAAGGTGATTCAAAGCGAACGTTATTTACTCCAAATTAAATATCCTGTCTGAGTCAGAACAATTCGTTTAAAATCATATTAATAGAGACGTGGTGCTTTTTATCCGTTTATAGTTACCTTTAATGTCGTTCCCTCACCAGCCTCTCTTTTCTCTTTCAATTTAAGTTAATAAGACAAAAAAAAACCCTGCAGCTTTTTATGTTACCAAGAAACCACGGAAAAGCTCCTCTGTCCTGAAGATGTCGGAAATCTTAACGCTACGGCTTTACCTCTGACTGTTACAAAGCGCTGACACTGGAGACTCCTTCCATCAATGTTAAATAAACATCTCTTTACAGAAAACTTCCTCATATCGATGATTACACGTGTATTTTAATCCGTAAATGTTAGAATTACTGCATAGTGCTATAAGAAGTTCAGCGATGGTCAGAACGCTGCTAAATAGCGACCCGAACACCAAACTCATGAAACTCTACTTCCAGGATGAATGACTCCCTTAAAACCTGTAGTATTGCAATATAAGTGTGTGTGTGTGTGATTTATGTAGGATGTTTTCTCTTTATATGTGTGTGTTCTGTATGTCAGTTTACATTGTCCTTCCTAAAGCTCCTGAGATCTTGCAAGGTCACGGCGTCGGACCTGCCACGGATATCTGGGCTCTCGGTGTTCTGGCGTTTATCATGTAAGTGTGTGTGTACCATGTGTAACATTTTTACATATTTTATACATTAAAAAAGAGCAATTATTTTAGAGTTAATAATATTAACACAATTTTACATTCACATCACGCCCTCCTGTCTTTCTTTTCCATAATAATTTTACAGTTTTAGCAGTATCATTCAGGACACAACCCGTAACAATGATAACACCTTTTTTCACAAATTGTGTCTAACTTAAAATAACCAGTGAATCATTTGGCCTTATGTTAGGAGTCACTAGTGAATCATTTGGGCTTACGATATAAATCACTAGTGAATCATTTGGTCTTACCAAAAAATTGTTAATTTGGTCATACCATGGAAATAATTATGTTTTTTTTAACAGTGTAGCATCTGAAAATTTATATTTTTTTGTTTTTTAATTGTGGTGGAAATGGAGAATTTATTCAAATGTTCCCAGAAAATTTCTTGAAATGTTATACTTGAAAGCTTCTGATGTCCTTCCGTCGCTCACCTTGTCTTCCGTCGCTCAGGTTGAGTGCTGACAGTCCGTTCCACTCGGAGCTCCACTGGGAAAGAGATCGTAACATCAGGAAGGGTAAGATCCAGTTCGGCCGCTGCTATCCCGGCCTCTCTGAGGGAGCCATCAACTTCCTGAGGATCACGCTGAACAGCAAGGCCTGGTACATTCTCGTCCTTATCGCAAGCTCCTCACACGTTAGGCAGCGTTTAATCCACCAGAGCTGAGGACGAGAGAGTTCAGGTCCCGGGATCTGAACTCACAACCATCAGATCACTTCAAACCACCGAGCCACCAAAGTTTGCAAATCATTCACACACAACAGTGGAGCTTTCTTCCAGCTTTATTCAAAGTAATAAAGGATAGAAAATGGAATTGTGTAAAAATTTGTTTATTTTAAAATTAAACCCTGGAAGGAAAAGTTTGCCTATTCAACAGGTTTTAAACCAACAGGGTTTAAGATGTTTTTCTTTTTTTTAAAGTGGTCAGTTTCTACATTTTGGGCTCGTAAACACTCGGTTATGCTCCTGGAACGAGCAGCAGACTGATTTTTAGTGAAATTGATATCATTAAGGTAGACAGAGGCAAGATTATAAAGATATTCGTACACTAGCAGGATCTTAAAATCAATTCTGTAAGCTGTTGGAAATCTTCGAGGTGGACTTTTAATGTGAACAAACCCAGAATCGAACCCTGAGACACACCACACGATAATAAATGAATGTTTGAGAAGTGAGTTCCTAGAGCTACATAGTATTCAGGCATGATATCTGAATAACTGATATGTTTTGTTTTGGGGTTTTTTTAACTCCAGGGGAAGGCCGTCGGCTGCAGAGTGTCTCCAGAACCCGTGGTTGCGAGGAGAACGAGGAGAACGAGGAGAACGAGGAGAACCGTCCCACCACGCAGCCTCGATGTTCAGCTTCTCCACAGACAAACTGCAGGCCTTCCTGAAAGAACGCGAGGCAAAACGCGATCGTGCTCGCACCAGTGTCACACTGCCACTCAGTTAAAGTTAAAAGCAGACAGAAAAACCCCAGAGTTCCTGATCTCTAGGACAAAAGAGAAACAGCTTGACTAGAAGACACATATTTTTGACTTTGTGCAGGTTCTGTGACTTCAGCACAGGATTTAGATCTTTTTTTTTTTCTTAATTTTTTGCATAAGACTAAAACTTTTAATCTGCTTATTTATATTGATAAGTAAAGTGAAATTATAACGATAAACAAAACAGCAGTTATCATGGTGTGCACGAAATTATTAGCAAAAAAGTCTCCATTCTTAGCATTAAACGCTTATTACTCTAATCAGCATTAAGAGCCTGTTAATTCATTATCTTTGGATTATGGAAATTAAAAATGGTGGCTACATTAACGTAGATTATCATATATGCGGATTTACTCTATTACAGCTTGTCATACACCACAGTGAGAAAAATCCAGACCCAGATAACACACACATAACCGCAATTTACGTCTCAACAACATCCTGTGCAGATCATTTGCTAATTACGAAGACAAGAATCATAATACGTTTTTTTTTTTCCTCAGTCATCCATGAGTGTGATGTGTGACGTGTTTAAACCTGGAAGAATTTAAGATATCATGCCTCCTGATGAAGATTTATTAAATATTAAATAGTAAATTACTGACAGGTTTATTTAATACCTAGGTTTTTTTTTAAATATAGATAATTCTTGTTTACATCCCTAAACCAGAGAATAGAGAATTTATTTATTTATCTCATTAAAGATATATTCAGTGTGAGACAGAAAACAAAAACAAGACCTGGACATTATTATTACTGTTATTGTGTGAGTGTAACTGCGTTATTAATGTCAGATTAAAAAAATAATAATTATTAGGTGAATTTGCATGTTATTAATTGCTCTTTCTCTCTCTTTTTTGTTTGTTGCTTCTGTAATTTGACACGATACCACGCATGATATTGTGTGTTAATTTTAAATTTCCAAGTGGTTGAATTACTTAATATTTCTTTACTTCATTGTTTGATTTTTTTCAGATTTCGGAAACACGCATGCAGTTTGGTTCCTCTTTCATATAACAAGATGCTCTCTGATTGCAACTAAATAAAGAAATAAAGTTTATAGTCTGTCTGAAATCATTTTCAAGTTATTATTATTATTATTATTATTATTATTATTATTATTATTATTATTTGCTTGTCTGATGATGTCAGAGTGAAAGTTCAACCCAAAATAGGAAGAATGAGTGTAGCTGATGATTTACAACATGTTCTATGTCCAACATTTACTTCTTTAGTGTGGTACTGGAGGAACGACTCCTAACGCTGTCGTAGCTAAGAAGTAACATGATCTTTGAGCCTCCAGTTTAGCACTGAGCAAACTGAGCGATGAAGTTTGTGGAGGTGTTCAGTGTCTCAGACAGACTTGCTGATGTGGTTTCTGACTCAACGTTATCTTACAAAAGGCTGGATTTGTATTTTTTGTTTATTAACACAGACGAATTTTATTTTAGGTACAAAATGGTGTTAATGAGAAGGTGTTGGTGAAGGTGTGATGATTTAGACCAGCAGTTTGCATCATGCTAAACTGATATTTATAAACTTTGCTAATATGTGTTAACTATATTTTCTTTGTAGCTGCATATAATAAACCTTAGACACACACACACACACACACACACACACACACACACACACACATTAGTGAAATTTACCCATCCAACAAGCAAACATAAGACACTAAACACGTTTTGGTTAAAAAACAAATGATATGTCGTTTGAGAAGGAGTCGGCTCTTTAATTCGGATCTTTTAGGAGAAAGATTAAGACTAGATTTGCACATATAGGCTGTTTAAAAAAAACAAGTGGGTAATTTCATTGATTAATGAATTCATTTATCTTTAGTAACTGCTTAAATGTTTTCATGGAAACTTCTTCAATACCTGAGCTGTTTGTTTGTGCGAATCGTGAGTCGTGTGTTTGACTCTCAGCTGTGTGTGAGGTTTATTATCAGGATAAATAGAAATAAATCTTCATAATGAAGATTGCATTAAGATAACATGAATGCAGGGAAGCTCACTGTTTTTGTCAATTCAAAGAAACACAATCACTGGTCATGATATCACAATGTTGAGCCGTTTGCGAGCCGAAAGAATCGACTCTTAGTGGCGAAATGACTCAAATGATATATCCATATCATACACCCTGCACATCCTGCATCCTTGATTGAGGCAGATATTTACGTGCCTGATTCCAGGATTCATTGAGTTTTTTTTTTTAATCAATTAAAGTACGCTTTCATTACGTCAAGACATGTCATTTTTTTAAATTCTGAATTGTTGTATTGTTGTTATAAATATTAAAACAATATATTTGCGAATTTTTACGATTTTCACTCAGGCGAATAGTAGAGTTACCAAAAGGTCCTTAGGATGCAGGATGTGTTTGAGGATGTAACGTCACAGCACTACACCGGTTTAGTTAGCCTGTTAGCATTGTATATAACAAAAACGACCGTAAGAAACAATAATAATACAATTCATTAACGTGTTGGCTGCTGGAAAGTAGCAGTGTATAGGTAAGCGACATGAATTGTCCTTGCTCTTATATTTAAAATACAATCTTCAGTTTTAAAAAGACAAAAAAATAAATTAGCATTTCCCGCTGATTAGCACGTGAGCTAAGTTAGCTAGCTGGCTCGCGTTGATTTCTATGGGCAAACTACCTTAATATTACATACAGTATAATTAATTTGGAATTTTAATTCATTAACTATATGTTATAAAGTGTTTTATTCAAACCCAACGCATAATTTATAAATCGCGGCTCCGTTTATTTAAAAAAAATAATAAATCAGACGTTATTTTGTTTACGGACAAATCCATACTACTGTACTAAATAGTACGCAATGGCGGTTGCTATAGTTACTGCATATGGCGCACTATGTAGTAGAGTAGTAGAGTAGTATGGACAGGTTACATTATGCTGTGAAACTGGACTTTTTTCTTCTCGTTACGTTATTTTTTTATATTTTTAAATAATTTTTTGAGCTGTGTGTTGAGTTGATGTGTTTCTTTATAGCTTATATTTCCTATTTTTTGTAAAATGGTTTTATTTAATAAAAAAGAAATATACAATTCATTATTTAAAGTTAGGAACTGGGAGATGAAGGAGCTGTCTTATTATTATTATTATTATTATTATTATTAAGTGTAGGTCTGTTTTTGTTTTTTATTCTTTTGTTTTGTTTTCATTTTGTGTGTTATTCTATTTTTTGTGTACTATATATTTTACTGTATTTTTGTACTATATTTTCGAAGTTTTTTCTCATCACAGTCTGTTAACAGTCAGATTTGGTTGCTAAGCAACAAATGGACAAAGATAAAGATATTCTGTGGAGAGAATGATGGCTTGACGATTAGGATAACTGTGTGTTTTTTTGTTTGTTTGTTTTTTTGTTTATAAAAACTGCATACACGTGTGTGTGTGTGTTTGTGTGTGTTTGTGTGTGTGTGTGTAGGGGATCATGGCGACCGGTGCGGATGTGAGAGACATCCTGGAGCTGGCAGGAGGAGACAATGATACAGGACCAATCAGCAAGAAGGACATCATCAACTCTGACAAGGTTTAACACACACACACACACACACACACACACACACACACTCACTACTGATACATCTACATCACACACACCTTTTTTCTTCAACATTATTTTTGTTTTTTTCTTCTTCATGTTATTCTTTTTCCTTCTTTCTTTGACATCTTCTTCATTTCTTCTTCTTTTTTCTTTTATTTATTTTCTTTCTTTCTTTCTCCCTCCTCAGCAGTATAGTGAGTGTGTGAGAATGTGTGAGCGAGTGTGTGTGTGGTGAAAGTGATGTTAGCGTGATCTGATAGTGTTGTGTTTTTCTTTCTGCTCCTCGTGTTTAGAAAAAGGTGAAGAAGAGCACAGAGACTCTGACGTTTAAGAGACCAGAGGGAATGCACAGAGAGGTCTACGCTCTGCTCTACTCCGATAAAAAGTACAGACACAGCACTCAGCCCCTCAGCACTCAGCACTCAGCCCCTCAGCACCCAGCCCTCACCACTCGGCCATCAGCCCTCACCACTCAGCCCTCACCACTCACCCCTCACCACTCAGCCCTCACCCCTCACCCCTCAGCCCTCAGCACTCAGCCCTCAGCACTCACCCCTCAGCACTCAGCCCTCACCACTCAGCCCTCACCACTCACCCCTCAGCACTCACCCCTCAGCACTCACCCCTCAGCACTCACCCCTCACCACTCAGCCCTCACCACTCAGCCCTCAGCACTCAGCCCTCAGCCCTCACCCCTCAGCACTCACCCCTCAGCACTCACCCCTCAGCACTCACCACTCAGCACTCAGCCCTCACCACTCAGCCCTCAGCCCTCACCACTCAGCCCTCACCACTCAGCCCTCACCACTCAGCCCTCACCACTCAGCCCTCACCACTCAGCCCTCACCCCTCACCCCTCACCCCTCAGCCCTCAGCACTCAGCCCTCACCCCACACCCCACCGCCCACAACCCGACACCCACACCCCG
>CM074952.1:1474406-1484829 GCA_037577455.1 Pangasius macronema | reverse complement strand
TTTTTTGAGATGTTGGAGGAACTGTAGTGTGATGAGATGGAGATGTTGGAGGAATGGCAGTGTGATGAGATGGAGATGTTGGAGGAATGGCAGTGTGATGAGATGGAGATGTTGGAGGAACAGCAGTGTGATGAGATGGATATGTTGGAGGAACGGCAGTGTGATGAGATGGAGATGTTGAAGGAATTGTAGTGTGATGAGATGGAGATGTTGGAGGAATGGCAGTGTGATGAGATGGAGATGTTGGAGGAACTGTAGCATGATGAGATGGAGATGTTGGAGGAACTGTAGCATGATGAGATGGAGATGTTGGAGGAATGGCAGTGTGATGAGATGGAGATGTTGGAGGAACTGTAGTGTGATGAGATGGAGATGTTGGAGGGACTGTAGTGTGATGAGATGGAGATGTTGGAGGGACTGTAGTGTGATGAGATGGAGATGTTGGAGGAACGGCAGTGTGATGAGATGGAGATGTTGGAGGAACTGTAGCGTGATGGGATGGAGATGTTGGAGGAACTGTAGTGTGATGAGATGGAGATTTTGGAGGAACGGCAGTGTGATGAGATGGAGATGTTGGAGGAACTGTAGCGTGATGAGATGGAGATGTTGGAGGAACGGCAGTGTGATGAGATGGAGATGTTGGAGGGACTGTAGTGTGATGAGATGGAGATGTTGGAGGAACTGCAGTGTGATGAGATGGAAATGTTGGAGGAACTGTAGTGTGATGAGATGGAGATGTTGGAGGAGCTGTAGCGTGATGAGATGGAGATGTTGGAGGAACAGCAGTGTGATGAGATGGAGATGTTGGAGGAACAGCAGTGTGATGAGATGGAGATGTTGGAGGAACTGTAGCGTGATGAGATGGAGATGTTGGAGGAACTGTAGCTCAGTAATAAAGCAGAGATCTACACACCAGTAAAAAGAGCAGGACGAGTGGACTGCACAGTAAAACAGTAGAACAGTAAAACTGCAGGAGGTAAAACTAACCGGATAAAAATTTGTGGCTCGTCATATTTTTTAAATTTTGCTTACACAGTGCAGGAAACGTCCTGTTTCTCCGGGAACTTTATAAAAAATATATTTAATATCAAACTTCATTCCTGCTCTGAACTTACAACTCCTTATGAAGCGTTTCACCTCTTATTATTATTATGATTATTATTATTATTATTATTATTATTATTATTATTATTATTTAAGGGATTAATATTAGGCCTTTATCTATATCATTATAGATGTAGCTTATTAACACCTCAATAATAATAATAATAATAATAATAATAATAATAATAATAATGTTTGTACTTTCCTCTCTCTCTCTCTCTCTCTCTCTCTCTCTTTCTCTCTCTCTTTCTCTCCTGTCTTTCCTTTTTTGGCCTTACACACACACTTCTCTCATTCTTTTTGCTTTCTTTCTTTGTTTTTATTTTTTAAAACATTTTCTAATCCTTTCTTCAATTGTTTCTGTCTGTGTTACACTGTGTGTAATTGTGTGTTACACCGTGTGTAGTTGTGTGTTACATTGTGTGTAGTTGTGTTACACTGTGTGTAGTTGTGTGTGTTTGTTACACTGTGTGTAGTTGTGTTACACTGTGTGTAATTGTGTTACACTGTGTGTAGTTGTGTTACAAAGTGTGTAATTGTGTGTATTTCTGTTACACTGTGTGTAATTGTGTGTTACACTGTGTGTAATTGTGTGTTACACTGTGTGTAATTGTGTTACACTGTGGAAACTTGATCCTGTCACTAACTTGACTGTTGTTTTTTTCCCGCAGATGCGTGTGAGTGGATGATTCACGTGTAGACGTGCGTCTGGCCTCTCTCTCTCTCCCTCTCTCTCTCTCTCCCTCTCTCTCCCTCTCCCTCTCTCTCTCTCCCTCTCTCTCCCTCTCTCTCTCCCTCTCTCTCTCTCCCTCTCTCTCCCTCTCTCTCTCTCTCTCTTCCTCTCTCTCTCTCCCTCTCTCTCTCTCTCCCTCTCTCTCCCTCTTTCTCTCTCTCCCTCTCTCTCTCTCTTCCTCTCTCTCTCCCTCTCTCTCTCTCTCTCCCTCTTTCTCTCTCTCTCCCTCTCCCTCCCTGTCTCTCTCTCCCTTGCTCTCTCTCTCCTCCACATATTTTTTTGGTAGAGCAGAAATGGACCTCCACCGTGCTGCTTTCAAGTTGGAGAGCTCCTCGTACGTGCCGAGCTCCATGTCGTCTCCTGCCCTCATGGTCCTGGCGTCGACGCCTGAGTCCGATCGCGACCCCTCCGTCGTCCCGTGCCAGACCTCGCGCCCGTTCGGTGTTCCGGTCAGTCTGGAAAAAGACCTGCACCTCCCGTTCCCCAGCGGCTCCTACACCTTTTCCTCAGTGTACCAGAGGCAGGGAGGGTTCACGCCCCGAGACTTCCCCGCCTCGCTGCTCCACCTGCACCCGCAGTTCACGCCGGCGCCACTGAGCATGCTTGGACACGGAGCAGTGGGAGCGTTCCGGCCGTTCTCTTCCCCAAACGAGGACAGGGACGCAGGGATTTATCATTCCGCCTTCCTGCCCACCAAGAGGCTTAAGGGAGGCCCGGAGCCGGACATGTCGCCTCGTCTGCGCTACACGGTCACTGAAGGGAAGGAGTTCGAATTCGGGGTCAACCAACTGCCCTCCGGGTCTCCCGGTGCCCTTAAAGGAGCTCTCCTAAGACCCTTTTTCTCCAAGTCGCACAGTCCCGACGACCACCTGCGGCTCCGGAGCACATCGGGGCTCCTCGTAAAGGAGGGATGTAAGTCTGTGATATTGTAACTCTCACATGCACACGTAAGCTGATTAATTCTCTACAACAGCAGCTCTGACAGTAGCGCAGGTTCACATTAATGCATTCGTAGTAATACGTTATTGTTTCCATAGTAACAGCTCATTCACAGAGACGTGTACAGCAAACGCTCCACTAACGATAAACGGATTAAAAAATGTGTGGAATTGAATAATTGACACGGTGGAGTTTTCTGTAAGGAGAAATGTGCTTGTTTATCACTTAAGGAAGGAGTCTCCAGTGTCAGCGCTTTGTAACAGTCAGAGGTGAAGCTGTGAATTTAAGTTTTACGACATCTTCAGGACAGAGGAGTTCACGCTTTGTGGGTTTTTTTCTGAAACATGACAAACTACAGACGGATAAAAATGACGTGTCTTCTTTTTTTTGTAATAAATAGAAAGCTGTAATTGTTGGCAGAGTGCTGTGGTGTAAGAGGAATGAAGTGCTGTGGTGTAAGAGGAATGAAGTGCTGTGACAGGACCGTCATCTTCATCACACCACCCTGTCGTGACGATCTTCCCGAGTGTTTTATTACACACATCTACGGGAGTACTGTCTCAGTTAATCATCCGTTGCTCAGTAACTAATGTTTAACGAATAGCTGACTAAAACAAACACAAATGCAGCTTAATATATCTCTGCAAATCTTGTTGCACTGGAAACCTACTGAAAGTGTTTTGGGGTGTAGCGCTAATCGCTTTCTACTTCGAGTATGCGTCTGCTGTCTTGTGGTTCATGATTAAGAAACAGAAAATCCTGCTCCTTTCATGTCAACAGCAGGTTCATAATTAAAAAAAAAAAAATTCTGCACATATTTCAGTGTATGAAAATAATTTCGGGGCCTTTTCTGTGGAATGAGTGCTAAAGAAACGGCCCCGTAGAGAACAGAACCGCATCCAGTTTTCGGGGCTCAATAACGGTTTTGTACACATGTGTGTTTAATTCGGCTCTTGTAAGCGTTAGCGTGCGCTACGATTGTTTTATGAAGTCATCCTTTCTTCTTTAATCCCTGCGAAGTCAAAAGGCGAACGTAGCCAAGCCGTATTATTATACATCATTATGACATGTCATTACGATATGTCATTGTACAGTACATGTAATGATCATATGAGCTCAGAATCATGAATCATCAGGAAAACGTGGGGGACGCGCAAATCAGCCCCGAGACAACACGTCAATGCTAACGAGCAGGAGAGGCCGCGCTTTACACCTTCAGCTCAACACATCGCCCCCGCGCCTTCCATCCATTTTGATTTTGTTGAAAAACGAGTGGGAGGGACTGTCAGGCAAACGCGGAAACGCTCGTCATTTCGCTCTGTAATTGGCTGCGCCGAGTGTTTGGGCGGGAAAGAGAGAGACGGATTCTCTGGCGAGCGCGGAGGGAAAAAAGTTTCGGCTGCGTTCCACATGAAAGCGGCGCGCTGTGAGGGCTGGATGAGGAGAGCGATGGATTAGATATGCGTGTCAATGCGGAAAATAATAATGACTGACACGGATACGGGAGAGAAACCCACACATTAAGGCTTCAGAAGTGAAGCGTTCGGAGAGAAAAGTTTGAATTGTTTTGCCTCCGTTAGCCTACGCAGCTGTACACCTACGCCCGTCTGAGTGACAGTCCCTTCCCTTCACTGCGCTATACTTCACCCTGAAATCTTACTACTGCTCATAAGTCTTACTATTACTTCACTATAAAGTAAAGCTAGTCAGGATCAGTTAGCAAAACTGTTATGCTAATGATGCTAACTATGCTAACATGGCCGTAACTAGCTATGAGGCTACTGACGTAAGTAAGGACAGCTGTAGTATCAGAATGTTTCTTTTTTTAACTGTAACTCCATTTAACAAATCTCAAACTTCAATTTTTTATTATTATTATTTAGACTATTGATCTATAACGATCAGTTTAGTCGGACGATCGCCGTCATTGTAATCGATCAGTCCGAACCGATATTTATTTGTGAATTAAACAGTCCAGTTTTAAGTTGTGTTCTGTAACGTTGCTCATTAATAAAGTTTAACGAGTAAGAGCACAATAAAGTTCATTATTAATTATTGTACTGATGTCACAGTATCATGGAACATAATTCAGAAATTAGCACGTAGCTCAGACGTTTTTTGTAATCCAGTAGGATTAAACGGTCTGAATGGAGCAGTTTATGGAAGACTGGAAGTACAACGTAACAGAGACGGATGCACATATTCAGCAGATATATTAACTATGACACACTTCTGCAACATGGTCCTCACTAAACTTTTTATCCTTATTACAGCTCTGATTGCTAGCAATGATTGATGTGTTTCAAGAAACAACACTACTCCACAGTCACTTTTAGTCACGTCTCACCGGACCTGGCTAATAATCCTTACCCTGCCTTCACATGGCAGCGATTCGTTCATCTCACACTGCCCAAATGGCTACATCCTGGCATGAATTAATGCAACAGTGTGTGCAGGTAGATCAAAACAGGTAAATTAATATGCTTTTTATTGTCTGTGCTACATTTTTTACAGACAACAAGTACAACAGCATACACAGGTAGCTTGCTTAAGTTTACAGTCTATTAGAGGATGTTAACGTGCTAAACCACGACGGCCCTAAAATTCCTGAAACAGAAGAAACGAGATGAAAAAGCGAAGCAACTGGATTAAAAACAAAACCACAAATTAAAACTGACTGGACAATTCACTAACCATAACTCAAAAATGTAAATGAAAACGCAGCAAAAGAAATTAGTCAGAATGTGATTTAATTAATCTCAAGTTACACTTTCATCCCCATTAGACCAGACTCCTGAAGCAGCCTAAAGGTCTCAGCATACTTCAGTGTGAGAAGACGGGCGGAGGTTTCGCTCACCATGACAACCACGTAGTGCAGTTGGGGCAAACTCCACGGCTGAATATACTACATGTCCAAGCCTGTGATTGGAGCATTAATATCGCTGATGGCTATGCTTTGTCGTTTCTCATACGTTCAAACACTACAGTACTTCCGTTGGGAGTGTGTTGGGACGACTGGTCTTTATGGAAAATCTTTATATACAATTCCAAAACATAGTCCGATGTCCAGAATGATAGAGAAGGCAGCCGTTAAAAACAAGATCGGGTATGAAATACAAGAAACAGG
Source organism: Pangasius macronema (assembly GCA_037577455.1). Lineage (NCBI taxonomy): Eukaryota > Metazoa > Chordata > Actinopteri > Siluriformes > Pangasiidae > Pangasius > Pangasius macronema. The sequence continues at coordinate 1,478,926 of CM074952.1, read as the reverse complement.
GAACAATCAAAACTGCTGGGAGATTGGCAAGACTTCGCAATGAGTAGCTGAACTTGTTTTAATCGCACCTCCTCTTTCTTCGCTTCACCTTTTCACTTCTCCGCTCCTCCCTCTGAGGTAGCAGGGACAAGAAACTTAGTGACTTTATTAGTTAACTATCGATGATGTTTCCCAGCTCTGTTAACTGTATATCCGATCTAATACTCGGATCAATTTCCGGGACAAGGGCTGACGGTGGTAGGCTTGAGGAATCAACAAGGCATCCGTTAGGATTTTGGGAAGCACTCGTATACCATGAAAGAGTAAGAAAAGAGGAAATTGAGCTCAGAGGTCACGCTAAAGTCTAAGAGAGTGTGATTTCTACTGGTGGGAAGGGGTGATGTCCTGTAATTCCCACTTATTTGCTTTTGCGTGACAGCTACAAGCCGTGAAGCGTAAGGTTTAGCATGTGCTTCCACTGAGACTTTGAACTGCTGCTCATGCTAGGTCACAGGGCAGCTAAACTCTTCGCTGTCAGCCCTCTTCCGCATACATCAGCTCACGTGATTGGCTGTCGTTTTTGATCGATGCAGTGACGTCATCCCTCCCACCCAGACACCAGATAATTTTAGCTTTTCTGTTTCTGATCTCTGACCTCCATGACCTCGTGCACATCTTCGTGCATTTCCTCGCCGTATTCAGGAAACTGATTATTATCATTTGTTTTATGTCTGACCTCCAGGCCACATCTCCAACCACCGTGTTATTTCAGCGCTCGTCTCTCACAACGTTCAAAAAAGAAGAGAGTAACCCAACAGCTGTTTAAACACATCCTGTTTTTTCATCCCGTTTCTGAGAGGGCAGATGTCTTCACTGGGCCGAATCGTGTTTATTTCCCTTCGGGAGGTATTTTAAACGTTTGGGTCGAGACCTGATAAAAAGCGAGACAGAGCGTGGACAAAGCCAGACAGCGCACTTTCTACTTTCTACTGTCTGCTGTCTGTTTCACCTCTTTCTGCCTGATTCGACGATTGCACTGACATTCAGCTCTTTTACTCTTGACTTTTTTTTTTTAACATTAAATGAATTTAACCATTCAAACCATGTTAACCGATCTCACAGAACAATCTCCTTTCTTACAAAGTGTCTGCTCCCTTTAGCTCTTAAAGGAGCACAGCGTATTAGTATAGAGTTAGCAAATACACAAAACGTAGTTAACTAGCGTCCACGCTAATGAGGACATTCTAATGATTTACTTAAAATGAATTTTTCTGAACTACTAATTTACTTTGAATGTACAATTTGGATAACAGTGAATTCTTTAGCCAATATCACATTACCAGTGAAATATCGGCTAACGCTACTTCCTGCTGAACACGTTTGTGGAGTGTTCCACATATTTCACAGCGGTGAATGTGTTCAGGTAACTGGGTTGAGTTTTTTAAAGATGGTATTTTCCCTGCGGTTTAATTGTAACACCTGTAACACCAGCGTCATGCTGCAGAGGCTCCCCGACTGCACCAGCTGAGACAGGAAAGACACTTTCCATGCTCGTGAGGACGAATTTCAATCAATGCAGGGTTCATAAAGACGTTATCGAACTCACGATCGTCTTTGTCAAGTCCAAGACCAGGACTAACCGAGATCGAGTCGAGAACGAGTCTTTAGAGGGTCGAGGCCAAATCAAGATCAAGTCCAAATAAACGTAATCTTTTGGAATTAATCAATACTTTTAGCATAGATTTTCCTTTGTTAGCTTACAGTGTTTGTAGCGTGATGTTACAGTTAAAAAATGCGCCACTTTGCCGTTAAAACTGTTAACACGTGACTCCTTTCGGTTGCTTACGATATCGGTAACGTCGAACTCTAAAAAAAGATGCAAGCGTGCGCGTGATGTTATGTGGGAAGTTTGAAATGTATTTTAAATCATCGCTGAGTAATTCAATGCAACGACTTTTATATGCTAGCACTTCTGTTACTCAGAATTCATTAAAGATGTTTACAGATGTTGTGGTAACACTTTCTAGGAAAGCCAAAAGTATAATGACTTACGAATACATTTACAGCATGTTATAATGCATCCATAACAATAATCATTGGAGTAAGTTATGAGGAGCCATTACAGTTTGTAGCATTGGTTATAAATCGCTAAATGAATATATTATCAGTGGTGCTTATAACATATCATATCATATCATCGTTATATCTCCTCATAATGCACTATAGCAGCTGCTTGCTGATATAACGTTATGAGCACTACTTATGACGCGTCATAACAATGTTAACAAGTCATAATCGACAATAAATATAGTTATAAAGCGGGATGCATTTTCAGAAATAATTTATAGATATGACCAACCTATTGAAGCGTGAGAAAGAAAAAATAAGTGTAAAGAGTTAAAGTGTGTTAGCGAGGCGAGACCTGATGGCCAGATGGAAAGTGTGTATTCCTGTAAAAGAAACGTCACGTTATTGTATCCCGCTACAGCAAAAGACACGAGATAAAGCCGTGGAGTGTTTTATCTCGGCGCCGCCGCCACCACCGCCGCTGTCCCAATCCCCTTTGTAGTGGTTTTATTGCCGGCGCTGGTGAAAGTGAACGACACACACCCCATTGTCCACGTTGTTTTATCACCTTCATGTGGCTCATGTGTTATCTGTAACCCCACACATCTGCCTGAATACGTGGGGTCACGTGACTCGGCTGTAAATTATCTGTATAAATGGTATCACCACCTCCAGATCGTACGTAAGCCAAATTGTGTGGTGTCTGAGCCTTTATGGAGTTTGCTGATTGGACGCGTCTGATTGAGGGCGCTCGGGACAAAGGGGGAGCACGTGTAGGGAGCAACAGCTGGCAGACGGATAATGTGGGGTCCGTCATGGTTACGTAGCATATCTAGCGTAAATCAGAGGAGGAGGAGGAGGAGGAGGAGGAGGAGGAGGAGGANGAGGAGGAGGGTTAACCAGCCACGCGCTGCTTAGTATCGATCTCATGGACGTTTTGGCCTTAAGGTCCGAGGCTTCCTGGAGCTGTTTCAATATTTAGCCACCTCCTGAAGAGACGAGATCAATATTTACTCATCAATGCTCGTGCATGCGCATCCAGCTGCGTTATTTTCCTCCCTGCTGTGTGTCAACGGAGTGTGTTTACACACACACACACTCATTCACACACACACTCCTATTTTTCCTCTTATACAGAACCTTTCATTTTTGTTAAACGGTTACAGGAAGTTTGTATTTTTTTTAACGTAGACGTCGAACATTGAGGTGAAAGAAGCTAATTTGATATTTCCCTCCCGTCGTGAAGCCAGTTTTCTCTGCTAATACACGCCTAAGTGGAAGAGCTTTCATCTTCTCAGGAGGCTTCTCTTCTGGAAGGATGGAATGTGGACAGAGACGGACGATGTGTACCACCCACACTGCATCACTGCGACGGAGAAACATCTCAACACACGCTTTTTTCTCCTGCTGTCCCACCGGGTCGGGTTTTCTCTTTAGATTTTACAGCATTAATGCAGCTGGAATATTTACTTTTTAAAATCCCGAATCTTCTCTTCAGTGGAAGTGGGAAAAAGAAATGATGGACGTCACCAGCTCCAGATTTTTGCTTCACATTTGCAAATCCCGGGCATTTTTAAACACTTTCTCACACACTGGGAGATTTAAAGACATAACAATATGACACACGAAGACCATTTTTACATCAGATTTGCAATTATAGAGCTGTTANCTAGCGACCGTGACTGAATGCTGTTATGTCGGTGATTCTGGACTCTGATTGGTCAGAGGCTGTTGATGAATTTTCTATAACAGCAGCCCTGACAGTAGTTCAGCTGCAAATCACAGGTTTATATTAATGTCCCCGTTTCTATATTAATACGTTATTGTTTCTATAGTAACAGTTCATTCACATCATTGATGTGGTGGAGTTTTCTGTGAGGAGACGTTTATGTAACGTATGGAAGGAGTCTCCAGTGTCAGAGCTTTGTAACAGTCAGAGGTGAAGCTGTAACTTTAAGTCGTGTATACGTGTGTGTTGCGTAGAGTTTGTATGAATACTCTGATGGCGAAGTGGATAAGCATGGGCGCTCTTCCTCTCTCGCTCTGACACTCTATGAGTGTGTGTGACTGTGTATCACTCTGTATGAGTGTGTATGTGGGGTGTATGAGTGAGCGTGAGTGTGTATGTGGTGTGTGTGTGTGTGTGTGTGGAGGTGCTGGTGGTGAAGTGGATTAGCATGGCCACTCTCCCCGAGACTCTGTGAATGTGTGTGACTGTGTATGAATGTGGATGTGTATGAGTGTTTGTGCGTGTGTGTGTGTGTGTGTGTGTGTGTGTGTCTGAGTGTGTATGAGTTGTGTGTGTGTGTGTGTGTGTGTATGAGTGTGTGTGTGTGTGTATGAGTTGTGTGAGTGTGTATGTGGGTGTATGAGTGTGTGTGTGTGTGTGTGTGTGTGTGTGTGTGTGTGTGTGTGAGTATGAGTGTGTGTGTGGTGTGTATGTGTGAGAGTGTGTATGTGTTGAGGTGCTGATG
>CM074952.1:1466906-1469406 GCA_037577455.1 Pangasius macronema | reverse complement strand
GCGCTCGGTGTAGCGGTGGGCCGGCCGCTGTGAAAGGGTTTTAAATCGTCTCCTGTTGTGTGGCGCGTCTCGGCTCGTATTTATTACACGACAGGAGCGGTTAAGCGGCAAAAAATTCAGCGGACTCGTGCCAGTCACGGTTCCCATGACGACGGCTTGTAACTACGGTTTGTTCGACAAGGTGCAGCTCGTGTTTAAACATTTCTTCGTTAATGATGATTTTTTTCCTCCAGATAGTTTATTTGCTCTGAGATTCCCGTCGAAGCTCAGCGCCACGGGAACGAACATCGTCCGAAACAGATGCCGGTTAGGGATGAAGTCATGTTTTTCTGTACCGCAGGAGCTCGTTTGTGTGTGTGTGTGTGTGTGTGTGTGTGTGTGTGTGTGTGTGTGTGTGTGTGTGTGTGTGTGTGTGTGGTGACCATGTTTTTATATCTAAGCAGGGACCAAATTGTTCCTACACGGTTAGGAATATCTGACAGATTATTGGTTCATATCACGTAAATTACTGAAGGTGCAAAAAACTGTGTTACTTTTAAGAAAATAACAAGAAGGTTAAATCCACGATTTATTCCAAAAACTTAATATTTCTAAATTAAAAGAAAGCGAAAAAAAAGTCGATCAATAATCGTGATAACAGAATGACAATGACTAAAAAACTAAAAAATAAATAAAAATAAAAAGTAAAAAAAGATGAAGTTTTGTAAGTTTTGTTTTTGGGATATTTGTATCTTTGTGCTGTAAATCAGCAGGAAAAAAGTTTTGTTTCAACATTAAAAATTATGAGTGAAAATCATTTTGGGACTTTTGGGGAAAAGTTATTTAATGTTTGTGGATTTATATTTTGTAACACTGGACATTTGTGACTTTGTGGTGACATTTTTTTTTCTTTTACAAAAACTATTTTTATTTAATAAAAAAATTAAAAAGCTGAAATTTTCCTTTTGGTTTAAAAGGTTAGGGTTCGATTTAGAGTCCTCAGAAGAATAGTAAGACCAGCGTGTGTGTGTGTGTGTGTGTGTGTGTGTGTGTGTGTGTGTGTGTGTGTGTGTGAGACTGGGTGGCCCACAGCAGGTGGATGTACAGGACGTATTAAACGAGGTCAGATGATCGTCATTTATAAAGGTGTGTTTGTGTTTTTTCTCCGTCATGAAAAATCCCGACTCACTCGCCACATTTAGCTCTCGGGGCCATGAGACCCTGCGGGAAAAACGTTCCGTAAATAATCCTGGCTGCTCAACTTGTACCGAGTGGTGTGTGTGTGTGTGTGTGTGTGTGTGTGTGTGTGTGTGTGTGTTCCTGTTTGAACTTGAGGAAATATAATAATAAAATGCACTTCAGTAGAACAGGTGAGGGTTTTTTTTTCTTTTCCTTTTTACACAAAGAGATTGCGGTTCAAAGATTTGCATCGGATCTCTCTATTTCTCTCTCTCTCGTTGTGTGTTTCTCTCTCTCTTTCTGTCTTTTTCTCTGTGTGTCTCTGTCTGTCTTTCCCTCTGTCTTTCCCTCTGTGTGTGTGTCTCTTTGTCTGTCTCTCTCTCTGTCTGTCTTTCTCTGTGTGTGTCTCTCTCTCTCTGTCTCTCTCTCTCTCTGTATGTCTTTCTCTGTGTCTCTCTCTCTGTCTGTCTTTCTCTGTGTGTCTCTCTCTCTGTCAGTCTTTTTCTCTGTCTATCTTTATCTCTGTGTGTCTCTGTCTGTTTCTGTTTCTCTCTCTCTGTGTGTCTCTGTCTGTCGTTTATTATCTGCCTGTGTCTCTCTTTCTGTCTTTTTCTATCTGTCTCTCTTGCTCTATCTCTCTGTCCCTCTGTCTCTCTCTCTATCTATCTGTGTGTGTGTGTGTGTGTTTAGTTGGGCTCAGTCTCGCTGGCTGCCTCTGAATAACTGTGTTCCTGTTCTACCCCGGTGGCCAATAAAATGAGAAAATCCACCACTGTGCCTCCATCAGTGCGCTCGCCAGATAAATACACTCGTCTCTGCGCGACCCTGTGTGTGTGTGTGTGTTTGTGTGTGTGTGTGTGTGTGTGTGTGCGCGTGGGTGTGTGTTGCATCTCTTTAAACTTCACCAGTTTCTCACACACCCAGTGTAGGAACATCAGTCAGCAGTTAACGGCTCTCCTACAGGTGTGTTCAATCACACACTCGCCCTCTTTCATCTCCATCATTACAGCACTGGAGCAGAACCGGGCTCTCCGCTCTCTGTGTGCTCCATCACCGGGTTTATTAAGTAGTCACTTCCTGCGTACAGTAGCAGAACCCGTGTTAGACATTAGCGGGTCAAAACAAACTGCCAGAGTGCGCTTTTATGTCATAGTAAAAGTGTAACGTGATCTGATCTCATCAGTCCCAGACATAGTGGTGGTGGTGGTGTGTGTGTGTGTGTGTGTGTGTGTGTGTGTGTGTGTGTGTGTGTGCTCTATAAGCATGGCACATGGTTGTGGTCATGACACGTTGATCGTATAATAGAAGTGACTCAGAAGAAGCGACATAAGAGACATGGCCT
>CM074952.1:1455837-1466806 GCA_037577455.1 Pangasius macronema | reverse complement strand
GTGTGTGTGTGTGTGTGTGTGTGTGTGTGTGTGTGTGTGTGTGTGTGTGTGTGTGTGTGTGTGTGTGTGTATCAGTCTCTGAATCATCATGTATTAACTTGAATCAGTGTCTATTTCAAGTGATTCTTTTAGATATCGGATTACACACTGAGATGTCAGAAGCTGGGATTCTAGCATATACACACACACACACACACACACACACACACACACACACACACACACACACACACACACACACACACTCACACACTCATTAGTAAACTCAGAGACAGTGTGGACCTGGAGTCATCTTTGTGTCTCGTGGGCGTCTCTTAAGGCTGCTTCGTCTGTCTGTTTCTCTCTCGGTTTATTTGACGTGTCGGGATTCACAGAGCTGTAACTTCAGGACGAGTCTCAGGGAGCAGGCGCGAGAGCAGCAGGCGCGAGAGCAGCAGGCGCGAGAGCGGCACTGAGAGGTCGTTCAGAAAGGAGTTACGACACAGTGCGCTTTGCGCTGTGGCTGTGGTAGTCAGGTCATCGTGCACAGTGCTGCTGCCGTACTGCTCTCGTTACACACTTCCTCTGCGCCAAGATTATATGTTTAATTCAGTTTCATTAGTGTCACTTCTGACTCTTACAAAGCACTGACACTGGAGACTCCTTCCATGAATGATGAATAAATATTCCCTTACACAGGCTTGTCTGCTGTACGAGTCCCTGTGACTGAGCTGTTACTATAGAAACGATAGAGAAGTCTGAGAATGAGGGGATTAATGTAAACTGATCTGTAGCTGCACTACTGTCAGAGAGAATTCAGCATCACTGAGGTCCTTATGAAAAGTTTTATACCACAGTCACACGCTTAGCTGTGGAGCTGCAGTCTGATGTACAGAGCATTAACGTTAGGATATATATATATACATACATATACACATACAAAAGCCCTGACTGTATCTTTAACCGTAGGTGCCGCAGGTCTGTAGTTAATCCTGCGTGGCCTGACGATCTCGTCCACTCGGCTGCGTGTCCTTCGTTACAGGCGGATCTGGGTTTAGACGCTTCTCCGGGGCTCGGATGTGATGAGCGCTGTGGCTTTATTAGTCACACGTCCATCCTTCAACTTTATAGAGACGTTTATAGCTGGGAGACATCAGAGTGTCTCTCATCACTGAGTCTGAGGGTGTGTGTGTGTGTGTGTGTGTGTGTGTGTGTGTGTGTGTGTGTGTGTGTGTGTGTGTGTGAGAAATGAATGTGTGTAAAAACCGTTTATATTGCGAAACAAAACAGTTTTAAATAAAAATCATTTCCTCTGCGCACTGACTGCTGTTCACGTGGGACTTCACAAAATAATTCATTAGCCCCGATGTGTGTGTCTGATCGCTCGCCCCGTCGGATTGTGATTAGACAATGAGAGGAAGTCAACACAAATGAGCTTGTTGATTGGACAGAAAAAATCTTGAGTGTGTTTTTTTTTCTCCACATTTACCTCCTGAACCTTATTTGTCCTGTCATCTGAAACACGCAAGCGAGGATTTTAATATGAGGCAGTGAGCGTGGTGGGATTTAGCATGTAATATGCACACACACACACACACACACACACGGCACTCGCTGGCTGCCGTCCTTGCCTGTTGATGTCTCTCATCGTGCTCCATATTATTTCTGGTGATGTTGAGGAGATGTCTAAGACGTAAGCGTGGACCGGCGGCGTGGTGCGAGCAGCGATGGCAGAGCTTCGAGCTGATTAAAGAAAGAGGAGAATGAAAGCTCTGAAAAAAGAAAAAAAAAACCAGAAAAAAGAAGGAAACGACTTTCCAAAGCAGATGTGTTACTACATTGCCTATTATGTTGCCCATTAAATCGGTTCCCTCAATGGCCCATTATTTTCTCCAATAAAAACCAGCTCACTGCGGCCTTACATACCCCAATCCACCCCCGATCTGCCCCTCCCCCTCCTCCCCCTCCACCCCCCACCACCACCACCCGGTCCGCCTCCACTTCAGAAAGCATATTTAAGAAACGATGAAAATCCGCTTGTGTAAAACGAAGCATTTGATGTCTTAAATATGAACCAGACGCCGTTTCGGTTTTCGGGCCACATTATAAAAAAACAAGGAGGAGGAAGAGGGGCGACATGGCAGGTGTGGAGACGGCAGTTTAATAACTCCTCAGAAAACCTGCCAGGAAGTAAAAGCCCTCCACACACACACACACACACACACACACACACACACACACACACACACACACACATCCGTCCACTCTCCAGCGGATAAACCCCATTACAACGATACTTCACTTTGCTTTCTCAGAGTTACAGCTACAGTGAAACCTCACTGCTGAATCCTGGCTTGTGATTGGTCAGAAGGTGTTGATTAATTTTCTATAACAGCAGCACTGACAGTCGTGCATCTGCAAATCATTTCTGCAGCAGCAGCAGCTCATTCACAGGGTCTTGTACAGAAGACACTCCACATAAACAGATGAAAAAAAACCCATGCAGTTGTCAGTATGGTGGAGTTTTCTGTAAGGAGAAGTTTATTTAACATTTAGGGAAGGAGTCTCCAGTGCCAGCGCTTTGTAACAGTCAGAGGTGAAGCTGTTTAAACCTTAACTTTTCTGACATCTTCAGGACAGAGGAGTTTACGCTTTACGGTTTTGGGGTTCGTATCCCATCTTCGTTTGTATGTATGTATTTATTTATTGATTGATTATTACTCCATATTGGTCTTGTTATTGTTGTATTTTTAGTTTAAAATAAAATAAAACAGATTCACTGAAAAACTTTTTTAAATCACTGCCCAATTATACACATATCTCAGACAAAACCTTCAGTATTTTATCATGTGTATATGTTAATGTGGAGTATCTTTAAGCTTTATTTATCTGCACTAAATACATACACATGCACATTTCCAGGCGAAAGATAAACACTAAAGGTACGAAAGGTGTGAGGCTTGAGGATACCACCTCAGCGACAAGGACGAGTGTTGCACCGTTCCTTAATTCCTGTCCTCTTTTAAAATGGAAAATACGGCTTACACAGGGATTTAGGAACATGTTCACATTGGGATGGACGATTATTATACTGGGAATTTATCACGGCATTCCGAACACGGATCATCAGATCCACCTTTGCCTTCTGCCACTCTGTCGTTGCGATATAACAGCCGGAGCAGCAGACCTTACCCAGGTCCATCGACCCGCCAGGCCAGGGGTAATGTGTGCGTTCCCCCTGCCTGTGTGTGTGTGTGTGTGTGTGTGTGTGTGTGTGTGTGTGTGTGTGGAGGAAATATGAGGCTTGAGACGTGTCCTTTCTGATATCTGACATATTCTCGTAATGTCTGGATGAGTTCTGGCATTCGGAAAAGGTCAGCTCACGGCCCGAGTCGAACCATGGAAGCTGTCATGCGGCTTTCACTCGATAACAGCAGTTTTTAGAGCTGATATAGAAGAATAATAAAAAATACACATTTTATATTTCATTCACACCTTCTTAAATCATCTGCTGTATAGATACAGATCTGTCCATGAATCTGTAAACAAATATTTTTAACAGCAACGTGCAGGACGCAAAAGCTCAGTGTTATATTCACTACGCAAATCCATAATTCCATAAGTAATCAAAGCCTGTCAGAACACAGGAAGCAGGAAGCAGGAAGCACAGGCCCAGAATCGCACATAAACATCAACAAGATCCGGCACACAGCACACAAAACACACAGCATGTCTGATTCACTTCCTGCAGGTGAGTCGATTCAGAGTCGATTCAGATTCTCGCTTGAGTTCACGTGGAAGCGGGCCGAGACGCCCTCGCTCAGACGCTCTCGGACGCGAGTGTGATCGCTGTGTGTTCACCTGACGAAAGAACCACGCTGAGGAGGAGAACGCTTCCGAGTGAACTGTAGAGAGAAAGTGATTCGACTCTGAATCGACTCGACTGCAGGAAGCGGATCAGACACGCTGTGTGTTTTGGTTTGTTTTTTGTAGATCTGAGCTGAACCAAAGGACAGAGCTGTAGCGCTGCAGGATGCCATGTGTTCTGAGTGAGAAGAGAAAATAAACTCTGGATGTGACACAATAAATGTTTTAAACTAGTTAACCATAAACTTATACGAGCGTTTATTTAGCACCAGCGCCGTGTTCTGCTCTGGTTTTTTTTTTCTTTTTTAATTTTTATACACACTGTCTAGGATAAGTGTTCGAAAATGTCGTTGTGCAGTATTGGATATTAGAAGTGTGTGAGTTCAGACCCAGCCATGTGCAGCTGGTGGAGTCTTGTTTAAGAAATACAACTGGACCAAACCTGTATTTGTTTTTAATATCAGATTAAATAAAAAAAATATATGGGTGAAGTGGACTTTTGGATCTGCCTGTATATTCCACAAATCATCTCTGAGATTTTATCAAATAAATTTAACTTTTTTTTTTTTCTTTTACAAAAGTAAATGACTTACAGGGAGACACATCAGCAGGAAAGACATAATCAGCAATCGTCGGAGGATCTAATGGAATTCCTCTTATCGCCGTGTCGCTCTTCTCGCACGTTATTTACGCTCGGTTATAAATTCAGTTCCAGGTGAGAGATTTCAGCGATGTAGAAAACAGACGAGGAGGCGACGCTTCACGTGAATTGATTTAGGACGAAGCCCGATGTGCCTGTCACTTTCTCAAGGGCACAGCGCCGGGATGCTCCGCCATCCACAGTCCATGTTTTATTCGCATCAATTTGGCTTCATTTGGCGCCTTGTTAGCGAGCGGCGAGTGCAGGCCTGGGTGAGGAGGGAAGCAGACGGGGAGACGCTTATCCTCTCGTTCCTCCCGCGTCGTGCTGCTGCCTGTCGAGGTGCTGACAGGGTTTCATTTGGTTAATAGATTCACTCAATCTGTCAGCTGGCGGCGTGCGGAGGCGATTCACCTCGTAACGCTTTCACACTTTCAGGAGCTGTGGTGTAAATTAAAATAGCATCGTCCGACTGAACACTTCTCTCCTGTTCAACACTTTAACCTGAACACACACACACACACACACACACACACACACACACCAATCATTAAAATAAAAACTGAACTGAACAAGAACTATATACAGTGCCTTGCAAAACTATTCACCCCCTTGCTGTTTTTCCTGTTTTGTTGCATTACAACCTGGAAGTAAAGTTGATTTATTTTGGGGTTTGTACCATTTGATGTACACAACATGCCTGAAGGTGCAAAATCTTTTTTTATTGTGACACAAACAATAATTAAGAGTCAATCATTTGTACCACCTTTTGCTCTAATTACAGCTACAAGTCTCTTGGCGGTATGTCTCTATTAGCTTAGCACATCTAGCCCGTTCTTCATGGCCAAAACTGCTCCAGCTCCTTCAACTTAGATGTTAGATGTTAGTGTCCAGTCTTCAAGCCATGCCACAGATTCTCAATTGGATTGAGGTCTGGGCTTTGACTAGGCCAATCCAAAAAAACCACTCCAGTGTAGCTTTAGCAGTATTTTTATTTCATTGTCCTGCTGGAAAGTGAGCCTCTGTTCCAATCTCAAATCTCTGCCAGACTAAAGCAGGTTTACCTGAAGAACTGCACTGTAGTTAGTAATAAAGTCACCTTTCCTTCAATCCTGAGCAGTCTTCCAGTCCCTGCCTATAAAAGCATCCTCACAGCTTGATGCTGCCACCACCGTGCTTCACTGTAGGAATGGTGCTCTCAGGGTGATGGGAAGTGTTCGGGTTTGCGCCATATCTGACCAGAGAACCTTCTTCCATGTGTTTGGGGAATCTGCCACATGCTGTTCGGCGAACTTTAAAAGTGTTTTCTTAATTCTTTTCTTTGCGCAGTGGCTTTTTTCTGGCCGCTCTTCCGTAAAGCCGCGCTCTGTGGACAGATACTCCCATCTCCTGCCATATTCCTTTAACCCAGCGCTGATCTGTTCTTCTCCACAGCTTCGTCTCTGACCTGTTGGAGAGCGCGTCGGTGCTCATGTTGCCTGCTTAGTGGTGTCGCAGACTCGGGGGCCTTGCAGAACGGGTGTATTCATATCGACATCATGTGACAGATCATGTGACAGATCATGTGACACTTTGATTGCACACAGATGGACTTTAATCAACTAATTCCTCATGTCAACTTCTGAAGTTAATTGTTTGGACCAGATCTTATTTAGGGGTTTGCAGAGGGGGTGAATACATATGCACTCACGACTTTTCAGTTTTTACATTTTTTTAAAGCAAGGCATTTTTTTTTTCATTCCACTTCAACAATTTGAACAGTTTTATTAGGTTTATTCCATGAAATCCGAATAAAAAATACATTTTCCTTCCATGTTGTAATGCAAAAAGACAGGAAAAACTCCAAGGGGGTGAATACTTTTGCAAGGCAGCGTATAAATATATATTTAGACAAACAAAAACTTGGAGATTCCAATTTTCAAGCTGCTAAACTTTTTTCTTTACATATTTTTACATCTACATTCAGTCTAATAGATTCTTTTCTGTTCTATTTTTCTATTTTATTTATTATATTCTGCTTTTATTATATTCTGAATATAAGAATCTTGAACCTTATTAAATTAAAAAAAAAATTACTTCTTATCCTCATTTTCTCTCAAATTTCCTGAAAGTTTTTTTGTATTTTTAAACTTAAAATAAAATAATTCTAGCATCTACCAGTACTACACAATTTTGTTTGTTTGTTTGTTTGTTTGTTTTTTTGTTTGTTTGTTTGTTTGTTTGTTTGTTATTCTTGCCCAATTTTCTGCTCAGTTTATTCAGGATTTTCTTTTTTTTTTGCTTAAAAATAGTTGAAAAGTTCAAAACATCTACCACTAGCTTACCAAGAATAAACAGATTCTATGTTGTTGTGTTTTTTATTCTTTTTTTTTTTTTAATTAAAGTTTTTCATCTTAAAAATGGTCAGTGTGTATTAATCTGAACCAAACAGGTGATTCTATTTAAGTTATTATTATGTTTTTTCTTCAGAAATGAATAAGATGATTAATATTAGCAGTAAAATGTCGGCGGTGACACGGAGCGATCAGGGGAGGAACTCTGTGACTGTTTTATTTCTCCTGCTCGCACGGCGAATCAGCTTCGTTCTCCATTTATTTTCCGTTTTAAAAACGAAATCGCAGCACCTTCATCAAACACTGAGCAATAAACCTCAAGAATGCTCTCCGATGATTAAAAGCGGTGTGCAGACGCTCTCGTAAAGAGCTCAGCCCTGACGCTAATCTAACACACCTGACCTCCTAGCAGTCCTCGGGCCTTTCCTGTAGCCTTTTAGTGTCGGCCCTTAGAGCCCGGAGCAAAACTTCCTTGCGAGTATAGCTGTGCGAGTACACTGGCACTCAGGTTCTCCTGAAAACAGTTCTGGCTACAAGAAGAAAAAAACACACGCCGCCATGTTCATCTTTATTTAGCAACAAGCTAATAAGCTAACTGTGATGAGTGCTGAATATTTTCCTCAAAAGGGGTCAGCGTTATAGATCTAACAAGCCAATATATCTGGATGAGGATATATATGTGTGTGTGTGTGTGTGTGTGTGTGTGTGTGTGTGTGTGTGTGTGTATAAACAGTCTATTTTATTTATAAAAGTAAAGAAGCGCGACTGCGTTTACTGCCCATGCCGTGATTTAAGGTCACATGCTGAATGCGGAGTTTACGAGCAGGAATTCCGAGTTCCAGGTCTGTTTTCTTTGGATTTTCTTTCTACTCAGAGGTCAGAAACGCCGAGGCGCCTGCGGTCCGACGTTTCTTCAGTTCCCCGCTCAGAACTTTAGCTCCCAGTGCAGTTAGTCTCCGTTTAACGCACTAAAATACAAGACAAACTGCAGGTCAGGTGACACGGAGAACACGTTCTCACACATCCGGCCAGGAACTCACTGCGATCTCGAACACTGTGACGGAAATCCGGCTTTAACCGGTGAGAGCGCTGCCGCTGCCTGCCCCCTAGTGGATGGATAATGAACTGTTAATGCACAAAATATCAAACTTCACCTCTATAGGAATTAAATGGCTCATAAGATGGCTGAAGGGATTTAAGACCAGGGGAAATAGTTTAAAAATAGATTTCTAGATTTCTGTTCCAGAGATGGCACGGATCTGATACTCGGGATCGCTAAAAATATATATCAGCAAAAAAATATTGTGGATCAGATATTGTTGGGAAAAAAAGATCCTGTAACAAATAGAAAAGACTGGATTTTTTTTTGGAACTGGAAATGTACATGGAAAGAGACTTGATTGTATTTTTTGTTAGGGTTGTTTTTTGTTTTTTGTGTTTTTACTGTATTATAATTAATATATTTGCAGTGTAGCTTATTTTTGTGTGAAAGATTTTAACTGAATATAAAAAGCTGCAGTTTTGTGTAAGTTGTGTTTTTAGCTTTGAATTTATTCCTGTTTTTTTTTACACACTTCAGTTAAAAATATGTTCTAAAGCTTTGTAGGTTTTAAAGAAAACAATATCAGCGTCACTGAAACTCAAGTTTCCGTACCGGTGTCAGTGTCGGTGTTCAGTATCGGTGAATTTCGAGGCCTGTCTTAACATCTCATCTCTTTTCTATTTACCTGTCTTAACATCTCTTCTCTGCTCTGGTGTGTGTGTGTGTGTGTGTGTGTGTGTGTGTGTGTGTGTGTGTGTGTGTGTTCCTCTCCGTGTCCTGTAGGTAAGGTGAAGTGTGTGTGTGATATTCAGGCGCCTGTGTGTCCCATCTGTCACATGGTTCTGAGACCTGATGAGCTGCAGGAGCACGTGGAGCAGGAGATGGAGAGACTATCACAGCTGCACCTGAGGTGCGCACACACACACACACACACACACTGTCACACTGTCACACACTCACACACACACACACACACACACACACACACTGTCACAAATGTTGATGAACATCAGGAAAGACGACAGCGCTTAGAACTGATAAAAAAAATAAAAATAATTGAAAAAATAAAATGTATTTTTCAAACAGCAGAAACATAATAAAAGCGTAAAGTAAAGGAATTTTAAAGTAAAGGAATTTTAAAGTAAAGGAATTGAGCGGCTTTCCGTTAGACGTTTCTACAGGATTGAGATATTTTTTATTTTTATTTTTATTTTGATGCCAAACTGACAGTAAAACTGGAATTAATGGATATTCAGCCCATTGAAAATCAGTCACTCAGCATAAATAAATATAAATAAATTACATAAATCATAAATTATAAATAAATTACAAAATAAAATTCTATAATATATAAAATGTTTTAATGTATAACATATTATTATTATTATTATTATTATTATTATTAAATTATTATATACAGTTTTTTTTGTGGTCTTAAGACTCTAAAGGCACCAGAAAAGCTTCTTTAACAAAACATTTTTGTTTCGTATCTCATTTATTAATTTATTTTATTATTTACTTTTTACATTTATTCTTTCTTGTAATCCCTCACTTCATCCTTCCTGTCTTCCTCACATCCTTCCTGTCGTCCTCACATCCTTCCTGTCTTCCTCATGTCCCTCTTGCCATCCTCACATCCTTCCTGTCTTCCTCATGTCCCTCTTGTCATCCTCACATCCTTCCTGTCGTCCCCATGTCCCTCTTGTCATCCTCACATCCTTCCTGTCGTCCTCATGTCCCTCTTGTCATCCTCACATCCTTCCTGTCATCCTCACATCCTTCCTGTCATCCCCATGTCCCTCTTGTCATCCTCACATCCTTCCTGTCGTCCTCACATCCTTCCTGTCATCCTCACATCCTTCCTGTCATCCCCACATCCTTCCTGTCATACTCACATCCTTCCTGTAATCCCCATGTCCCTCTTGTCATCCTCACATCCTTCCTGCCATCCTCACATCCTTCCTGTCATCCTCACATCCTTCCTGTCATCCCCACATCCTTCCTGTCATCCTCACATCCTTCCTGTCATCCTTACATCCTTCCTGTCATCCCCACATCCTTCCTGTCATCCTCACATCCTTCCTGTCATCCTTACATCCTTCCTGTCATCCCCATGTCCCTCTTGTCATCCTCACATCCTTCCTGTCTTCCCCATGTCCCTCTTGTCATCCTCACATCCTTCCTGTCTTCTTCATGTCCCTCTTGTCATCCTCACATCCTTCCTGTCTTTCTCATGTCCCTCTTGTCATCCTCACATCCTTCCTGTCTTCCTCATGTCCCTCTTGTCATCCTCACATCCTTCCCCTTGCCCCCCGCGTCCTTCCTGTCGTCCTTCATGTCCTTCCCGCTGAGGGAGAACGTGTGAGAGAGAATAGCGTCTGTCTCGGTGTGAATCGGGGCGGAGCGGGGGATTAAAGCTCTCAGTCCACATGAAGGATCTGTCTAATAAACACATTACAGCACTAATCCACTTAGCAACACAGCGCTGGACACTAAGTGTGTCAAATTATATTCACTCCAAGGGTGTGTTACAGTGTGTGTGTGTGTGTGTGTGTGTGTGTGTGTGTGTGTGTGTGTGTGTGTTTAAACTCTGTGCTGTTGTTATTTAAATCCTCTAACACTGCACTTATTATTCCCCACTGTGAAAATGTATATTTCAAAAACATTTAATGTCTTAATGTCTTACCATTAAAAATTACACACTCCTAATAAATTATTATTATTATTATTATTATTATTATTATTATTATTATTATTTCATCTATAAACTAGTTGTTTTTCATTTCATTTATGAATAGTTTATTAATTATTTCCATTACAACATTTACCATTTATTATATTTATTTATTTATTTTATTAATTGTTTGTTTACATTTTTTGCAATTTTTATGTTGTTCTCTCTCTCCCTCTCTCCCTCTCACACTCTCTCTCTCCCTCACTCTCCTTCCCTCTCTCTCCCTCTCTCCCTCTCTCACTCTCCCCCTCTCACGCTCTCTCTCTCACTCTCCTTCCGTCTCTCTCCCTCTCTCCTTCTCTCTCTCTCTCACACACACACACACACCTACACACACACACCTCACTCCTTAATCAATCCAGTCTAATTCCCCT
>CM074952.1:1440766-1453120 GCA_037577455.1 Pangasius macronema | reverse complement strand
TGGTCTAAGTTTTAATCTTAAGCACTGTGTTCAGTAATCCAGTAACACTGTACGGAGGATTTTATAACACCAGAACAACATTGTTTTCATCCTGTACATCTCATCTGTACATTAATATTATTAACTTTCAAAAAAAATCCAAATTGTATTGCTGAACACACATTTTCTGTCCAAATGTAGCTACATAACTATTTAACTTACTTAGCTACAAAGTAAAGATCATCTCACCATTTTGAATTGTGTTTAAGCCAACGCCTTAAGAGGCCAAAGAGGAGGTATATGGAGGTAATAAATGAGGAGATGAAGCTAGTGGGTGCAAGTGTTGAGGATGCAGNAGTGATGATTCGCTGTGGAGACCCCTGAAGGGAAAAGCCCAAAGAAGAAGAAGAAGAAGAAGAAGAAGAAGAAGAAGCCGACGCCTTCCCTTCCCGATGCAGTTTCCCTTCAGCTAGTTTCCAGCTCATTCACACGGACCGGATTAAAGAGGCAGAAGACGTTCGGTGCTGTGAATTAGCTCGCTAGCTGGTCGTCTTGAAAAATTTGAGTTAAATCGCGAGCCACTTTGACTTGACTCAGATAATGACGCTAATAATGTTTCAAGGCATTCGATTCAGCAAGTTTTCTAGATCGTTACAGTCTTAAACTAAACTTCTTCCAGTTACAAAATGAATTGGAGCACTGCAGAAATGATATCCGAGCACGTAGAAATCTCCTGAATGTAGGGAAATTCAACTAACATTTCTCTTTATTAGATTGTTCCTAAACAAATATAAGGTTATTAAGCCTAATTCTAGATATTTAGTGTAGAAAGAAGCAAAGAAAAGAAGGAAAATGATCAGCCAGTAGAGTTAGACAAGTTCAAGCTTTGGTAAATATGTCTCAGAATAGGCTTAAAGGTCTTTTATCTGTTATATAATAATCTCATACTGAGAAATATCACTTGCTAAGTTAAGGTTTTTCAGTGAGTGGATCGCTAACATTCAGCGCACTTGAAGACTTGAGTCCAGACTCCTAAACTAGTGCACTATGTAGTGAACAGGGTGTAATTTAAGCAATCGCTGCTATGTGTTGCATTTTTGATGAGATATTATACTGTACGTAAACTCTTATAGTTTACAGTCTTATAGCAGAACTGAGTGGTGTGTTCACAGGGAGCGAAGAAGCTGTGTCCTCAGTGTAACACCATCACTTCCCCGGGTGACCTGCGGCGCGTGTATTTGTGACGAGGCCGCACTCCAGCGCCAGACAACAACCGCTTCCTGAAGACGGCTTTCTGTCTTTTGGATTGGACTTTGATTAAGAAAACTTCCTGTTTACTGGAACTTGTTCTCCTTTATTGTTCACGGTGTGACACTCCGGTGTTTTATAAACAAACTCGCCCAGTTGTCATTGTGTGCGTTTAAATTTCGTGTCTTTGGGTCGTATTCAGAGATTCAGAGTTGAGTCTTTTTAATTTGTTTATTTTTGCTTTTATGCTACATCAAGAATTAAAAAGCTAGCTCCTTCTTCAGTCCGTATTTTCTATCCCTGATTTTTTTAAAAGGTGAGTGTTTATGTTTAAAGGCAGTGGTCTAGACGCTACTGAAAAACTCCGTCACAGACACTTTTAATCAGGAACAACCTGGCAACCCCAGAGGTGTGAACTACACCCTAATAATCTGAATGTGGAGCTGCGTAACTCGACTCTGAATACCAGGAACTTTCCCCACGGAAATACTGACTTAACTTTTGAACTCTGAATATGACCCTTTATGCCTGAACAGGTAGAAAGAGACTTAAAGCCTGAGCGTTACAGATAGGATGCTTTAAATAACAGAGATGCCTCTCTCTCTCTCTCTCTCTCTCTCTCTCTCTCTCTCTCACACACACACACAATGTAAATATGTTAAGCAAGAGAACTTGTACATTTCTACGTTTACTAACTTGACCTGATTTTATAATTTAATATGTTGAATAGATTTTCAGGAGCATTTATGACTAAATATGAGGCTGTAACTATAGAGTTTAGTCATGTCAGTTTTACTATAATTAATTAGTAAATTTGTGTAAAACAGGATGTTACATTACAAAGACTTCCAATAGTTAATAGAATCGTTTTTTTTAATCCTTCCAACAGTTAAATGCTACAGAAAAGGGGATTAAGGGATTAGGACCCTAATGAACCGGGGACTTGCTCCTATTCGGGACATGAAGGTGCAGAACCTCAGATTTCTTCATCTATACATTCAACCTTGCTTTATTTTAAATATGTATCCTTGTAGCCTTAACACCTAAACAAGACAACATCAGAATACTTACTTGTTTTTTTTTTTAATTCTTTAATATACATGATATTAATAGTAATCTTGATATAAGAGCTCAGAATGTTAACTTTGGGCCGATTCCACGATTAAGAGCTAATTAAGTGTTAATCAGAGTTAGCATCAGAGCGCGTCGAGCCGTGTGAAGGGTACGAGACGGACGAGACGGACGAGACGGACGACGGCGAGGACGTGAGGACATGGACACCAAATCCTCTGCAGCTTTTTTACTGAGAAGAGCAAAAAGCTTTCCACTCTGAGTCAAAGACTAAATATCGTCACTAAGCATTGTTACTTATCTAAGCATAAGATGTGAGTTTTCTTTAGCACAGCGTGTAGCGCTAGTTTTGTTCATGTCTGTACTGAGCGTCGGAGCCATAAAGCACTTTTCATAGTTTTGACCTGATATTAATGACTTGTAAATAAACATCCACATGTTTCACCAGAACAGTTTGTTTTGCATTTTGGGTTTGTTCATGAGAAGATTACGAGTTGATGTTTGAGGTCCTGATGATGGTTTGCATTGCATTTGTACAGTTTTCCACTTACTTAACTGTGTAACGTGTCTGTTGCTTTTTACACTTAGAACAATAATTTATAAAATATCTTAATATCAGTCGTACAGTATTATAAATCATTATCTTGCTCTTGTTTGATACCGAAAATCTTCTGTAATCTTTTACTATAAAATTGGCTACGTCACTTAAAATTGGATCATCTTTGCTAAATTATAAATCAGTCTTGCTTCTCACAGCCTCAGTCCATATAACTGTTGAATCCTGGATTGTGATTGGTCAGAAGGCGTTGATTATTTTTCTATAACAGCAGCTCTGACAGTAGCGCAGCTACAAAACACAGGTTTACATTAACGCACTTGCTCTAACGCGTTATCGTTTCTATAGTAACAGCTCATTCACAGCGACTCGTACCGCAGACGCTTCACACAAAAGGAGACGTTTATGTAACGTTTATGGAAGGAGTCTCCAGTGTCAGCGCTTTGTAAAGCTGTAACTTTAAGTGTAAAGCTGTAAGTTTTCTGCCATCTTCGGGACAGAGGAGTTTGCAGAGAGAGGCTAGTTAAGGAATGACTGTTTATAGCTGCTAAAACATAAGTGAGTTGAACAAGACGTTTGTAAGGTGTTGTGACATTGAAATTCGCCTATTTTGCATGTCACACAAACGAAATTATTTATTAACTTGTAATCATTGGCAAACTGCTGTGGTGCAAGAGGAATAAAACACTCAGGGGCATGCCATTGATGGTTTTACTATAACAGGACGATATAGAGTGTTTTATTTACCTAATTGAAATGTACTATGTCACCATTTTGTTATCATTTGGGTCAGGTGTGTTTAACAAACAGGTAGCCGTGCATGTGTGTGTGTGTGTGTGTGTGTGTGTGTGTGTGTGTGTGTGTGTGTGTAGAATTAGGTTAACTGTGGATTAGCTCTGTCCTGGTCGGTGATGCTGGGTCATTAAATCCCACGATTGAGAACAGTATACTCACCTGCTGAAGTTTTATAAGCAACACTGGGCCCGAAAAAAGGATGGTGATCTAACCTGACATCTGAGAGACGGAGAGAGAGAGAGAGAGAGAGAGAGAGAGAGAGAGAGAGAGAACCTCAAGAAGATACACATGACCAAAACTATACATTCAGGTCAGTGTGCTTAAAAGACCTCCTTTTGAGAAAAGACAATATAAGATTTTCATTTATTATCATTCGAGGTAAACACAGTGTCAAAAATGTTAACAGGATAATATGAGATTTGTTTTTTGTTAAATAATAAGAAAAAGAAGCAGACGAATAAGAATAATATCTGAATTCCCATTTGAGGAAATGACCTAGTGCTGGTTACATGACCTGTCAAGAGTCCAGAGAGCTGTTAAGCCCCGCCCACATCAGAAAGAGCCCACGTTACATGATATATAATATCAATATGATAGGACACAAGAGACAGACGGACAGATAGATAGATAGATAGATAGATAGATAGATAGATAGATAGATAGATAGATAGATAGATCTCTAATCTGTGTGTAATACAGTACTCAGGAGAGCTGTTATAAATGCCTGCGATCTGATTGGCTGGAGTGAGTGGGAGGCGAGGTGGTTGTGGTTGTCATTAAGATGAGCAGTAAGTCTGAGAGTTACACACACGCACACACACACCCACACACACACTACTACACCTGCATAACATCGACAAGGTAAGGACTGTGATTTTATACTCATGGATTTTTTATTTTGTTTGTTTGTTTGTTTGTTTGTTTGTTTGTTTCGCATCCAAAATACTGAATTATTCAGAATATCTGCCACATGAGTTAATCAAGTCTATTATCATAACAGTGTATAAATAGAATAAAGAGGTCACTCGGCTACTTCTGGTGCCTTACTGGTCACTAATCCTCTGCATTAGCCTAACTTCTTGAGGATGTTTTTAACTGCGTTTTGGATCAACGTGACTTCATAGAGCAGACTTACTTCTGCAGAGTGCACGCCTCTGTGCGTTTACGTGCATCTCTGCCCTAGTTTCCAAATGCAACACTGTGGACCAAGACTTTGCATGCCATGGTGTCTAATCATACCTGTATATTTCTTTATATTTACATTTCAACCCTTTTTGAACCAGATACAGATCAGACTGTATACTGTTTATGATAACCAGTAAACAGTTTAAAGCTTTAAATACGTGGATAAGGAGTCACGAGTGTATTTTCAGTAAGCACTTCATTCTTCTGAAATCTTGAAGTTTAACTGTAATGTTGTCCATAAATAATGGACATCGTTGAGAGACCAATAAAGTCTCTGAAGTTGGGGTGAGTGGATCCGGACGTGTCCACTTTTACTGAAGCTCATTAAATGACAGAAGTGTTTCAAACTTACGGACGTTTTCAAGAATCGTAACTTTTCCATAGACCAGTTTAGTCATTACAGGGGTGGACAAATCATAACTTAATTATTTTGCCCATTATGCAACAGAAAGCGCCAGTTTACTTGCCCAGTATCAGGTTTTGAGAAATCTAATTAACTAGGCTCAAAAGTAGTTAATGTAATTTTAACCCAATATATAGTGAGCTAGATAGCTAGTCAAGTGCATTAATACAGACTAAAAAAAGAGTGCGTACTTGAACCCTTGTGATGTCTTTGATGTAGCATATAATGTTTGTGACCTCCAGAAAATGGCTGTAACATTTTGCCTATAAGCTGGTTTTCTCTTTGCACATCAAAAAATATTTGCATTTGAATCTGTTTTCGACTTAACGTGCCATTACGAGAGGTGTATAATAGGGTTTGAGCTTCCACTGCTCTGTATTCCACTCAGCTTTGTTTCTGTTATTACATCCTTGTGCATACCAGATTCGTAATAAAACGTCTTCTGAAATGTGTGCAAGCTAATTTATTTAACAAGTCAAAATAGTTTCTGCTGATGGCCAGAATGTATCCCCAATGGCCTGAATATATCCCCAATGGCACGAATGTATCCCCAATGGCCCGAATGTATCCCCAATGGCCCGAATCTATCTCCAATGGCCCGAATGTATCCCCAATGGCCCGAATCTATCTCCAATGGCCCGAATGTATCCCCAATGGCCCGAATGTATCCCCAATGGCCCGAATGTATCCCCAATGGCCCAATGTATCCCCAGTGGCCTGAATGTATCCCCAGTGGCCCGAATGTATCCCCAATGGCCCGAATGTATCCCGAATGGCCCGAATGTATCCCCAATGGCCAGAATGTATCCCCAGTGGCCCGAATCTATCCCCAATGGCCAGAATGTGACCTGAAGGTATCCTAAATAGTCAGAATGTATCCTTGATGGCCAGAACATATCTTTGATGACCAGAATGTATCTTCAATGGCCTGAAAGTATCCTCAATGGCCTGAAAGTATCCTCAATGGCCAGAATGTATCCTCAATGGCCTGAATGTATCCTCAATGGCCAGAATGTATCCTCAATGGCCTGAATGTATCCTCAATGGCCCGAATGTATCCTAAATAGTCAGAATGTATCCTTGATGGCCAGAACATATCTTTGATGACCAGAATGTATCTTCAATGGCCTGAAAGTATCCTCAATGGCCTGAAAGTATCCTCAATGGCCAGAATGTATCCTCAATGGCCCGAATGTATCCTCAATGGCCCGAATGTATCCTCAATGACCTGAATGTATCCTCAATGGCCTGAATGTATCCTAAATAGTCAGAATGTATCCTTGATGATCAGAAAGTATCCCCAATGGCTAGAATTTATCCCGGATGGCCAGATTGAATCCCTGTTTCCCAGATTGTTTCCCCGATAGTCCAAATGTATCCCAGATCGCCAGAATCTATCACTGAAAACCAAGATCTATCCCTATGACCAGAATTATTCCTGATGGCCAGAATATCCCATTGGGTTTTTCTTTGGCAGTTGGTGGGTTTGGGAAAAAGTAGCACATTCGAGTGGTGTGTGGTGCCACCAGCATGTTATACTTAAATATACACCCATTGGCAGTGGTGGCTCAATGGTTAAGGCTCTGGGTTACTGATCAGAAGGTCAGGGGTGCACTGCCAAGCTGCTTCTGTTGGGCCCTTGAACCCTTAATCCTATCTGATCCAGGGGTGCCGTATTATGGCTGACCCTGTGCTCTGATCCCAACTTCCTAACAAGCTGGGCTATGTGAAGACAATAATTTCACTGTGGTGTATTGGACTGTATATGTGACAAATAAAGGCTTCTTCTATCAAATAAAATCTTACTGTGAAAGACAATACTGTGATAAGGGTGACTCGAGTAAATTGATAAACAGGCCACTGAATCAACTACAAAGAAAAATTCAAGACACATAATCTGCTTTTCCATGCTAATGCTTTGTCCAACCCTGCTTTTAGTTGTTCAGTGACACTTGACTAGTCATTAATTGACACTTGACTGTCTACTGTCAGCTACTAAACAAATATTCTCACTTGGCTAAGCAACAAACCCCATTACATTAAGTAGATTATGTCTTAAATATGCAAATAGCAAGGTTATGTTGCAGGTTATGTGAGAAGTTTGTGCATTATACAGGACAGTTTTACCATGTGTATGATTTATTTCACAGAGAGATGCCAGGACCGAGGCCTGTAGTGCTGAGCGGCCCATCAGGAGCAGGGAAAAGCACTCTGCTCAAGAGGCTGATGCAGGAATATGAGGGAGTGTTCGGATTCAGTGTCTCCCGTAAGCAACAGTGGCATGTGTAGCCTTTAATTCTGGTTAAGCCGCTCTCATACCCTCATCCAAACAGGCTTACCAAACCTTCAGTAGGTCAGAAAAGCACTTAGAGGGGGAAACAGAGAGGTGTAACATGACCTGTACATGTATGATGGGGCACAAAATATCATTACAGTGTTTCATAAAAGAAAACATAAAAAAAAAATGTTTTATGAAGCAAAACAAGAGTAATGCTATCTTGGATCTTGCCCAAGTTTGCCCAAGTACAATTGAATTCAGCCTTATTCTTCATTGAAACTCAGGTTCCAGTATTGCATTTCTTACTATCTTTCATGGGCCAAATGCCCTGGTAAAAGAGCTTGTGTACTTCAGTGAGCCTCAGGACGATTTCATTGAGACTATAATGCTACAAGATGGCCACCATCGTCAGACCTGAAGACAAACAGCAAACTTAAACCCCCATGAAAGAAGTGAAGATGATAGTTTAGATCAGGTGTGAAGTTAATTGAAGTGTAACATTTGTCATTCCATTGCACTTCAGTTAACTTCACACCTGATCTATACTATCATCTTCACTGGTATAGTACTACATCATTACTGGTATGTCTCCTTGTTAATTTTTAATTTATTGGTTTACTTTGTTCATTCTTTTATTGTAACATGAGAAATTGTAACATGACAAAGCAATTTCCCCTGGGATTAATAAATCCTGAGTTCTTCTGGGATTATTGAATCCTGAATCTTGGATCTTGGATCTTGAATCTGAAAGGGACAAAACAGAGTAACTCTGCCCATCTTAGACCTACTAGAACCCAATCCAGGAGCCAGGCGTCCTAGGAGAAAACAAGCTCCTAGTGACTGTTATGTGCAATTCCAGTGTTAGATGCAATGCCTTGCGAAGAGGGTTATGCGCAATGCCAGTCGGGCAGCAAGCTTTGGATGGACAGTTTTAGATGGATTAGATTTTGGTAGAAAGTCATTTTGCAGGTTAGGAAAAGCCTGAGTTATTGTGTTAGTTGGCAGCTATCGTCTGCCTTACATCCACACACAGTATGGGATCTGGTACCAAATGTCTCCACCAAAGTCGGCGTCTCTCCTATTCTGGGGTCCCCATAAATTGACATTGTAGATATGTGGAGAGAAGTTATTGGGAATCCGGAGGCAAGTGTGGGGGGAGTGTTGACCTCCTCCTCTAAATCAAGAAGAACCTGTACAAATTGTTCAGGGCTTGGGGCATGGAATGTTACTTGGGAACAGCTGGGAATCCAGTTGGAGCTAGAATCTTTGACCTGTTGTCACTGCAACCTTCACCAAGAAAATCTTATGGATAATTAATGAATGAACTAATTAATGACTTTTTTACTGGCTCTGATGAATTTATGAATGTCAAGACTGATCCTTTGTCTTGCAGATACAACCAGGAATCCTCGTCCTGGAGAAGAGAACGGAAAAGGTACATCTGTCAATTTCACGCGTCCCCAAAACCTGAACCCTGGACCGATGAAATGTATAAAAGTGAAAATAAAAACAGTGACATTTTATAGGAAAGAAAAATAAGGCTATTATCTTACAGCTGGGTCTAAACATCTGAGTTCCAAGAACTGTTTTTATTTCTCAAATAAAATTCTTCAAAACAATTAAGAATTGGTGTGTGAACAGGACATTTACTCAGGTTATAGACTGTCTGTGAGACTGTCTCGGCTTTAAATAATAGACTCTTAAACAAGGATCAAGGAATTCTGGACTCAGCTGTGTGTCCTGAAAACTTCTTTCTAACCATGATTCCCTTTCTCAAAACCAGAGGGTTGAATTTTGCCAGACACTGACAGTGAAAGGTTGCTGCTTCTTACTCCCAAGTGAACTGTGTCCAAAAATGATCGGGTAAAAAAATAAAATAAAATAAATTTTACAAAATTTGACGTATTTTGTCCCCTTTGTTGTTTTCTCTGTAGGACTGAATTGTCTCCCAATGCTTCTGGGGGCGACGTTATTGCCCGTAGCAGACGTCCTGAACTCTGAATCGTCTGAAGGTGTAGATCTGATTTCAGAAATCTCTCATTAGTTCAATTTTTAATGTGACAACAGAGTGATGGGGGGTTACTTTCATCTTTCTCAAATCCAAAATATTCTATACAGTTCAAACTGCATTTTTTCTGAAGATTTCATCAATGTCAGTATGCACTTTGGAGTAAAAAGCTTTTGAAAATAGCCCCCTCTGTTTTATAGATGTTCCTGTTTACCCTGAGTGACTCTACCTGACTAATTATTAGCATTTAGCAACAGATCGATGAAGGGCATGTCAGTATGTTCTATATATTGTAAAAAAGGAAATATCACTAATATTAGGCTTTATAACAATAATCTGATTTGTAATAATGTTATTTAAAACAGAGTGGCCAATCGTACTAACAAAATCTTGCTTCATGCTAGCCTCCCCTGTAGAAGTGTGTGTGACTCTTGTCATTTTTTTTTTACTTTTGACTTGTGTTTTTGTGCTGTGTGTGTATCACTCTGTGGATTTTTAGGTCATACGACTACCTTTGGCTGTTAGGAGAAAGCATCAGTGTGGAGATGGTATAACACACCTTACTAATCCACTGTGTCCTAAAAGTAATCCTCCATCTGCTCACCTCCACAGATTACCACTTCACCACCCGGGAGAAGATGCAGGAGGGCATCAAAAATGGCGATTTTATCGAGAATGCGGTGTTTTCAGGAAACATGTATGGCACCAGGTAAGGCCTATCATCCTTTTGAGGCACTGGTATATGTTTTTAGGAATAGATAGAAGTTCAGGAGAATGCTCAGCAATATGGTCTTGTGCGCATCTGTCTCTACCTCTATGATTATGTGTAGCTCAGCTCAGGTAAAGCTTCAGGTGAGAGAAAAGAAAAGCATCGTTTTCAGGTGTTTCCCAAATCAGGTAGCAAGAGGTCCAAAATCGCAAATTCTACAGCTTAAACATAAATGTTGGTATCAGACCCAACAATGTATTTATTAATACATCATGTGATATCACCACCTTGATTGGCGTCTTGATCGGTTAATACATTTGAACCATGTAAACACACTTCACAGTGAGATTTAAATTTCTTCAGACGCATCTACTTTAGTTACAGCAGAATGTAAAAGCATTTAGTCAGCATTTTCTTTATAAACGTCAGCAGCTTTAATGAAGCCTGTCATTTCTCCTGATAGTAAGTCAGCCATAGAGGACGTTCAGGCCCAGAACCTGATCTGCATTCTGGACGTCGACCTTCAAGGGGTGAAAAACATCAAGCAGACGGACTTGAACCCCATCTACATCTCCATCCAACCTCCGTCTATGGAGGTCCTGGTAAGACGCAGACATTATGGTTGTTTCATTTTATGTTGATTAAAATTTCCAAGTGAGAATAAGTAATAAGAGAATCCTGTTCCAGTGTTGTCTATTTCAGGCATGTGGAGCTCTACATTATATAATAAGAATTAAATGAGATTAAAAATACTAAAAAATTGATGAACAGTTATTAAAAAAATGTGGGTTTCTTTTCAGGAGCAGCGTCTGAGAGACAGGCAGACAGAGACAGAAGAAAGTCTACAGAAACGTCTGGAAGCGGCCCTTATCGACATGGAGCTCAGTAAATCTCGAATTAATCCATTAATTCATTATTATACCACAGCGCTGTTGAATTCTGATTGGTCGCAAGGTGTTGGTTGATTTTCAGCTCTGACAGTAGTGCAGCTACAACTCATGGGTTTATATTCATGAGCTTGTTCTAATACGTTATCGTGCGTAATCGTTGACATGGTGAAGTTTCCTTCAAAGACATGTTTATTTAACATTTATGGAAGGAGTCTCCAGTGTCAGCACTTTGTAACAGTCAGAGGTACAGCTGTAACTTTTTAAGTTTTAAGTTTTTTAGCTGCTACAACATAAGTGATAACAAGAACTAACCTGTTTCTCAGATTTTACACAACATTAAATGTAACCATAAATCAATAAAAAGTATGATATCCTCCTCTTTAATTTAAAAAAAAAGTAAATGTTGGCTAATTGCTGTGGTATAACGGGAATAAAACACTTTGGGACGTGCCGTTTTAGGAAAGTCAGTGTCAGTATGGTAACAGTAATTCATCACACCACCCTGTCATTATTATTTTCCTAAAGCAGCGTGACATGGAGTGTTTTATTCCTTACATATCATACTTCTATTATCCAGTTCTTTGGTGGTACTGGTGCCATCTCTCTCTCTCTCTCCCTCTCTCTCTCTCTCTCTCTCTCTCTCTCTCTGTGCAGGTAAGGAACCAGGCATCTTCGACATTGTCATCATTAATGATGATCAGGACAACGCCTACGAGAAGCTTAAAAGTGTTCTTAGCGAGGTAATTCTGGGGCGGAGGTTTGACGTGTAGACGATGTTCCATCAAACATGTTTGGAGTCTGAAGTTTGCTTCTGTAATTCTGCACTGGAGTAACCAGTCATGGAAATCTGTCTCACCCAGAATCATTTCCATAAACACACATGCAAATATTCACATAGTTGCTCCACCTGATGCTGTTAATCTCCATCATCAAATTGCTATATATAAACAATTTTGTAAAATAGCAGTGAGAGTCTCAATTTACCCTTTTAATTTTAAAGTACTTCCACTTCAACATCCAGCTTTTAGTTTTCCGCCTACTGATTCCGGTTGTCTAAGATGGCCACCCCCATAACATTCCAGCTTTCAGCTACACTGTGAAGTTTTGTTCATGTTTATAGGAGACAATAAGTCACATTGTGTCCTAAACCACACCAAGAGGTAAAGAAGCGAGTGCAGGCAGGTTGGAATGGGTGGAGAAAGGTGTCGGGAGTTCTGTGTGATGGAAAAATA
>CM074952.1:1403748-1424671 GCA_037577455.1 Pangasius macronema | reverse complement strand
TTTTTTCCATGTGCTTTCATTTTCCCGGTTCTCAGATGGCCAGTGTGTGCTGGTGGTTCTTCTTCTCCAAGGTCATCGAGCTCAGTGACACCGTAAGTTACCGCACCACATCAGGACCAAGCGTCTCTTACACACCGACCTTCCATCCTCTAACAAAACGAAACACTGTGAGCGCGTCTTTATGAAGACCGATGCCGTTTGATTCTCTAACATGGTGTATACAGGTGTGTGTGTGTGGAGAATGTTAGTGTGTGTTGGTGAGGGATTGTGTGTGTGTTTTTGCTAGCTGGTTGTTTGATATTAATGTTGGATGGTGAACTTTGGCGTTTAATGAAGAACATTGGTTGTTTGGTGGCGAATGTTGGTGTGACATGGCGTATGTTGGTGTTTGGTGGCGAATGTTGGTGTGAGATGGCGTATGTTGGCAATTGATGGTGTTTGTTAGTCAAATGGTAGATAAATCTTGGTGTTTCATGTTAAATCTCTTGTTTGTTGGTGTTTGATGGTTATTTGTTAGTGACCAGGTTTGATGTTGTGTATTGATGAATGCTGGGATCTGATGATGTTCGATGGTAAAATGCTTTTGTTTGTTGGTGTGAGATGGCGTATGTTGGTGTTTGGTGGCGAATGTTGGTGTGAGATGGTGAATGTTGGCAGTTGATGGTGTTTGTTAGTCAAATGGTAATGATGATAAATCTTGGTGTTTCGTTTTGCTTTTGTTTGTTGTGATTGTTTGGATGTCTGGTGTGTGTTTTGTGAAATTTTTTGGGTGTTTGATGGTGTTTACTGCTACGCACTGGAAAACGGTGTGTGATGGTAAACATTGGAGTATGTTGTTGGTATTTGTTGGCAAATGTTTGTGGTAAATATCAGTGTTTTTTTTTGGTGAATATTGGTGTTTGTTTGAAAGTTGGTGTGTGTTTTTGATGGGTGTTTGATGGTGAAGTTTGAATGCAAAATTTGATGGTGTTTGTTGGAAATTGTGGGTGAATATTGGTGTTTGATTTGGAGTGTTAGTGGGTGTTGGTTTAGGGTGTTTGTGACTTGTGTTTGTTGTCGAATGTTGGTATTTGTTGGTGAATTTTGGGGTTCCTTGGGAGTCCTGGTGTGTGTTGATTTTTGTTTGCTAGTGTTGACTGGTGAATGTTGGTGTTTAATGCTACTCATTGGGAAATGGTGTGTGATGATAAATATTGGAGGGTGGTGTTTGATGGTGTTTGATTGTAAAGCTTTGGTTATGGGTGAATATCAGGATTTGGGTGGGGGTATTGGGGTGTGTTGTTTATGTTTGAGTGTTCAGTGCTGTTTTTTGGATAATATTGGTGTTTAATGGAGAATGTTGTCATTTACTGGGGAATATTGGTGTTTCCTGGTTAAAAATTGGCGTTTAATTGGGAGTGTGTGTGTGTGTGTGTGTGTGTGTGTGTGTGGTTGATTTTTGTGTCTTTAATGGTGTTTATGGTGAATGTTAGTGTTTATGTAATGGTGAATGTTGTATGGTTGGACGTTTTGATTATATCTCGGTGTATCTCAAAGCAAAAATGGACCAATAACATCACAGCACTTTCTGTCTTCTGTCTTTTTTTCTCTCTTTCTTACCCTGCTATCACCAGGTGTTTTTTATCTTGCGTAAGAAGAACAGTCAGCTGACCTTCCTGCACGTGTACCATCACGGCACCATGATCTTCAACTGGTGGGCTGGAGTCAAGTACGTCGCCGGGGGACAGTGTACGCTGCTCTTCTTACTTCTTCTGACTGATTTGTCCTCAGACAGTATAGAGTTGTGTACTGATGTGTGTGTGTGTGTGTGTGTGTAGCATTCTTCATCGGCTTGCTCAACACGTTCGTACACATCATCATGTATTCGTACTACGGCCTGGCAGCTTTGGGTCCACACATGCAGAAATATCTGTGGTGGAAACGCTACCTCACCTCCCTGCAACTGGTACACACACACACACACACACACACACTTTCGTATGCTGGTGAAGATCACCCTTTCTCATGGTGTTATTAAAAAAACAAAAGCAAACACCACAAACTGACACTAGGTGTCACCATCATCAATAATCACAGTTTCAAATCCAAAACACACACACACACACACACACACACACACATACACACACACACACACACACAAAAATACACAATGCATGTACACATGAGTGAACTGAAGCCACTGGCTTGCTCATTAGGGATAAATTCACAGTGATTAATTCAAGTATTTATAATATATATTTTTTTAATCCATTTATTTCTGTAAAGCTGCTTTGCGACAATGTCCATTGTTAAAAGCGCTATACAAATAAAACTNTTCCCAGCTGCAGTTCGTTCTTCTCACCACACACACCGGCTACAACCTGTTCACCGAGTGCGACTTCCCCGACTCCATGAACACGGTCGTGTTCGCCTACTGCCTCAGCCTCATCCTGCTCTTCAGCAACTTCTACTACCAGAGCTACGTGAGCAGGAAGAGCAAACGCTCCTGATGCGGACCCGGTCCCTGTTCGAGCCCCGCTCGCTTCCACTCACTGCCTCCGCGGGGGACAGGAAGAGAACGAGCTTCATTTAAACGTAGTGCGCTGAGAAGTGACGACCAGGTCGGAGTGACTAGGGGAAGTGAGTGGAGGTGGAATCGGGACCAGCAGACCGAGTGCCTTAGTTTGAACATTCCTGTGTTTTAAACGCACCCTTATTGACTCCCCTCGTCACGCCCCACTCTGTCATCAGGGATTTTATGACTTTTTTCCAGCCCTAATAAAATTTTGTAAGAAAAGGAATCAAGCCAACATCAGTGTGGACTTCAGGAGCAAAACTTTCCCAGTACAAATCGTCGTCTTGTATGAAGACGAGTGAACGTTATGAAAGCTAGTAGTTAACTCTATTATATAAAAGCTGGATGCTAAAGCGCTAGGCTACGCCGCATTATTAATGATGCGGTTATCAGTAGAGGATGTAGCAGGGACGCTTTAAAACTTTAATCAGCTTTAACTGTAGAAGCTGCTGCTGTTTTGTCGGTTATACAGTTTTAAGAAGTTTAACAAAAAATGTGAAGCACTTGGTTTGAACCTTAGTCTCCTTGCGTGAGCTTTGGTTTCGTTATTTTTGTGCTCCTAAATTTTTGTTCGCACATTTCTTCCTGTCGTGCTTTATTACTCCAACTCGTCCATCTGCACACTAACACTTCCTTACTTTACTTTACTTTACTTTACTTTACAGAGTGTACGCTTTCAAAAGATGATACAAAAAACCCTCCTGAAGACTAATATTAACCCTTTATTTATTTATTTTTTTAAGGTTTAGGAAAATATAAGCTGTAAATCAACTCCAAGTCACTTGACAGCATTACAGAAACGAAAAATAAACCTCTGTAGCTCTCTAGACTCTCTGTCCTTCTCCATCTTTACCAACTTTCTACATAAAGTTAAAAAAAAAAAAAATGAGTAGAAATGTTTTGTGCCAGACTCGACTTTCTAAAGAAATTATTGTCTTCAACCTGAATGTTAAAAAATTGGACAGTGGAAGATTATTATTATTATTAAGCATGCAGTTTTAGCCTTTTTACCCTGGACAGTGTATTTGCTTTTTAATATAGTAAGTATTAATAACTAATATTCTGACAGAATCAAAAGTTGCACATGATTTTAAGTCAATAATATCTGCATTAAAGAGTTAAATTTATAAACGTCTTTACTTCTGACACTGATACTGGAGACTCCTTCCATAAACGTCACACACACACACACACACACACACACACTTCTCCTTACTTTAAGAAAACTTAACATCACATGTTGTTTAATCCGTTTATGTGGCGCGTCCACTCCAAGTCCCTGTGGATGAGCCGTTACTATGGAAACGATAACGTATCAGAGCGAGTGCGTTGATATAAACCTGCGCTACTGTCAGCGCTGCTGTTCTAGAGAATTAATCAACGCCTTCTGACCAATCAGAGTGCAGGTTTTAACGGCGCTGTGGCGTAAAATTAAGCAGCTCAGAGGGAAAAATCGCTGAAGGGTTAATAGTTTAATATGATGCTGTTTGTCTTGCGCTGTAGTGAGAGCTTCCTCCACTAGGGGGCGGTGTTTATTCACTCATTAGCATCATGAGGTACCAGTTCTCCATCAAGTCACAATCACGACACACACACACACACACGCTTCACCAAAATGAATTCACGATGAACTTTGCTACTTTATTCATTTCATGCATTTACAGAGAGTCAAGTCACGTTTGTATTTATGAAAGTAAAAGCACATGAGCATATTTTAACAAGTTTTGTGTCTAAACACAGGAATGTAATGTTTTATCCTTTCTCACTCAGGTTATTCACACACACACACACACACACACACACAATCGATTTACTTTTTAACACAGACTTTACCTCATCAAGGCAATTTTCCAGTCAGATCCACAGCTACAAACAAATAAAAACATTTCTATAATCCAAACATTAAAGGCAAACTAGCTAGCTAATTAAACATGATAAATAACTAGCTAACCTGAGCAGCAATACTAATAAACTAAATACCTGTGGAAAAAAACGAATAATTGTTCATTAGTCACAAGAAAGAAACAGAAAGGCGTCTAAATTCAGAGCATTTCACTGTGAAACGTGAATCTGTCAGCTAGCTAAGCAAACTGGACAGGTTAGCATAACTGACTAGCTGCTGAAAAGTGCACAATAATCCACATATGGAGTCAAACAGAACCTCACCTCTACTTTAGCTTGTTTTTCTTTTGCCTTTCTTATCTTCTCAGTGCCACCACATGGGTTTAAACCTGAAGTGAATTCAGCTAATGTAAATTTCAAAAAATAAAAAAAAGCCAGCACATGACGTGATCATGTGACCCTGAAAAAAAAACCCACAAGTTTGTATTCATATGTAATTTATTTTCTCTACCATTTTTTTATTTATTAGCAATAAATCTGTGCTTTTTAAACAAAATAAAACGTCGATAAAAGTTATAATGTTGTTTAGCATCCCGTTAGCGGGACAGCAGTGTGGCGTAGCCTGCAGCTCTGAGCATAAAGCCCAAAGCATTACTTCTTGTTATAGCAGTTATGGAAGAAGTCTCCAGTGTCAGAGGGGAAGCTGTAAGTTGAAGTTTTCCAACGTCTTCAGGACAGAGCGGTTTACGCTTCTTTTTGCCGTTTCTCAGTAACACGACAAACTGCGTGGTTTTTTTTTTGCTGTATTAACTTCGAGAGAGAAAAAAGACTCTGGTGAGGGAACGACTGTTTATAGCGTTCCACAGACGATCCACAACATTAACGTAACTATAAATCGATAAAAAGTACAACGCGATATTCTGTAATACGTGAAAACATTATCAAATGCTCAAGCGCTCAAGTGATTAAATAATTCGATAAATTATCTAAATAACACACACACACACACGCACACACGAGACTGCATTATTAAAGGGAAATTTATTTTCTGAGACACGATATAGTGACACAATAATTAATAGTTTAACAAACTGTACATTTTATACATCTGATGGGAGCTCGGTGGACGTTAAAATCCGTCGAGCTTTTAAAAAAACGCACAAACAGACAGGAGCAAAAATCAAAACACAATACACACGCTGCAAACATTCACTGATAAACACAGCAACGCTACACAAAAAGCCTATATATTTCTTATACACTTCAGCCGAGAGAGAGAGAGAGAGAGAGAGAGAGAGAGATTTTAAATCCTTCGTGAGCAGATTTCCTCTTCCCCAGAATCCTAAAAACGAACTTATCATCTGTGTGTAAAAACTCGTCTCAGATGTAGTTAATCAGACCAAATGTTGGCGTCCGACATTTGTTTCTTTATTTTTGCGCTAGTGCTACAAGGCTAATGAAGCTAACAGTTAATGAAAGTCTATCTAACCCCCAGGCCTCAACCACATGATGAAAGCGTCGGAGGCCAGACATGCTGTGGTGAGCCACCTGACGCTGGACTTGTGGCTTGAGAAGCTGAACTCTCCTTACACTCTCCTTACACTCTCCTTACAGTCTCCTTACAGAGAGGAATGTGAGAGGAATGTGAGAGGAAGCGAAAATGTGAACCGAAAAAAAAAAAAAAAGTCTTTTCGTAGTTCACACATGAAGCACTTTTTTACTTCCTGACCAATCAGGTCGCAAGCTGAGACAAAGCAAGCGAGTTAAACAAACATGAAGGATAAAGTTCCAGGTTCCGGCGTTTACGCTGCGAAGGACAATTTTTTTTTTAATATAAGCACTAAAAGAGCTCCAGAAAGACATTATTCTGAAAAAGAAAAGCCAAGTGTGAGAGCAGCTGCACTGAGTCACGAGAGTTTACACTGCTAATGAGGACAAAAATAACAAACTGTAACAGGAGTGAACTGAGGGAGGGAGGGAGGGAGGGAGAGAGAGAGAGAGAGGGAGGGAGAGATGGGGGGGGGGACCTGAGGAGGGAAGAGATGAAGTGAGACAGTGAGAGTACAGGAGACAAAGTGAGGGAACACGAGAAAGAGCAGTGATAGAGTGATAGAAAAACGGTGATAGAGGAGCAGTGATGGAGGAACAGTGATAAATGAACTGTGATAGAGTGATGGAGGAGAAGTGATGGAGTGTTGGAAGAACAGTGATGGAGTGATGGATCACCAGTGATGGAGTGATGGAGGAGCAGTGACGGAATGATGGAAGAACAGTGATGGAGTGATGGATAAGCAGTGATGGAGTGATGGAGGAGCAGTGATGGAGTGATGGATAAGCAGTGATGGAGTGATGAATAAGCAGTGATGGAGTGATGAATAAGCAGTGATGGAGTGATGAATAAGCAGTGATGGAGTGATGGAAGAACAGTGATGGAGTGATGAATAAGCAGTGATGGAGTGATGAATAAGCAGTGATGGAGTGACGGAGGAGCAGTGATGGAGTGATGGATAAGCAGTGATGGAGTGATGGAGGAGCAGTGATGGAGTGATGGAGAAGCAGTGATGGAGTGATGGAGGAGCAGTGATGGAGTGATGGAGGAACAGTGATAGAATGACAGCGATGGAGAAACAGTGATGGACTAATTAAGGAACGGTTATGGAGGTATAGAGTGATAGAATGATGCAGTGACAGAGTGATGGAGGAATAGTGTTGGAGTGATAGACCGATGAAGCGATATAGTGACAGAGTGATTGAGTACTATAGTAACAGAGTCATAAAACGATGGTGTGATATAGTGATAGAGTGATATAGTGATAGAGCGATGGAGCGATGGAGTGACGGAGTGATGGAGCGATGATCTACGACTCCGTGTACACTGAGGACATTTGACTCAGGCTGCGCTCGAAGGCTCCCAGCTGGAAGAAGACGCTGTCGTCCGCACTGAGGCTGAACTGAGACACGGAACCCCCGAGATCCGGTACCAGACTGAAGCCTACACACACACACACACACACACACACACACACATATACATATTTATATACACACACACACACACACACACACACACACACACACACACACACACACACACACACACACATATACATATTTATACACACACACACACACACACACACACACACATATACACACACATACACAAACATATACACACACACATCAGAGTTGTGTCAGTGTGAGTTTAGTGCTTTTGGGTTTATAGTGTAAAGTGAAAAATTGTGTGTGTGTGTGTATGTGTGTGTGTGTGTGTGTGTGTGTACCTGTATTGGAGCAGCCGGTGTGTAAGCCGTTGTGTGTGATGAAGTTGTGAGGATCTGCAGGGATGTGAGTGTTGATGTTCTGCTCTGCTCTGTAAAAGAGGGGCTTCACCTTCGTCGAGACCTTCAAAGGAGCTATTAGACTTTTTAGTAGTAGTTAGAGACAATGTGTGTGGCTGTTACACACACACTGTTACACACACACTGTTACACACACGCTGTTACACACACGCTGTTACACACACACTGTTACACACACACGCTGTTACACACACGCTGTTACACACACACTGTTACACACACACTGTTACACACACGCTGTTACACACGCTGTTACACACACAGTTACACACTGTTATACACACGCTGTTATACATGCTGTTACACATGCTGTTACATGCACGCTGTTACACACGCTGTTACACAAACTGTTACACACACGCTGTTACACACTGTTATACACACTGTTACACACGTGCACATACACAAACTGTTACACACACGCTGTTGCACACACTGTTCTACACACGCTGTTACACACACGCTGTTACACTGCTGATCTTTCTTGTCTTGTTATTCTCTCCGTTGTTTGTTTTTTCTCTCTTTTCCCTTTCTTTCATCCCTCTATCTTTGCTTTCTTTCCTGGCTTGCTCTATCTTTTCTTTCTTTCATCCCTCCATCACATTCAGGTCCTTCAGTCAATTTAAGATCCAAAATAAATTTTCATAATGTCCTGTTTCATGTCCTGATTACAGGACTGAATCTTACTGTCACAACCTTGAAACTCTTTTCTTTCTTTCTTTCTTTCTTTCTTTCTTTCTTTCTTTCTTTCTTTCTTTCTCTCTCTCTCTTTCTGTCTTCCTTCCTGCCGCAGTACCTTCAGGGACGTTGTGAAAGGTGGAGTAGGATTTGTGGTGCTGCTGTGTGGATGATGGGTTCTGCTGTTTCTCCACCAGCGAGGACGACGGAGACGGAGCCTTCAGTGGACTGATTCCTGGAGAGAGCAACGGACCAGATAACCTGAGAGAGAGAGAGAGAGAGAGAGAGAGAGAGAGAGAGAGAATATTTGTGTTCTGTACATCATTCTGTCCCTTTAACCCAAACATGCAGCTTTGACCCACAATCTCACCACTGTGATGTAAATACATGTTTTTTATGAAACATTGGAACACTAGCTTCAGTGTGACGCTAAACTCTTGTGTTAAGAGGAAGAAAGAAAGAAAGAAAGAAAGAGTGTGTGCATTTTATTTCTGGCTGAAGCTGCAGAAGAGATCAGCAGGTACACCGAGCTCTCGCTGGATATTTCTGTGTAAATTTGCCATGTCGAAACAGAAAGCATCACACACTCGTCATGAAAAGGTCCCAGGCTGGACGTGATGGAGCGCAGGCCTGTGGGCTTTCAGCGCTGGCTCCGGAGGGAAGCTGTGATCACTGCAACTGAACAACTAAACCCTTTGTTAGTGCGTTTAAATTCTCCAGCCAGAAAAACTCACTCTGTTCAAATGACAAACACACACAGCTCCGAGCCAACGCCAAACGGACACGCTTTACTTCTCACGGAAGAGCGGAAATGAACAACAAGCTGAACGAGCGAGCTTTAAAACCGGAGAGAGATGTGTAACGGCAGCGCTGATGGCATGGCGCTGGGACATGGACGCCTCCGGAGGGCTCGGATCCATAACAAACGCACCTCGCTCACTACCTAGGGCACTATTCTGAGAGTCTGTTCTCTTATTGCTGATTTGTTGTTAATGTTTTGTAGTAAAGGTGTTACAGATGTACTGGTTTTTCTCCTCCTTTATCCCGTGTGTGATTTATTTTTGTGCGAGTGTGGGCGTAACCTGTCCCGGTGGACCGCCGTCCCGCTTCTCAGAGGAGCTGTAAAAACCAGTGAGCCACGCCATGACATCAGCTCATCCATAACCTCGACTTTCCAGCGCTCCATCAACCGCGAGCCGGAGCGGGCCACGTTCTGGTTTTCTCCCCGTGAGTCACGCGCCTGTCTCGCGCCCGAGAGCTTGCCGTGACATTTCGGACATTTCTGACATATTCCGCGAGACTCTCCTCAGCTGCCCTGTAATATCCGCGTCCAGGACCGCGCTTAGCGTGGAATAACCTGCGCTAATCCTGGCTTCACGTGTTTCCGTGCTGCGTTTTTTCCCCCCGGGGGATCTGCTGTCAGCGGGAACTCAGGAAACCGTTATACTGTTCATATTTTTACAGGCTGCCTGGATGTGAATCAGGGCGTAATCAGTGCCAGGTGGAGCGCGCTCAGCCTGCAGGAATGACGGGAATCTTTCATACACTTTCATACGCATGCCATTCATCTCTCTCTCTCTCTCTCTCACTCTCTCTCTCTTGCTCTCTCTCTCTCTCTCTGATCGTCTATACTTCACTTTTTTCCCCAGCATCTGATCCCACTCAGGACAGCGAGACAGAGAGAAGTCTGACCTTTGACCTCAGGCAGGATGTGGGTCAGAAAGGCGCAGTGCGAGTTCCCGCTCGCGCTGATTTGAGATCAGTCGAGTGCTTCATCTTGCTAGTAGTAAAGGTCAGAGTCGGGGTTGATTGGACTGATCCGAAATCAGTGAGAAGGTCGTATTGGATATTAATCACTGCAGTAGTGGACAGTCATGAAGTACTTTATTCCCTCAGGTATCTGTACTCCATTTTTTTTGGAGACTTTATCCTTCGCTAATTATCCTTCGTTCACTCCTTTACTTCGAGCAGCGCGTCACACGTTACTCATCGTCCTGAGGCAGGAGGGAGCAGGACCTGGATACGACACGCCGTCAGACGCAAGCGAACCAGCAGCAGTGCTTTTCAGATAAAAACAGAATGAAGCGTTACAGTAAAATGTTTGTGAGTCAGTAAAGAAAGCAGCAGATTCCATAAGAGACACTTTTCAGANACACTGAGGATTTATTTAAAGCCAAGGATCAGCACATTAAACACTCACTCTGGGGCATTTATTACTGTTTACTGCTCGCTATAGCGTTTATTTAATGTAGAAACGTTTAATTTCAGTATTTTTGAAGGCGTCTTTGCTCTACAGCGTTTCTGTGCACAGCAACAGGAGGTTTGATGAAAATCTTGAATGTTCCTGAATATTGAAGCTTCTGCATTATGTCCAGGTCGTTATTTAAACTGAAGCATGTTTGTGGTATTGATCATGATAGATCTGATGTTCAGATCGAGGCTGGAGATCAGGCTCCTGAGAGAACACTCTGATGGATTTTATCTAACGTCGGGTGTTTACACAAGTGTGTGGAGTCAGGAGCAGGACGGAACAAGCACAAAAACATTCTCACGGAAACTCATGAAAATATTTATACATTTCAGTCAAGTTGTTGCTGATAAAATTATTTGTGATGAAGCTTTTTGTATTAAATTACAAACGAATGCACAATAGAAGCATGTTCACTGCTCATACTGAACCCCACTGTATGTACCGTATTGGTCTTGGCCAATTCCCATCCACCAATCAGCTCTCGCTCATCAGATAACAGCTAGCAACCGCACGAGACGAAGGCTAACGTGTGTTTCCTCCACGCCACCTGAAGCCAGCCAATCACATCTATTCCAACTGCTGCTCATGCTGCATCACCAGGCAGTGGAACATACAGTCTGTTATAGAGGTCAGAGGAGATTTTTATTCGGATCTGGTACAGTGTGTCGAGGAACTAACAGCAGTAACAGTAGCACTAACACGGCTGCACCAGCAGGGGGCACTCACGTGTCAGTCAGACGTAGCGCTAACATGCAAAATGAAATTGCGTGTTATATTCACGCAAAGTAACAAACTATTTCTCTCTCTAAGCGACAGAATTTACAGCGGCGTGTCGTATATTCTGGGAAATACGGTAACTGTACTGGAGCAGAGGATTGCACTGGACTGTGGGAACACATCTGTGGAAAAGTCTGAGCGTTACCCGCTCCCAGTGACTCACTTCTGACTCAGCAGACTCGACTCGGCGATCATGACATCCTCATGTGAACACGACTCATTCACACACACACACACAAGCAGAACGTGGGGAAAAAAGAGGCACTTTAATTCTGGACAAATATCAAAAGACGTGAGAGGATCAAAGCCCTCGTGGCTGAAAAAGAGACCATGGAGGAAAAAACAAGGTGGATGGAAAAGGCAGAGCTGTGGTTTGAACTCGTGTCCAGCACAGGAACGACGTCATTCCAAAAAAAAAGAGAGAGAGAGAAAGAGTTCTTCTCTGGATGATGAACTATCGCCGTTATTAAACACAGATTCCCAGCCAGACGGATTTTGATGACAACATCCCTCACTCACGACCCCTGCACGAATCAAATTCCAGTTTAAATCCATTTCTGAAGGCTTGTGGATGTTACAGGGTCACTGTCTCACACACACACACACACACACACACACACACACAGGCAGAGTCTCATCAGTGGGATCAGACGAGACGGCTGGAAAGGATCCAAACTGCTCCGTTTTTTTCCAGCCTGAAGATTCATGAGGATGAGTGCTCTGTCCCTCGTTCTTCTTGTCTCGTCTGTCGCTCTGTAGTGAACGAGTGAATGATTACTGCTCTCTGGGAAACGGCTCTGCTTCTGGTTAGCGCTCCGGATCCATGAGGAAGGGATTCGGATCCTCGCTCCATCCCTACACACTCCGAGTTTAACGAGCTCAGCTTCAGAGCAGCAAGGAACAGAGCTTACACATACACTGCATACACACTACATACACACTGTCTATACACACTGCATACACACTGTCTATACACACTGTCTATACACACTGTCTATACACACTGCATACACACTGTCTATGCACACTGTCTACACACACTGCATACACACTGTCTACACACACTGTCTATACACACTACATACACATACTGCATACACACTGTCTATACACACTACATACACACTGTCTATACACACTGCATACACATACACTGCATACACACTCCATACACACTCCATACACACTGAATACACACTGCATACACATACTACATACACACTGCATACACTCTGTCTATATACACTACATACACATACTACATACACACTGTCTATACACACTGCATACACATACACTGCATACACACTCCATACACACTGCATACACATACACTGCATACACACTCCATACACACTGCATACACACTGTCTATACACACTGCATACACATACACTGCATACACACTCCATACACACTGCATACACACTGCATACACACTGCATACACACTGCATACACACTGTCTATACACACTGCATACACATACACTGCATACACACTCCATACACACTGCATACACACTGCATACACACTGTCTATACACACTACATACACATACTACATACACACTGTCTATACACACTGCATGCAGTACACACTACACACACACTGTATATTCACTACATGCAGTACACACTACATACACACTGCAAATACGCTACATACACACTACATACACATCATGTACACACTACATACACGCTGTGTATACACTACTTACACACTAACTGCATAAGAGTGTACATACACTCTGCATACACACCACATACACTCATCTCACAAACTGCATACACACTGTATATACATACTGTATACACACACTGCATACACAACTCATACACACTGCATATGCACCGCATATACAACACATACCTACATGCCATACACACAGCATGCACATCATACATGCATCACACACACCTGCCATACACACTGCATATGTGTCATATACCATCATACACGAGTCATACACCCGCCATACACGTCATACACTCACTATACACGTGTCAAACACACGTCATATACCTGCCGTATACACTGCATTCACAATGCAAACACACCAGAAGGAAAGAAAGAAGGAAAGACTAGGAATGGATAAATTCCATGTTAAAACAAACAATCAAACAAACCAAACAAAAAAAGGCTAAATGTGTGTAGCAGTGTTGGGTTGAGGAGATGTGACAGAAGGTGATGGAAAGCGACTGGAAGTGATGACGTGCACGTGTGACGTATGCACCGTGGTCTCTCCAGATGGGGGCGCTGCTGGTTCAGCGGTGAATATTCCAGTGTAATGATCGTAAGGTTGTGAGTTCAAATCCCAGCACTGCGCAGGAGAGCCTCAAATGAGTCATTAAGGAGCTTTCCGGACTCGCTGGTTAGTCACTTCGGGAATGAGCGTAACTCCGGTCCTGATTTGTGATGTCATTATTCCAACATCAAAGTAAAACTAATTAACCAATCAGCTACACGGAGACGCCAAATTTGCTTAGCTATTAGATCCGTATTCCTTATAAACCAGCGGCTTGTGATACGAGTCAGGAGTAGAAGCGAGCCAGAAATGGGCTGAAGTTCATGGAGACGTATAGCGCTCAGGGTGCTCTACATCCAAACCTCCACGCGGCGAGCTGCGCGCTCTGTTTTCACTGGCATCTTTTTAATATTAGCTGCAGAAAGTGACGGCAGCTATTTACAGAGTAAAAGGAGTCTAAATGGGCCGTTTCAGCCAGGATAAACACATTTAGCAATGAG
Source organism: Pangasius macronema (assembly GCA_037577455.1). Classification (NCBI taxonomy): domain Eukaryota; kingdom Metazoa; phylum Chordata; class Actinopteri; order Siluriformes; family Pangasiidae; genus Pangasius; species Pangasius macronema. The sequence goes on along the minus strand of CM074952.1, from coordinate 1,410,454 downwards.
GTCAGCGGCTGAAGCGGCATGAGTCGGGCGCGTTAGATAATTTTGTCAAAATGTTTAATGTCCTGCTAAACCGTTTGGGGAAAAACAAGTGCGGCTGCCGGTGTTGACCTTGGCAGCGGCGGTGTGTGTGCACTAGCGTTTGGGCACGTAAATCAAACACCGCTCCGTCTTCAGGAAAATGTAAGTAGACATTTCATACCTGGCTCGTTATAAAGCGGCGTTATGTACACGCGTTTGATTAGAGGCCTTGATTCTAATGACTTCAGCAAATAAAGTGGTGCCGCAGTCGTCACGTCGATACGCGCAGGTGCTACGATGAAGTCTTTCGCTCGCGGGCCGTGGAAGTCAGGAATAAAACACTCTGTGTCGTGCTGTTACAGGAAAAGAATCAGTGACTGGGCGGTGTGATGAAGCGGAGGCGCTGCTGTGACCACCCTGAAGTTTAATTCCTCTTATATCAAGTTTTAATTTATATAAAAAAAACAAGTTACAGCAGCTCTCTTTTTTCTCTTCCTTGAAGTTAATAGGACACAAAAAAAAACGCCGCTTGTGATGTCACCGAGAAACCGCGAAGAAGCGTAAACTCCTCCGTCCTGAAGATCTTCACCTCTGACACTGGAGACTCCTTCCAAAAAATGTTGAGTAAACTTCACCATAATCAACGACTGCATGTTTTTATGTTTTCACGTTTTCTATAGCTGTTGCTATAGAAACAATAATGCGTTTTGAATGAGTGCATTAATATAAACCTGTGATTTGCAGCTGCGCTACTGACTGCTGTTACAGAGAATTAATCAACACCTTCTGACCAATCCCAATCCCAATCCCAATCCCAATCCCAATCCCAATCCAGAACTCAGAACTCAACAGCGCTGTGGTATAAACTCACGGATTCAATCCTAATGATCTGTTTGGCTCAAAATGATCCCAATCAAACGTGGAGCTACATGGAAAGCGATTCAAAGAATGTAAAGCATGCGTTTTATGAGATCTCGATTTCAGAGATGGTCCCTGAGAGCTGCGAGATCCCCGAGGATGGGAGAAGCTTTTACGGCTTCATTTCAATCAGCGTTGTTTATGGAGGTCATAACTGAGCTGGAGATGATACCTGTTAAAGATTTTAAAACTAAATTTAACTGCTATGAAACGTAAACAGACGACAGGACGCTGCTACAGAGGCTCTTTATTTAAAGACCGCATACGATTTAAAGTTTGTGCTGAAAGCCTGGAGTAAAAATAGCTTCTCCTCCTCGCCAATGTGTTGTCATGGCCTTGGATTTAATGTAACGCAGGGTTATACGAGTATCCTCCAGGCTCGCTGCGCTCAAACTCTGTTTCGCTCCAAGCGGCAGTAATTGTTAGTTGAGCTCTAAAACCGCGGCTAATTGTCTGGAGGCTGTTCGTTGAGTTCTGGAAAAACGGGGCCACTTCCAGAGATCTCATTATAGACTACAGAACATGACAGCTCGTATGCGTGCTCTGGAAAGCAAACTATCAACTGCTACTTCCATCCATAACACATTCAATCATACCAGGAGCAAAACTGCTGAGATCAGACTCACACACGCTTACACATCAAAACACACACATACACACACATGCCGGATTCTTGGACTGAATGTGTGTACATGCTCATATGGATAAATATATAAAAGTCAACACGACACAACAGTCAAATAACAACAATAAAAGATTTACTGTGCTCGATTTGGCTCAACGCAGAGCCACTTGAACAGAAATTAAAAGACAATTCTCCAAAATGTACCCGCATGCATTACAGAAATATGTACCAGACCGCAAATTGCCTCCATAAAACATATTGCTGACATAACGGTTTAAATATTGCTCTTATTTTTCAGCCTATTATTGCCACATTACACACAATCATACATTCACCTCATCGCTCAGTCTAACACGTCTGTACGAAAAGCTAATTCTGTGGTTTAGTTAAATTTGGAAACTATTTGGAGTCGTCTTGCGCTGATCGGATGGCTGCAGTGGCACAGTTTGCCCTACAGGGGGTGGAAGACAGAAGTCATGCCACTAAGGGTGGAAAAAATTGGGGTAAAATGGGGAAAAAAGAAAAGAATGTTAATAATATGTTTGCACATGTCTATAAACACACTGACTGAACATTTTCCACAACCAAAAACACCAACCATCAACAAAGCACCAACACTAACCACCTAAATGCCAATATCCATCATCAAAACGGCAACATTTATCATCTAACTCCAATATCCATCATTTAAACACCTACAATCACCACCGGAACACACAGTAATTATTGAAATACTAACATCATCATTAAAAATCACCAACATTCATAATTAAAACACTAAATTTGTCCACCTAACAACATTTGCCATTTATACCATCTAACTCCAACAGTCATCATCTAAACACCAGCATTNCCAACATTTATCATCAAAACACCAGCATTCACCACCTAAACACCAACATTTAATATCGAAACACCAGCATTCACCACCTAAACACCAACATTTATCATCAAAACACCAGCATTCACCACCTAAACGCCAACATTTATCATCAAAACACCAGCATTCACCACCTAAACACCAACATTTAATATCGAAACACCAGCATTCACCACCTAAACACCAACACACACCAACACACACCAACACACACCAACATTCTCCAACGGTTCCAGTTGTTAAAAGGTATAAACGTAAACATATCAGCAGTTTTTCCCCGGATGCCGCTTCTAAAACAGAAATTCTTGTGTTTTCATTAGAAATGATATTAATCGTTAAAATAAAGTTTCAAATGTTTTAGCACATGTAATAATACACATATACTCTGCATCTCAGAGATCTTTATGCAAATAATTTACTGTAAACAAATTCATGCATAAACTTAAAAACGAAAAATGTGCCTTGTTTAAACCCAAACAAAACAAAAACAACAACCTTCGCTCTCTTTTGCTATTATATCAATCGAATCGTGGCAACAGCTGAACATTGTTTCGGGCCTCCTGAACGATCCGCTCTTCCCGAAAGTCGCGGTAATTTGTAGATTTGGCTAACGACGGGTTATTGCCTTTAATTATGATAAAGAGCAGAAACGCTCCGTTCAAATCTGTTTCCTCTGAAGGTTTCAGGGGAACAGATGTATTTACGCCACCCTCCCTCCCTCCCTCCCTGTGCTTTCTCTCTGCCATTTTTTTCCTTTTCTTTTTTTCCCCTACTCTTTACTCTTTCGTTCCAGCGTTTTTGTTCCGTACTGTACACACAACGCTTCTTGATGACATGTTGGATTTGCAGCCCAGCATTTGTGGCTCCTGGGGGAAAATGAGAGGAATTGGGAGGGGGGGAGGTGGGGATGAGGGGATGAGGGGTGTTGTTTAATGGGAAACATGCCTGCATTCAGCAAACAGCTCAACACATATTGAACACCAAGCACATCCGTGTTCAGCGAGCCCCACCTCAACAGCCCTCGTGCTCTGTTCGGGTAAAAATGACTCATTTTTTAAACGTTTACTGAAAGTGGCACTGTATTAAAATGTCTCTTTTTTTTCCAATATAAATGTTTGTGGGATCGACCCAATGTTGCCAAAAGCAGGAAGAGAAATGATGTTTGGATCGTTCGGAGTCTAAGAGTAACGAGGTAAAAAGTGTTAGAAATGCCTGGAGTTTGTGGCATTCTGTTCCCTCCATCTCGCATTTCCATCTGGACTTCGGGGCTCCAGCTCCATCATTACAGTTTATACTGAATACATCTGAAATGGGCAGATGTTTAAGGATTTATTTGGAAGTAAATAAACTTAAAATAATGATGATGATTATCATAAAACTTTTGGATTTCATGATGATCATAATCTAAAGAGATCTATAAACATTGGGAAAACTTCGATTTATGCATTTTCTTTTCAATTTTGGAAAGACATTATTTGTGCTCATGTCATTATGCTTTTTTTGGCAGTAAAATGCGTAGTTTTGTACACAGTGTAAGTATGTGGTAGTTCTGGCCACTTTCCAATAGCTCCAGCCATGTTTACCTTTCACAAGGACCACAATGATGTTAGAGTGACCAAGACATGGCGAACGTCTCTAACAAGAATCTCAGTCATTGAGCCACGGCTATTTGTAATAGCAAGACAGTAAAATATTACCTATCTGACCTTCAAAATTCAGCTCTGTGTTTATTTTAAGCAAAAAGTCCCAGTTTATTCTCGATTAGCTGAACACACACACCATAGCTGATGGTGCATGAGAGAGGTGGGGCTGTGATCGGTATGTTAAAAGTGTGTGTGTGGGTGTGTGTGTATTGCTAGGTGACTGTATGTGGAGCTAAAGTTACAAATAAAACAAACATAAATGGAGTTGGAAAGAGAAGCCAGTGTTCTGTATGGTAAATGTTGCATGTTAGGCAAATATACTGAAAATATATTGAACCTATAAAAAGGCATCAATCAAAAAAACACACCAATCACACACCAACATTCCAAAATTCTCCAACACACACTATTAAACCATCAACATTCACCTGAAAATGTCTTTAAACACCAACTTCTTATCCATCATACACCCCTACAAACACAAACACCAGAGTTTAGTCATAATCACAGATGTTTAACTTCACACACCACTACTGTAAAGTTGTTATAGTTTTATAATGTTCAGAAAAGCCAAATGAACAACAATCATCACACAAAGGGACAAACAAACAGTAAACCCTCACCGACAACTCAAACAAACACTCACCAATATACTCAATCAAACCCCATCGAACAGCATTGTACACCAACGTCCACCAGTATTCCCCATCAAACACCAACACAAACACCATCAACCACCAACTGTCACCATCAAATACCAACTCACACCAACACTCACTAATATACTCAATCAAACCTCATCAAACAGCATTGTACACCAACGCCACCAGTATTCACCATCAAACACCAAAACAAACACCATCAAACACCAACTAACACCAACACTCGCTAATATACTCAATCAAACCCCATCGAACAGCATTGTACACCAGTATTCACTATCAAACACCAAAACAAACACCATCAACCACTGACTCTCACCATCAAATACCAACTCACACCAACACTTGCTAATACACTCAATCAAACCCCATCGAACAGCATTGTACACCAACGCCCACCAGTATTCACCATCAAACACCAACACAAACACCATCAAAACACAGACTCTCACCATCAAATACCAACTCACACCAATACCCACTAATACACTCAATCAAACACCATGAAACACTAACATCAACCGTCCACATCCAACAGTATCTTACACCACTGTATCCAAAAACACCAACAAACACTAACACAAATACATCACAATACAGTCAAACACCATCAAGCACAATTAAAAATCAGCCATTATCAACAAACACCAACAAACACCATGATCACAATTAAACACCATCAAATCAAACCAACGCTGTTCATCAGACACCAACAAACACCATTAAAACACATTCAAACTCTAACTTTCACCATCGAATCTCATCCCACACCAGCCACATTCTCCATGAAGCACCAACAAACACTAACATTGTCCAACACCACCAAGCACCAGCCTCCACCATCAAGTACCAACACACATTAAAATTCTGTCAGACACACCGGCATTCTTCAACAAATGTCAACAAACACCAAGCTTCAGTATCAAATACCAACACACTCCGACATTCTCCATTAAACCCCAACAATCACGTTTACACACCAACGCACATAAAAAAATCTGTCATACACCCACATCCTTCCTCAAATACCAATAAACAACAACTTAAACCAAAAAACACACGTTTCATCAAACACCAAAAAAAATCACATTCACACACCAACAATCCTCCAAATTTAATATCCAAGTTTAATAAGTTCACCTTAATAATGTTTATACTCAGTACGAGCCAGAAAGCTATGTATGATGTAAGTGAAGTGGAGTGAAGTGAAGTGAAGTGACTTTGTGGCCAAGTGTGGTGACCCATACTCGAAATTTGTGCTCTGCATTTAACCCATNCCAAGTTTAATAAGTTCACCTTAATAATGTTTATACTCAGTACGAGCCAGAAAGCTATGTATGATGTAAGTGAAGTGAAGTGAAGTGAAGTGAAGTGAAGTGACTTTGTGGCCAAGTGAGGTGACCCATACTCGAAATTTGTGCTCTGCATTTAATCCATCCAAGTGCACACACACACCGTGAACACACACACACACACACCGTGAACACACACCCGGAGCAGTGGGCAGCCATTTTAGCTGCGGCGCCCGGGGAGNTCACTCCCCCACCTACAATCCCTGCCGGACCCGAGACTCGAACCCACCACCTTCAGGTTCACCTTCGGGCTACAAGTTGAACTCTCTAACCACGACTGCCCCCTTACATGACATGTACATAACTGAAGACATGTACATCACTGCTGTACACACATGCTTCTTCTAAAAACACGGTCAGTCTAACGCCACTTCACGTTGTAGCCTTTACAGAAAAGAGTCCATTAAACACCGAGCTGTGTGAACACAGTCTCCATTCCAGTGAAGAGACAGGTGCAGTGTTTAAATACTGCAGATAGGGGGCAGTGTTGGAAATGTTTCTCTACGCTGCTAAAAGAAAAAAAAATCCGGACACAAAGATACAGCAGAAATTGTAATGAGAAGCAGATTATGCTGATGTTTTGCCCCACTGGGACACACTAATGTGAT
>CM074952.1:1394589-1401790 GCA_037577455.1 Pangasius macronema | reverse complement strand
TAAGGTTTTTGCTCTCTCTTATAGATTTATGTTGTTTTTCAGCCTAATGATGGCCTCCTTCACTCGCATTGAGATCTGCTTGGACTTCATATTGGTAGCTCCAGTCGAACAGCTGCAAATACCAACTGATATCAACTCCAGACCTTTTATCTGCTTCATTTGTCTTGAAGTAACGACTCCACTAAACACCAACATACACAAACATTCTCTATTAAACACCAACACACACCAACATTCTCCACTAAACACCAACACACACCAACATTCTCCATTAAACACCAACACACACCAAATTTCTCCATTGAACACCAACACACACAAACATTCTCCACTAAACACCAACACACACCAAATTTCTCCATTAAACACCAACACACACCAACATTCTCCATTAAACACCAACACACACCAAATTTCTCCATTAAACACCAACACACACAAACATTCTCCATTACACCAACATTCTCCATTAAACACCAACAGTGCTTGAACAATGTCCAATAAAAAAACTAATACGCACGTGAGATTGGTGGAGAACTTTCCAGAAACTCCTCGGCACATGGATATGAGATGCCAAAATTGTATGGAGCTTTTTTTTTTGTAAAGGGTGAGTGGGTGTACACACAAATAACAAAAAAAACACACCACACTGTTCGAATTAACCCCCTTTTTCCTCTCCTCACGAAACAGAATTTCATTCAGCGTGCCGTTGTTTTGACAGCGCAAATCCAATAAGGGACCTTCTGAAAAAAAATATAAAGCATCTTTGTGTTTCTAGTTTGCTTTCATGTTGAATCGGTTCAATGGAAAGCGACTTGCCTTTAGTGGACTGTTCTGGGGGAAAAAAAACAACATCTGACCAGTGAAGTAGACAAACTGGTGATGTTTTTAATACACAGTCACACGGGTACGGCGTTAACGAACACGGTGCCAAATCCGCCTTCGTTCGTCCTCTTGCGATATTTTAAAGCCTGAGATGCTGAAACACTGAAGTTCTTTTTTTTTTTTTTTGCTGATCTGCTATTACGATTCAACACTCTGATTATTTTCCCAGAAGCCCCAGGGGCAGATAGACCTGAGGACGGATAATCACTGCGGCTGCATTCTTACCCTGTGCTATTTTTAACATTCCCATGGACTTTTTAACAGCCACTCGACACTGACCGTAAGAACGACGTAGCTGAATCAGGTTCCTCTGAGATTTACAGATAGCAAACGCAGTCGTGTGCAGGTAATGTCTGGGGCTGGACTCGCGTTAAACCATGCAAAATGGCTCCTGGGTACCATTTTAGTACCATACCACCGCAGGAGCAGTTTGTGAAACTTATCAGTTTAAGGCATTCTGATGTTTAGAAGCTGTGTTTCTGCTCTACCTCAGTGCACAAGGCGTTTAATGCTCCGGATGCGTGAAAGATGCGCAGGCGAGTATCTGAAATGGGCTCTGTTTATCATTTTTTTAGTAAAGATGCGAGTAAAATTTTGCGCAAGGGAAATCAAACTCCGCTGGATTTAAGACGTTTCGGGAACGCTGATTTTCTTCGCATGGTGCTTGGTGACGCCCACAAAACTCCATAAAAGGCAAAGTGATTTTGATTCACCAATATTCTCTGCCAATAAAGATAAATTATTTAGCAGCACATCAAAAGGCCAAAGCTCGGTCCCACCAGCTCGAGAAATGCTGTATTGCTGAAGTCAATATTGACTTTAGCTGATACAGTAACAGAACATCTCTTACCACCCTGATGGGAATCCAAGCTACTGGTCGAGGGCGCACTAAAACTCTTACTGGAACAGATCCTACCTGAGCTGCTTACACGTTTGATTTATTACCCCGAAATCCTCCATCAAAGCCCCTTAAGTGCTTTCCCCTTTAGCCCCAACATCTGCTACTACAACGGGAAACACTCGGCGCGTAATGGCTGAGATTGCTTGGCCTTTTATGCGGAGCTCAGAGGAGGGTGTGTGATGTTTCAGAGAGACAGGACGAGGAGGTCAATTGCTGTAATTATTTATTTACCGTCCTTATTATACGCAGCTATTATAGCGTTTATCATCGCTGCTGCTTTAGTCCTCCGCACGTTTCGGCGTGTTTCCTGCTCTGACACACCCGGGCAATAATGAGCCGCTGAGTGGCATCAGGTGGCTTAGAGAAGAAAACACACACTCGTTTACAGTACAGAGGGAATTAATCACAGAACCCGGTCCTGGTGTCGGGTCGGTTCACGAGAGACGCTTCGTAAAACGGTTTCTTACTGATTGACAGCTAAACCATTACGTCATCGAACGTGGAAGTGCCACAGACTGTAAGTGAGGATACGCGCAGACTCCTCTCTCCATTCGCCGTTCAACCTTCTGGTGTCACTGTCGACTGGAAGTCGGAGAAAACTTGCTCCTTTCTCGATGAGCTGCCTTCAGCTAAACCTCGTACAGGTTCATGTTTAATAAACCTGAGCTACAGCAAGTTTACTGGTTCTGCTACAGTAATTTATTATTTTTTTTTGAAGCTGAAATACTTCATAGAGTCCCATCCGGATCTCAGGCTTCTTCAACTACAGAATGTGTCCAGCTGTAAAACTAGCAAAAGCAGGCAAGAACCTTTCATCTAGGACAAACAGAACAGGACCCAGAGTTGTGCTCTGAGGCAACAATCTAACAGAAACTAGTTTAATTCTCTCTCTCTCTCTCTCTCTCTCTCTCTCTCTCTCTCTCTCCTGGCCAGTGAACAAAGCAGCGTGGAGTGAGCTGAATCGTCCAGAACAGCATTTACATTCAGCATGTTGGCGAGCTCTGACCACAGCGAGAACACACCAGAGGAGAACAAACAGCAGGATAAAAAGGCCACAGCTGCTCTGGGCGAGAGAAATTTGCACACTGATGCAGCAAGATGTCCTCTTTGAACCGAAAGAAAGAACGAAAGAGTCCGAGCCAAGGCTTTTTAAACAGAACTGAAACCGATTGAACGAGTTCAGCTTTGGGCTGTGTTTAAGAAAACGGCAGTTGTGCTGTAAATTGCGCAGATGACGCTATGCTACAGCTCCAGGCGTTCCTCTCGCCTCAGCAAGCCCGCGTGAGACTCGGCTCCATCCAGGAGCTCTGGTGCAGGAGTGATCCTCATGGCACGCTAAACTCCACAGCCCAAACCGCAGCATTAAATAGATCACTCTCAGCAATTATGTATTGTAATAACTGGAAAATGGGCAGAAATTGACCTTTGACCTCCCAGCGAGTACAACCGCCAGTAATTTCAGGTGAACATGATGGAGGAAGTACAGCAGTAAAACTCCCAGGCATCGCACGTCCTTCCCCGCTGCAGAGTGTAACATGTGGTCTTCATAACATTAAAGCCCTCGTTATTCTGAAGTAAAGCTCATGAAGCGCTCTGAAAGGAAACGACCAAACCGTGCCCTCACATCATCTGCTCGAAAAAAAAAATAAAAATCTTAAGGTTTATTTTAGTGGATCCCGTTCAGATGGGGTATGTCACGTCACACGGGGCTGGATTCTGCTCAGAGAAGAGGTACACACTCGGTTAATACCGTACACTGTTTACGCTAAGCGCTAGTCAAGTCAAGTCAAGTGGAGTTTACTGTCATGTCAACCATATAGACCCAGAACGTTCCTCCATGAAGACTTCACACAACTGACTCGACTGAATCAAAGTGAACTGACTCGGGAAAATCAGGACAGAGGAGTTTCACAATATTAAACTACAACTGGATAATAACTTCAAATTTGCAGTTGTACCTGTAAATATGTCCTGTCCCAGTGCAGGAGAGCGCCCGTCCTTCCCGTTAACGGGGTGTTGGGGCGGGGCGTGGCAATGCTGAGAAGAGGCGGGGCAGTGCTGTGAGGGGGCGGGGCCATGTAGATGCAGGCATTCGCTCAGAGCGTCCGGTTCCAAATGGGGACACGTCCTCAGCTGTCAATCACAACAGAGAGCAATAAACAATAAGGGAATTGGAGAATGGAAACATCTCACATCAGTGCGCACACACACACACACACACACACACACACACACACACAGACACACACACACAGAATTCCGTCTGCATTATTTTCTACCTGATACGTAGCTTTCTGTTGTGAAGACATGTCGACCTTTTATCTACATTACACCTCGTTTCTCTTCAGATAATCACAGAAATAATTCGCCTACTTCTTATTAAACTGTTTATCAAATCCAGACACTAGGCGTACACATACGACCTTGCTCCGGGCATCCGTGTTCTTCGGAGCGGAAGCACTGGAACGTGGGAAAATCGACTCGGAGTTCTGAGCACAGTGAATGTCAGCGTTACAGCTCGTAACATCTAGCCCACCTTCTGCTGTCCTCGCTCTCCATGATGGACCGACACGGATTAGTGTGCTGTTTATTTATTTATTTATTTTAAATAGTCAGAAGGGGTTACTTCAGGACTTTCTAACTCTAGACCATTTAACTCGTTCGTACAGTGCACCCATTCCTTGTCCGTGGCATCAGATGTTTATGTCCTCGGGGTAAATATTTTTGTTTCCAGCCCTTTTCGTTGATTTAATAATAGACATTAGCGGATAAAGTAAGCAGTAAGAGGGGATTAAACCGAGCGGATTAAACCGAGTGGAACTGGAGAGAGGGTTCTGCGTTAGAGGGTGTGTTAGAAACAGAAACAGCGCTGGAACTCGGCCTGCGATTACATAAAAGCCACTTAGCTTGTAAGCATTCTCCAGCGCTAGCGTGACACGCGGTATTTATCACCCATTACACGAACGCAACGGAGGCCCTGAGTGACACACAGCAATTGTTTCAAGCCTTCGTGTGTTTTCACGCACTTGTGAGTGTCCTTGTAGTTTCACATGGTGTAAACTTTTAAAGCTCAGATCGTTCGGACTGAAACCTGGATATGATCGGATGGCGCTTTGACGCTGAGCCGTGACGTGAACCTTGAGTATGAACGTGAAAAAACAGAAACTAAACTAAACCTGAAACTGAACGGAGAAATCCACAGTCCTGCTTCTCCACCGCGATTCATCGAAACAGCGGCGTGTGAGCTGACGATCGATGGGCTACAAGGGTTTGTTTGACATTTGTGCACCACATCTGGCCAGCGGTTTGTGGGGTTCTGCGCAGCGCGGTTTATTAGCAGAGGCTCGCGCTCACATGTGTTTCCGCTTTGCGCCCTTTAGCAGGAGAAGAGAACGGCATCATCCGGACGCCACTTAGCCACGCGCAACAATGAGGCCTTTCTGTGAGCACTGATGCGCTTTAATGAGGAATGTGCACTACAGTGTGTGTGTGTGTGTGTGTGTGTGTGTGTGTGTGTGTGTGTGTGTGTTAAAAACAGTCTTCACTGATCTACAGTGGAGGAAATGATTTCCAAATACAAGTCTAAATAAAAAGCAACTGTGTCGAAAAAAGAGGCAATTAACCGTGAAAAGCACCTACTGAGAATGATAAACTCTAATGAAGCACTAATTAAGCACAGATGAAGGACTAATAAAGCAGTAATGAAGCAGTAATGAAGCAGTAATGAAGCACTAATCAAGCACAAAGGAAGCACTAATGAGGAATCAATGAAGCACTAAAGAAGCAGGAATGAAGAAGCAAAAGCACTAACACGGGTCTAATGATGCAATTGCTAATTAGGTATTAATAAAGCACCAATGAGACACCACTGAAGCACTAATGAGGCTCTAATGAAGCTCTAATGAAGCGCCAATTAATCACTGATGCAGCACTAATAAAGCATGCATTAATGAAGCTCTAATGAAGCAAAAATTGATCACTAATAAAGCTTTAATGAAGCATGCGCTAATGGAATGCTAATAAAGCACCAATGAAACATCAGTGAAGCATTAATGAAGCTCTAATGAAGCACTAATGAAGCACTAATGAAGCACTAATGAAGCTCTAATGAAGCATGTGCTACTGCGGTGCTAATAAAACATCAATGAAGCGCTAATGGAGCTCTAATGGAGCTCTTATGAAGCACTAATGAAGCTCTAATGAAGCATGTGCTACTGCCGTGCTAACCATCAATGAAGCGCTAATTGAGCTCTAATGAAGCACTAATGAAACTCTAATGAAGCATGTGCTACTGCCGTTCTAATAAACCATCAATGAAGCGCTAATGGAGCTCTAATGAAGCTCTAATGAAGCTCTAATGAAGCATGTGCTACTGCCGTGCTAATAAAACATCAATGAAGCGCTAATGGAGCTCTAATGAAGCGCTAATGGAGCCCTAATGAAGCGCTAATGGAGCTCTAATGAAGCGCTAATGGAGCTCTAATGAAGCTCTAATGAAGCCCTAATGAAGCTCTAATGAAGCGCTAATGGAGCTCTAATGAAGCTCTAATGAAGCGCTAATGGAGCTCTAATGAAGCGCTAATGGAGATCTAATGAAGCTCTAATGAAGCCCTAATGGAGCTCTAATGAAGCGCTAATGGAGCTCTAATGAAGCCCTAATAGAGCTCTAATGAAGCGCTAATGAAGCCCTAATGAAGCTCTAATGAAGCGCTAATGAAGCTCTAATGAAGCGCTAATGGAGCTCTAATGAAGCGCTAATGGAGCTCTAATGAAGCTCTAATGAAGCCCTAATGGAGCTCTAATGAAGCGCTAATGAAGCCCTAATGAAGCGCTAATGGAGCTCTAATGAAGCGCTAATGAAGCTCTAATGAAGCGCTAATGAAGCCCTCACAATAACTGCCAAACCGTTTTTGAGCCATGTGTCACAGTATTACAGTGCAGCCGGATTAATTTCCACATGTCTGTCTTCATGTTTTTCCAGATGCCTCTCTGATTGGTGTAAAGTGGGCGGAGCCAATCAGTGGTAAATGATGAGCAATCACTAATCACACTGGGTCATGTCACTCATCCCTCCCACACACCGTTTAGAGTGCTAGCTAACTAGGCACATTAGCTAACTAGGTACATTATCTAACTAGGTACATTAGCTAACTAGGTACATTAGCTAACTAGGTACATTAGCTAACTAGCTTTTGATTGACGGGTCAGATTTTCACACGTGGGTCTAACGCTAACGTTCCTCCCGTCTCTTACCTTCCTACGCACCTGCTGCTCTTTAGCTGAGTGGATTTTGACGTGTTTGCGCAGGGAGCTGGGGTCCGTGTAGCGCTTCGTGCAGCCGGGGATCTGACACGCGTACGGCTTCTGAAACACAACGACAGACTCAACTTAACACACACTTCATCAGGAACATAA
>CM074952.1:1387089-1389589 GCA_037577455.1 Pangasius macronema | reverse complement strand
CAGAACATTTACGGGTTCCCCTGAGAGACTAAACCAAACCCATTAACATGCCTTGTTTTCACAACACATGGTTCTAGATATTAAGATGTTTATTCAAAGGGTTCTTTAAGGGTTCAAAGCTTACAGAAAGTAAAGAAAGTGATATTTCTGCATTTTCTGCACCCTTGGTGCTTAATTGTAGAACATTTAGAACTCTTAAAGGTTCTCTGTAGCAGCCTATGAGAGTGTTTACGAGTACAGACATTTCTTTTGGAAGATGAGAACTCTAAATATCCATCAAAACCTTCAAGAACCCGTGAAGAACCTCTTCTTCTTTTCTAAGAGCGTATGTGTTAAGTGGATAATTACATGGTACATCTGTTCTAGATATTATGAAGAAAATAATGAAAGGGTTTACTCGAGGGTTCTTTAAGGGTTCACTGGTTAATTAAGGGTACTCTTTAAATGTTTCCCAGATGGATGCTCAAAAACTTTCTAAGAATTTCAGGGTTTTCATGGAACGTTTAAGGGTTCCTCTAGAGGGATGAACCAAAGAACTAGTGTAAAGACAAAATCATGACTTTTAACCCAAACACAGTGAAGTAGAGAGGTCGTTACTCGCTTTATATGTAACGTGTGGTGATTTAGGACGGTTCCCACACAGCTCCCATTAGGCTGAGAACGTTCTGCAGGTTTATGTGATCGCTCCTGAAACCCTCGGGCTATCAGGAACATGAAATCTGTTATTACGTGTAATTACTTAAAGCCGAAGCGCAAACCGACTTCTAACGAGCTCGTGGTGAGTTCGCGGCGCTTTCTGTGACGCCGGAATTCAACGTCCTCCGACACGGAGCGTGCTGTAACACGTCTCGCTGATCAGAGAGCCGCATAAAGGCTTATAAAAATGAACTCTACGTCCCTGCTGCTGAATGACAAGTGCGAGGATTTTTCACAGAAGACCGGACCTGAGAGAAACATGTGACTTTAATCGGTTGTGTTCCAAATGCCCTGGAGCGAGGTGCAGAGCGGAGCAGCGCAAATGGATGAAATTATATCCATATGATTCAGCGAGACAGCTAAAGGGGAGACAGGTTTCCTCATGCGCTTCGTCAGGGCACTAAATTAAAGCCAGCTTGCCCTGAAACATTCCCATTACATAGTTTACACGTATCGTTTCCACATCCAGAACGTCAGCGCTTTTAACAGCCAGCTTCATCTGCTGCAAATCGCGAGCCTAATTTCAATTAAAGACCCGAAATCTGGCCCTACTGCCTCCTTATCACTCGTTTGGAAACGAGCCGAGAAATTCCTGCATTGTTTCTTTTTTTAATTCTTACTTTATTTCCTCATCTCTCTGTTTTTCCAGTGAAATTTCAAAACTCGAGATCAGACCTTGATTAATACATGCTGCGATGTGAACAAACCTGTCGTCCAGATGCGAGCGAGAAATTCGCCATCGGTTTGGCAGAGGAAGGAGCCTAACAAAAAAATTCCCCAGAACGTGTCGTCTGTTTCCGAGACCTGGACATCTGGAGAGAAGTGGAACGGGAAGCGACCTGTGAAGGCTGAATGGAGAATCTCGTGCACTCATCAGCTGCAGATACGTGATGGTCACTAGCGCTAACGCTAACACTAAAACTAGCGTTGGATTGAAATGATTCCCAGAACAGAGAGACGCTCGAGAACTCAAACCCTTGGTGCCATTTTCTTTTTATTTCAGACGGATCCAGATGTGGCGCTGATCAATACAGAAGAAACTTTCCCCTGAAGTACCTTTTCTCCCACATGTCCACCAAGTCCCAAGACCTGAACCTCTGCTGCTTCTCTCTGGTCCACTACATGGGGTGTAAAAGTCATGATTTTGTCGTCTCACCTGCAGTAAAATGGCTCCATTGGGTTCTTTGGTTTGTCTCTCTGAAGGAACCCTTTAAAGTTCTGTGTAGAACTCTAACTATAACTGAGTGCTTATTTAAAAACAGGGTTCCAAGTAGTCCAATTGTGCACCGAGAACCAAGAAGATAAATGTTCAACTTAAGGTTCCAGATATGAAAGTGAAAATAATGAGCAGTAATTTGGAGTTTGTACTGCACACTTACTCAGGTAATACACACACTCTTAGGGTGTTGTAAAGGTTGATTAGAGAATTTCTGGTTCTCAGCTTTCAGAAAAGGGTTCTGCTCAGACCCAGAGGGACGAAAAGCTCTCCTGGTTCTGTCCAGTCCACTGCACGGGGTTTAAAAGTCATCACATTATCCTCACACACTTATAGAAAAGCTTTCTGCTGCAGTAAAATGGAGCTGAGAGGACGACCGTCTGAGTCACTCGATCTGTTTACTGCCGAGGTTCTGACACGATGACAGATGGGACGTAAAGCCCATCACTCCATCGTCTCATCCGAGCGTCTCTAACGGCTAATTATAGAGGAAGAGAGAGGGAAAGAGAGAGGGAGCAGACACAGCATTAATTATCTACTCACTTAGGGAACATGAGGAGAGAGAGAGTCAGAGGGAGAGAGAGAGAG
>CM074952.1:1371547-1374047 GCA_037577455.1 Pangasius macronema | reverse complement strand
GAGAACAGGAACTCACTCGTTCTGTAACAGTAACTGTAACTGTAAATGGGTCAAAAATAAAACGTGTCATTCTTTAATAAATTCCAACCTGTAATTGTTGGTAAATTGCTGCAGTTTAAGAGGAATAAAGCACGTGGGGTCGTGCTGTTATGGGAAAATAATCAACTGCAGAAACTCCACTTCATCACCACACGCTGTTGTGTTTTATTCCTTAAATGCCGTATGATTGTGTAAGAGCTACACAAGGACGCTCCAGACACACACAATCAGCCCTCTGGCTCTCTATAGAAGGGTTTCATACTGACGCTCACGGCACTGAGATCTGTTTAAATCATTTCAGTACAGAATTTGAGGTTTTTTGTGTAGCTTGTGTAGCTGAGGTGTGTGTTATGTATTTGGTGTAAGATTGTGTATCTGAGGTGTGTCTTGTGTCTTTGGCGTGACACTGTGTATCTGAGGTGTGTGTTGTGTGTTTTGTGTGTTTGGTGTGACACTGTGTATCTAAGGTGTGTGTTGTGTTTGGTGTAAGATTGTGTGTGTGAGGTGTGTGTTGTGTTGTGTTTGGTGTAAGATTGTGTGTGTGAGGTGTGTGTTGTGTGTTTGGTGTAAGATTGTGTGTGTAAGGTGTGTGTCGTATTGTGTGTTTGGTGTAAGATTGTGTGTGTGAGGTGTGTGTTGTGTTGTGTTTGGTGTAAGATTGTGTGTGTCAGGTGTGTGTTGTGTCGTGTTTGGTGTGACACTGTGTGTGTGAGGTGTGTATCGTGCTATGTGTTTGGTGTAAGATTGTGTGTATGAGGTGTGTGTCGTGTTGTGTGTTTGGTGTGACACTGTGTGTGTGAAGTGTGTGTTGTGTTTGGTGTAAGATTGTGTGTGTGAGGTGTGTATCGTGCTGTGTGTTTGGTGTAAGATTGTGTGTGTGAGGTGTGTGTCGTGTTGTGTGTTTGGTGTAAGATTGTGTATCTGAGGTGTGTGTTGTGTTGTGTTTGGTGTAAGACTGTGTGTGTGAGGTGTGTGTCGTGTTGTGTGTTTGGTATGACACTGTGTGTGTGAAGGGTGTGTTGTGTTACACTCACCATGCACTTGTTGGGCTTCTCCCCGGAGTGCACTCTCATGTGGATGAGCAGTTTGTAGCGGGCGTTGAAGGGCTTGTAGCGGCGGATGCATCCGGCCCAGAAGCAGGTGAAGTCTTCGCCCTTCCTCTGGTCGATGTGGACCTTCTCGATGTGCCTCACCAGCTCCTCCTGCTGCTCGTACGCCGCGCTGCAGTCGATCCACCGGCACGTCTGCTTGTCGACAAAAACGCCGCCGCCGCCGTCGTCCCCTCGTCCTCGCGCTGCGTCTAACGGCTCCTGCTGGTTCTGGAGGTGGAGCTGGGCGCCGTTCCCGGAGCCGTACTGGTGCAGGTGGTACGGAGGGGGCATGGAGGTCCGAGGCGGGCAGGACAGCTGCTGCTGCTGCTGCGGGTGGTGGTACTGCTGCTGAAACAGATCGTCCTCCGAGTGCGAAAAGTCATCCAGAGGCTCCTGTTTCAGAAACGTCCGCTGCGGCTGCAGGAGCAGGTTCAGGTTCTCGGGCGCCGGCGCCTGCATGGACGCGGGATCCTCGCAAAGCGACGACGACACCGACGACGTGGAGGAGGACGAAGACGAAGACAGGAGGCAGGCGGGAGGAGACGGGTTCAGGCGCTCGACAACGCCGTTGGCGCACGATGACATCCGGGCGGTGGTGTTGATCCTGGCGGACAGGCAGTGTCGCTTCAAAGCGCCGGAGTTCAGCGGTAGCGCCGAGTGACGAGACACGCCAGACGAAGGGGAGGAGCCATGTTCATTATTAAACGCGTACGGCGCGGACGGCGCTGATAGGGCCGAGGACACCACGGCGTCCGCCTCCGGCGAGAACTCAGACGAATCCGATGACGGCTTGAAAGCGAGCGATTCCTCCTGCTTGACGGCGTAGCCTAGATCTTGCTGAAAGGATGAAGACCTGCAACACACACACACACACACACACANACACACACAAACACACACTCATAGGAATATGAGCAGCGAGAGCTGACAGGACAATCGAGCCGAGGCCTCAATGTTGACGGATAAAAAAAGCTCAAAGCTCGCTTGTTCATCGCCGTCCCAGCGCTCCATGCTAACCGCTCGAACATTCGATCACGGGCGACTCCGTGGCCTTTCTGACTCGCCGCACGTCTGGGAGCAGATTCCTCTCAGGAATTGGAGGGAATTCATAATTATCAGTCGGCGGAGAGCATCTGAGGCTCTTCATGAATAAATAATACGGGAAATTTGGCCCTGGCCGTGGTTATGAAAGGGTATTTAAAACTAAGACAGGACAGCACACAGTGTGTGTGTGTGTGTGTGTGTGTGTGTGTGTGTGTGTGTGTGAGTGTGTGTGTGTGTGTGTGTGTGTGTGTGTGTGTGTGTGTGTGTGTGTGTGTGTGTGTGTGTGTGTGAGTGTGTTTAACATGCTTTTGATGATGGTTCATATT
>CM074952.1:1366547-1369047 GCA_037577455.1 Pangasius macronema | reverse complement strand
GATCTGAAAATGAAGCTATCTGATGTCTACAAAGCAGAGGAAGGCTGTAAAAAGATATCAAAGTGCTTACAGCTCACAATTTCCACCACCCAAAATGCCATTAAGAAATGTCAGTTAAGTGGAACTGTGGAAATCAGGGCAAGATCTAAAAGATCTGAAACCTCTCAGGTAGAACTGGCTGTGTGCAGAAAGGCAAAGCAAAGCCCCATAACAGCACTAAAGACGTGCAGGAAGGTTTATCCGACTCAGGAGTGGTGCTGCACAAACATGATCTGCATGGGAGAGTCATCAGAAGGAAACATTACCTGCAACCTCATCACAAATGTCAATGTCTGAAGTATCCAAACCAATATCCAGATAAGGCAGAGGCAATTTAAAAAACGTGCGGTGGACTGATAAAATAAATATGGAACACTTCTGGCAAACAATCAACAAAGAAATGCTTGGAGGAAAAAGGAGTAGCATTTGATATTAATCGTGAGGGTGGATCTATAACGCTTTGGTGTCACGTGTCAGCCAGTGGCACAGGAAACACTGCACAGGTAGATGGAAGAACAGATAAATCAGTAAAGTCTGGAAGCAAAAGTGACACAGTCAAGGAATTCAAGCTGAAATAAACTGGCTTATAAAACAAGACCATGATCATAAACACCTCAAAATCCACCATGAACTACGTCAAGGAACCCATACTGAAGTGGCTGGAATGGAGCTCACAGTCTCCTGAATTTAAGATCATTGAAAATCTGTGAGAATATCTTAACCATGCTGTTCTTAACCTCAACGTTCTCAACGACAAGAGAAGGACTCGTAGCTGGCTACAAAAAGCGTTGACAAGCCGTGATATCTCCCAAAAGGGCTGTTACTAAGTAGGGTGTCTAAACTTCTGCACATGCCACAAGTACTAATTATTTTTTAGTTCATCAAATATATGTGTTTACTTCTTTTCATGGCAAGCAATTGGCCAGGGGTGCACAAACTTTTCCATAAAACTGTACACACACACACACAAAGAAAACAGTGAGCGCTAGAGAGCAGGCTCATTTAGAGCCGCTATAAAAAATAAATCAGATTATAGAACATAATAAAGTCAGGACACATTTCTGGATCAGCGGAACAATGAAGTCCAACAGCAGCGTAAATCAGAGAGTTAACAGAGGAGACGAGGGGACGGAGCAGAGACGGCAAAGCTTCAGAAACTCATTTTAAAAACCTCCAAAATACAAAAAGCTAACCAGATGTCATCATTGTGCTCCTCCCAAATTCCTCCAGATGCC
The DNA here is from genome assembly GCA_037577455.1 of Pangasius macronema. NCBI lineage: Eukaryota > Metazoa > Chordata > Actinopteri > Siluriformes > Pangasiidae > Pangasius > Pangasius macronema. The sequence continues at coordinate 1,367,773 of CM074952.1, read as the reverse complement.
CCAGACAAGACAAATATTATTGAGCTCTGCGTTTTATTCAAAACTTTAAGAAAGATTTTTTATTTGTTGAAAAAAAAAACATATTTACTTTCAGTAAGCAGTCTCTGCGGCTAACCTTAGCTAAACCCTTTAACAACATGCATAGCTCTGCATTCAGGTCACAAAACTCAAACTAAATTCACAACGCACTGAAAAAACAACAACTATAACACACTGAAAAAAATTCAAGTCACACTGCTTTTGTCATTGGTTTAAAATCAGGACTCACTGTAGTTATAGCTAGCAAGCTCACTGAGACAGACAGTGCTCAGGTATCGTCTCGATTACGATCGAACGATACGAATGTTTATTATGCAAATATAGGTTATGCTACTATTCGATGGCTCTGACGTTTTGGGGTTTTAAATGGATGATTGTAGATAAACGTGACCAACAATTTTGCTTTTTTTTAGGAAGTGAAATGCAGAGATATGCTAACTTTCCTGTAAATCAGAGGGGAATTTATTTACGAGGAATAGAAATTTTCTACACTGAAAAACGTAAGTACCAAAGAAGTGTTTTCAGTATAGTACTGTAACGCCATATTACAACATAATTCTGAAAATCTTCTCATTCGTGTATCATTGTATTAGTCTTTTTTCTTTTTTATAATCGTCTCTTGGTTTTTTATGTTACATCACAGTACATTTAACAGCAAAGAAAAGAAACGTGATCTGCTTCTTCAGTCCGTATTTTCTATCCCGGACTGAGTGTTGGTGATTAAAGATGCTGCTTGTGGTGAAAAACCTCGCCTCAGACGCTTCTACTCAATAAAAATCTGCCAATATCGGAGGTGTGAACTACACACAGGTGATTTTAATAATCTGAATGTGGAGCTCAGAAAATCGACTTAAGCTGCTGCGTAACCCTGCTCTGAATACCAGGAACTTTCCCCACAGAAATATCAACGTAAATATACTCTCTAACATCATTTTAGCTTGATAGGATTCTCAGACGCTTTGTACAAGCATGAGGTAAGGTGTTATGTGGGCAGTGGTGGCTCTGGGTTACTGATCAGAAGGTCAGGGGTCACGCTGCCACTGTTATACCCTTGAGCAAGGCCCTTAACCCCACCTGCTCCAGTATCATGGCTGACTCTGCGCTCTGACTCCAGCTTCCTAACAAGCTGGGATATGTGAAGAAAAGAATTTCACCCTCCTGTAATGTATATGTGACGAATAAAGGCT